>ML664177.1:20448498-20879181 GCA_007570785.1 Antilocapra americana | reverse complement strand
ACACAGACACAGACACAGACACACACACACACACACACACACACACACACACACACACAGAGACAGGCTGTTAGAGGAACAGTCAGTGGCAGAGGCCAGGGCCCGCGAACAGACTTAACATGCAGCTCAAGCTCGGGCTCTCAGAGGTGGGCCAACTCAGGGCCGCTGGGCAGGGAGGTGAAGGCTGAGGCCACGGCACCAGACACGAGGCCCCACCACCTCCTCCCAACCCCAGAACAGTCTTCACTTGATGCATGGGATGTGACCTCAGCTCCTACACTCGGTCCTTGGGACTCAGGAGCAATGACCTCAAAAGGCAGACAGGAGAAAAGCAGCCCCCAGGGCCATTACAGGATCACTTCCAAAGAGAAAGCCAGCCCAGAGCCCAGCCCACCTGCAACGGCCTTTCGTGGTGGAGAGGGGCTCCCTGAGGGACACATATGACTTCACTACTTAAGGGCAATCTTCCTTTTCCATGAACCTAGCATGGGGAGCCCCTGGAGCCCCAGACTGCATGCTCCATTTCTTTTACGCGGCTTCACCAAGGTCCCAACCTTTGCCTGAGCAGAGTCATCCAAACTAGGTGGGGAAATGACAGGAACTACAAGTGGGACAGGAATGCTGGCCTCTGAGCTTGACAATTGCTGAGAATCCCAGAGGCGCGAGTCGGACCCCACTGTGCAAACCTCTTGCTCAACACAAATGCTACAAGTGGCAGGGTGTCAACAAACTGAAACCTGCCAAACTAAATAAGCAAAGTCAACAGGGGGTTGTCAAACTGCAAACAACTGCCTTAAAATTTTTTTTTATGCTAACAGTGTTACTTACTCCAAAAGCAAAGGGGAGGGGTACCTGGATGTTTGTTTTCACAGCCAGAGGTACAATTTCTGTGTCCCTCACTCTCCAGGCTACCAGGGTTGCCTGCCACCGCACTGAGAAGGCAAGGGGGCACCGTTTCAGGGCCCATGTCCATGAACAGCTAGGATGCCAACATGGCTCCCTGGCCAGCCTCCATCAGGCCCTGAATCCCACTTCTGCTTTCTGACATCTCTCCTGAACACTGGGCAAAGACCCAGCATCTCTGACATGCAAAGTGACAAAACAGAGCAGCCCAGAAAGCACGGACCCAGCCGTGCGACCGAATCAGCAAGGACTCCTGCCCAGAGGTGGGAAGGAAGCCTGGCCTCTCCCTCTGCAAGTGAGGCGGACATGCACTGCTTCACCCAGTGATGCTCAAGCAGAACAGATGCTGAGCCGGTCAGGAGACCCGAGGCCCAGTTTCAGAAAGACACTGAATGCTAGATAAAAGAGAATAGATTCTCCAGGACAGCCAATCCCCTGCTGCTGTGAGCAGCCAGGCCCTTCGCTTCAGCCCTGCCCTGAGAAGGGAGCAGGTAAACCATCCTCTGCGCCTGCCTTGCCCCTGGGGCCAGCCTGCCCACATGCACAGAGTCAGACCCCAGGGCAGCAGAAGGTCTTGGGACCCCAGGCTGGAAGCCCCTCTGTAACCTTAACTCCTGGCTGACTGAGGAGCTGCCGCCAGCTGCCAGCAGTGGGAAGGTAGGGGCCACCAGCTCTGGCTGAGCCCGGTGCCCGGTGTAGGGGTTACTACTCACAGCCATGGTAGGAAGCTGGCGACCCCCCAGCCTTGCCGTACTCCTGCTCCGAGTAGCTAGTGGACAGGTTGGGCTGGCTGGAGCCCCGTCCAAAAGTGATCTGGTTGCTGCCCATGCCGGTGGCCACCTGGGCCATGCGCTCCTTGGTCTTGAGGGCCTGGGCCCGCTCGGCCTTAAGCCGCTCCTCGTCCTTCAGCAGGGCCACCAGCTGCTTGGCCTTCTCACGCACATTGACCCCCTGGTCCTTGCCATCACGGTCGACGTACTGGAAGTCCTTCAGGGTCTGGATGGCGAAAATGTTCTCGCGGCACTGCTGGGCCACGCGCTCTGAGCCCGTCTTGATGAGGTAGTCGAGCAGCGTCAGCGCCTTGTACACGTGCCGCCAGTTCTTGCCATGGTCATTGAGTCGCTTCCACACCATGCTCATGATCTCCGAGAAGGCCACCACGTTGTAGGTCAGGTCTGCAATCTCCGTCATCAGCGAGCTGGATGGGCCCCATGGATCATTGGAGGTGGCTTCCCGCACTTTTATCTCGGCTTCTGAGTAGTTGTTGACAATGTTTTTCATCTGCCGTCTAATGGACGAGGTTGTCATCTTTACGTTCTGTGACAAGTGCAGATCCCTTCACAGAGAGAAGCTTCCCCGTCTCTGGCAGGTTCGTGTCCCACAGAGGTTCAGTCTCCGTAACAGGTCTGGAGCAGGGTCCCTGACGGTCATTTCCTCTATTGGAGGCTCAGGTCTGAGAAGCCGGAAGCCATGACCTAGAGAAAGAAGTAACAAACGTTACTGTGCGTGAGTTCCCCTGAGACAGCAGGTGCTCTGCAAATGGTAGGCACTGGTCGGCCAGCTGGGGTGGTGAGAGGACATCCTCCGGTCTCCGAGGACAAAAAAGATGCCATCTTCCCTTCAAAACTAAGATAAGATCAATACTACACATTAATAACCAATACAGTTTAAACTCAAGTTTAAGCCTCTGGAAGGAAAGCAGTAACACTGTAACTCCTGGTCTATTTTCAAACCACTTCTGCTGGATCTGCTCTGCCACACCTGGCAGATGCCTGCTAGAAGAATCTCACACCATCTACACCAGCTCCAGAGAGACTCTCTCTGACCTTCTTCTCCTGACTTCTTCAGAGACTCCCAACCCTTTGAGATCAGGGCTGAGGCCCCACTGGGCTTTCAGAGCCTCCAGCATCTGGCACAAGCTATGTAGCACTGACACAACCTTACAAACTGCTTCTGGCCCAGTTTCCTCATCTCCAAGAGAAGAGAACTGAGGGCTCCACATTAACAGGTCCACCCAGTCCTTTGCCACAAATACATCTCTCCTGGGAAGGAACACCTGCTGAGCTGGAGTGAAGGCTATGCATCTGGCCACAGGCCTGATCCAGAGTGCGGGGGACACCAGCTGGTTTAGTTGCCAGTGAGCACCCAGCATCGCAATATAAACGCTGCTGACACAAGTTAAAAACAGCGCCCCTTCCCCCAGGAAGGCATCTGGCAGGGGACAGAGGTGAGTGCAGGGACCTGAGGATGCAAGTTCAGGGCAATTCGACTGTGGTGGTGGGCCACAGACGGAGGTGAGGAAAGCACTCCCTGCAGAGCTAGCCCTCAGGGGGGTCTTCAGAGGAGGAGATGGGGCGGGCGGGGACTGGAAGGGAAGCAGTGCCAGGTGACTCCCCTCCTACAGAATGAGGAGAGGGCCCAGGACCTGCAGCTCCCCACCCCCACCCCACTCCCAGCTGCCACTGGGCTTCTGGCCTGGGAAAGAGTTGGGTGGCCTTGGGCCAGGCTGTCTCACTGTATGCTCACAAAAAGTCTTCCTTCCGGGTAAGGATCACCCCTCCCCTGGTGCAGATGGAGAGCCTTACTTCTGGGTCACGAGATCAGCTGAGCAAGGCACCCTGGTGAGGACTCTTTCCCTCCTCCCACAGGGGCCCTCACTCTGCTGCTTCTGCCAGAGGAACAATGGGTGAGCAGCCTCTACCAGCTTCATCCCAGCCTCAGAAATAAGTAACCAGCAAGTGTCAAGAGGGGGGAAGCCACAGGAAATGCCCACTCCTCCCATGTAGTCAAACAGGAGAAGCTCGTAACCGCCATCCTGGTGACAATTAGACATCTGTTTGGTGAGCAAGGCCTCTCCACCCAAGGCCAAGAATTCTGTCTTCATCTGCAGATGTAGGGCTTCAGCTGAAGGTGGGCAGAGTGAACTCCACTGCCCGGCCAGCTCTTACAAACCTTCTACGTTGTGTCCGAGGAGCAGGGCCAGGTGCTCTGTGGGGACTGGCATGTGTGACGTGACCAGGCTGGTCACCCATGGCCATCAGACAGGATGGGCCTCAGAGGGGGCCTCCCGAGCAGCTCTGGCTCCCAGAGCAAATGCTCCAGTATCACTGATCACGCTCAAGGTCCCGAAGCCCCAGGGCCTCCCAGCACTTTGTCTCTTACCCACTTGGGGCTCGGCAAGCTCCCCTACCCTGCGCTTCACAGCTGCAGGAGCCATCGCGGCCACATGTAACCTGCAGCACGTGTGCCCTGTCCCAGGCAACAGCCATCCACACACACAAAGCCTGCAGGACGGGCCCTTAGCCACAGCTGAGCCATGGCCCAGCACGACCGAGGAGCTGGTCCCTTGGCCCTCAACATGCAGGCAGCCCAGCCAGAGGCTGGGATCATGACTCTTTCTCAAGAGCAGCCTATAATGCTGACCATGAGGTAACAGCTGGATCACATTTGCCAAAGACGAGCTGGGGCAGAAAAATTCTGGCATATTTGAAAACACAACCAGAATTCGACTGACAGTGGAGACTACAAATAGATTGAATAAAACAGCAAATAGAACAACACTAAAAAAACAAACAAAAAATTCCAAGGCTAGAGTGATGCCCCTGGAGGCAAGAAGAATTCCATAAAAATGTGTTCAAGAGCCTGCAGAGTTGGGTGGGGAAATTCCTTCCAAATTCAGAGTCCCAGACACAGGAGGAAGCAGCCCTCATGGCTCCACACCCCAGGTGGGCCCTGGTCAAAGCCCACGTGAGTCCTGGCCATCCCTTCTGTGACAGGGACATGACTGGCCAGGTGTCAAGAAGATGCCGATGGTTGGGGTCTCCACCAAACCCCTATTTGGAGGGCTTTTCAGGGCTCTGCGTCTGGCAGCCTCCTCTGACTTTCTCCAGGCAGGCGACACCTGCAGGGAAGCTGAGAGCCATCCGCCTCACTCACCGAACGTAGCATCCATGTCCCAGGACTCCTCAGTGGGCAGAGAAATCAAATCTTATATCTCTATCCCAAAAGCAGGCTTCAAGAAAACTCTGCATTCACATATGTGAAGAATTTCAAAAACAAACATCTGAGCCTCTTAACTCCAAGATGATAAAGCAGGTACAGTGACAGCACCCACAGTGCAGGAAGAGCCCCGGGTGCCAGCTAACTGGCTGCTTGGGGACTGACAGTCCCCCAGTGCTGGATGACCCCTGCCCCCTCAAAAAGAAAGAGCCACCTAGGGGCTTCTTCCAAGACATGACAGTCTTGGAACAAGCAAAAGAAAATTCAAATTCAATGTCAGACAGCCTCCAATGACCACGTTAGCAATTTTTCTAAAAGCAGAAATCAAGCATTGAAAACACATGTGAGGAATGCCGCTTTTCTTTACCAGTGTGGCAGATCGTTCAGTCTCTAGGAAGAGCAGCCAAGCTGCAGGTTACATGCGTGTTAAAGTGCAGTCATTCTGAAAGATGGTATGAAACAAGGACCAGGCTCAGGAGACACGGTTCTGGCCATCCGACAACACAGTCACTTAGAAATGGTGGTGTGACAAGCAGCACCTCCCGGAGAGACGCGAGGACCAAACCCTGGTGCCTGGACCAGTGGATGCATGAGCATGCCTCCGAGGACAGAGAATTCCTCAATGTTCCCCTCCACCACTCCTCCAAGTAGTTTTGCTAATGACCAACCAGGGACAACATTCTTAAACAACCCTGCCAGAAACCAGAGAGCCCACAGAACCAGGGGCCTGGAAAGCAGGGCTCAGGCTGGGCCAGGCCCAGCCTCCCGCTCCTGGATGGCAGGGCAGACCGGACGCCCAGCCTAGCCTCCCGTCCCAAGGCCCCTTTCTGACAAGGGCTCAACCCCTGCCAGCTCCAGGGTGTCACAGGAGCCCCCACCTCAAGACCAGCCCCAGGTCAGCCACCATGAGGCTGGAGTTCTGGCGACAAGCCTAGTGGTGGATGTTTCTCTAGGCCTGTGGGGCTTCCCGGGTCTGTGGAGGTAGAAAAGCAGCCCCCGGAACTCAGCCCCCTCCAAGAAAGGAGCTTGTGACCCCTGGGCCAGAGTCTGCATTCTAACACACTGAGTGACTCTACCACCAGAGAGAGACCCCATGATGGCCAGTGGCCACGCCACCCAGAGACTGGGGCACAGGAGGGAGCATCCGATCGCTTCATACCCACCCACCCACACACGGGGCAGGCCTTCGATGGGTCTGATCAGCAGAAGTTTCTAGCTTGAGACATTTGGGGAAAAGAACAGAGCTACATGGGAAAATGCAGAATTCCCAGGGTTTCATGCTTAATTTAGACCTGGCTGGTCACTGTGGTGGCGCTGAGTGCTGGGCTGTGGCCATGTCCTGAGGAGCCAGCAGGAGAGGGGAAGCCGGGGGAGGGGGGCTGTGGACCACACGGGCCTGGTTTCAGGCGCAGCGGCCTGAGCTCTCTCAGGAGCTCAAGACGCTGCCCAGAGGAAGCCCGCGGGTGAGGACAGGCACCTCCAGGCAATGTAAGTGCAGACTGGCCTTGCACAAGGGGCTCCCAAGGGCTTCAGGGAGTGTGGCTGAGGTACTCGCAGCCCACCCCAGGCAGTGTGGGGGGCACCAGAGCCCAGAAGATGGCGCACCAGGAAGGTGAGCTCCTCCGGGGCCAGCATTGGTGCACCCTCGTCCCCTGGCACTCTCCCAGTCCCAGGCACGGCCTGCTCCCCTGCCTGCGGGCTCCCCCAGCACTGCCCAATTGGCTCTTTCCTGTCAGTTGAGATCTGGGGCCCACGGTCACTTTCTCAAGTCACCAGCTCCCACTCGCTGCGGGCAGAACCTCTCCATGTGGGACACCTTCCTGCTCATCCCAGTTGCTGCTTCCCCATCTTCACCACGTGTCCTCAGCACAGGCTGCTCTGACATGGGCTGAGCGGGCAGGCACAGAGGGAAACTGAATAAGGCAGACAGCACCTCATCCCCCTCACCATTCCTCAGACATGGGGCTCACACCTGGGCAAGTCCCCCAGCAGTCTCCCTCAGGGTCTCTGTCGCTGGCGTTAGAACAGCCACTCTGCTCAGTGAACATATAAAACCACTCCATGTGGTTAAGGGTTCACAACAAAGGATCTGAGGGCAGGGGTGGATGAGCCATGTCAGCCAACAGTACCCAGGCAGTCCCACAGGCAGCAGAGCCCTGCCACCCCACCAGCCTGGACTCAGGAGCAGACCAGGTGATGAAGTGGGGACAGCCGCTGCTCAACACTGAGTGACTCAGGTCCAGACACCTGCGTCCTCCCTCCCAAAGTGTATCTCTGAGGATGTTTCTCAGTAGCACCCCAAGGGCAGCCTGGGGATGCCGTCCAGGGCAGGGGACACACCTACAGGAGCAGCAGGGCCTGGGCAGAAGGCACCTCCTGGTCAGGCAGGTGGGATCGTCCACAAGCCCCTTCCTGACCACCACACCCAGGCCCAGGTCCAGTCCTTTCCTGTGTGGCTGGCATTTCCAACAAGGCCTCAGATGTGCTAACTTCTCTGATGCCAGCAGTCACCCGAACAGAACAGGCTCAGAATAGAAACTGAAAATAGCACAGGCTCTCTCAACAGACGCTGGAGAATCCTAACAGCCCTGACTGCATGCCAGAGCGTCTGCTAGCTGAATCTCGGTAAGAATTCACAGGTGAGGAAGTCAGGCACAGAGAGGGTAAGAAACTAGCCTGAGCCACATGCCAGTATGTGGCAGGACCAGGACTTGCTCCCAGACCTCTGGCTTCTGGGCCTAGCCTCTTCATCTCATCTAACTGTTTAGCTTCAGACAAACCCCACGCTACCATGAGAACAGTGAATCCTTCCTCACTGAATCTGGAGGCCTCGAAGGCCCCCTCCTGTCAGGTGCTAAATAGGCAGTGAGACAGCACAGAAATAACCACCATCCTACCCCCGCTCAGCCTGTCTCCAGCTCAGCAAGCCAAGCAGGCAGGAGCCCAGACGCTGGCGCTATAGGGCCAGCCCTCGCCTGTGTACGGACGTGAGGCCCAGGCAGTGTGGTGCTGTCCTGGGATAGGCCCCTGGCGTTCCCAGAGCCTTCCAACATGGCCGACCAAGGAGGGGCCTTTCTGGAAAGCGTCAGGTCCCACAGACGGCAACATGAGGAAAGCTGGTGGGTGGAAGCCTGCACATCAGAGACTCCAAGACGACGTAAACATCAGCCTGTTGGAACTCACACCTTAAGAAACGGGACCTCTTCGGTGACTGCTGCGTCTTCTGCTGAAGCAGCCACATGGGCTGGAACAACCTGAGAACTCTGATTACTGCTTTAAGAACAGCCGTCGTCTGAAGTACCACCAGGAAAAAACCAGCCTCAGTGCTGAAAGGTAAACTTCCTCTTTTGGTTCAGAATAAAAATATGACTTCCCTCCTTCCTCCTCTGCTGGAGATGTTCCCAAGATTTTATTTACTCTGCACTGCTGACTGGACTCTCAAATGTCAGCGTCAGCCCAGAGAAGGTCTTCCAGCCACCACTCTGTCCTCTTACATTTTTATGACGTATGTGTTGCTGGACACACACAAAAGCACACACCAGCCACATGCGGGCACAGAAGATGCATCCCTGTCACCCAGACCCCTTCCCCACACCCCACCCCGGCAAATAGCTCGGGTCCTGAGCTCCGCAGTCCCATGGTTTTTAAGAAAGAAGACAGTCTTACCATGGACATCGTCCAACCACCACAGTCTGCCCTGGCGTCAATACTGGAGCTCTGAGACTCGTCCGCGCTGCTGCGTGTCCCCGCCATGTGAATCACCTGTGCTCACATGTACCGACACTCACCCCCTCGCCTGTCCGGGGACACCTGGGCCCACTTCACCTTCTTGCCATCGTGAACAGTACTGGGATGTGCACATGAGTCCCCGAGACTCGCGCACCAAGGCTTCTAGACCCCACTCCGAGAGCAGAGCTACTGCTCTGCAGGACACACAGCGACGTCTACACAGTATTTTACAAACGTTCATCCTGTTCTCTCTTGTAACGTCATTTCCTCCTCGTCACAGCACAGATAGACAGATGGTTTAGCCAACACTTTTCACACATTGGGCATACAAGGAATGATGCCCATGGAGAAGCCCAGGATGCAGCCCCCGCCCCCCATCTGGGTCAGGACAGCTGGTGGGACACCTGTGCACCTGGGGCAGAGCAGCAGGAGGATGGGGCAGAGGGCAAGGGCGGGGGGCGGGTCTGGCGGCCTCACGCACGGAGGCATCTGGAACTGCCGATTCGTTACTCCCCTTTCAGATCTCTGTCAAACCCTCCGAGTCAGTCATATGGTTAACACTCACAGGGCACTTCTGACGTGTCAGGCGCTGTGTTAGGAATCCTCCTCTTTAATTCTTAATATAAGCTGTATTACTGTATGCTTAATATTTTTCTTCAAATTGATCTACTTTGTTTTTGGCCACACTCAGCTTGTGGGATCTTTGTTGCTGACCAGGAACATGGCAGTGGAAGCACAGAGTCCTAACCACTGGACCACCAGGGAAGTCCCTAAATCAATTTATTTCTAAATTCAAATACCTGCATTAAGTAATCACATACATGAAATCAGGTATCATGATATGGCATTTGGGCAGAGGAGGTCTATTTGTTTTTATTAAGACAAAATTCACCATTTTGTGAGGCAATTCACACTCACAACTTAGGATCCTCACAGTGTTAGATGGGCTTCCCAGGTGGCATTAATGGTAAAGAACCTGCCTGCCAATGCAGAACACATAAGAGACATGGGCTCGATCCCTGAGTTGGGAAGATCCCCTGCAGATCTTGCCTGGAGAATCCTGTGGACAGAGGAGCCAGGCGGGCTACAGTCCATGGGGTCACAAAGAGTCAAACATGACTGAGTGACTTAGCACACACGCACAGTGCTGGGTAACAGTCACTGCAGTGGATGTTTTCATCCCCCGAGAGACCCTGCTCATCGGCCATCGATACCCACTCCTCCTCTCACCAAGCCCCAGCAAGCTGCCTTCTGTCTCTGTGGACTCACCTACCCTGGACATTTCACACAAACCACACAGTATGTACCTTTTATGTCTGGGTCCTTTCACTCAGAGTATTCTAAAGGTTCGTTTATACTGCATTATCAGTACCTCATTCCTTTTTGTGGTAATTTTCTCTCGTTTGGACAGACCATTTATTTACCCACTGATCAGCCAGACACCTGGATTGTTCCATGTCTTGGCCTTTATGCACAATGCTGCTGTGAACTCTGCGTGTGAGTTTTTGTGTGGATGTGTATGCTCAGCTCACCTGGGCAGGTGCTGAGGAAGAGGGCTGCTGGGTCACATGGCAGCTCTCAGCTTCACTTTCTAAGGAACCACCAAAGGTTCCACGGCATTCTGACGATAAAAAATTCTTTAAGATGAGTAACATTCAACAGCTTCCAGTTAACATTATTTTAAGAAACACTGCTGCAGCCGAAGCTACTGGAGTGGGTTTCCATGTCTGGGGGCAGAGAAGTGGCGCAGTGGAGGCGGGGCTCCTGCAGTCCTGATGGAGTCACAGCAGGCAGACTGGGGGGAGGGCACAGGGGAGGGCAGGAAGCAGGCAGACACCCATACCACAGAGCCTGGCTGCCGGAGGAATGGCAGGAACACAGGATGCCAAGGTGGGGAGGGTGTGCCCACTTCAGGAGAAGGAAGGAGGCCGTACAACAATGAAGACAATGAAGCTGGAGGTGCTGGCAGGACTAGTACAGAGAACAGAGATGGCCGGGGCAGCTGTGCCAAAGGCTGGAGCAGGCGCTGGGGAAGCCCAGGAGAGCGGGCATGGGGAGCAAATCAGAAGGGGGTGACTGACCACCAGTGACGTCCAAGAAGGGCCAGGAGAGGGGTGGAGACTCAAGAGAACCGTCCTGTGGTGCAGGGGAGGGGAGCTGAGGGGATTCAAGACATGATGCCAACCAGCAGGGATGCAGGGTCCAGAGGAAGCAAGCCTCAGGCTGGGAGGGCTGTACCTTCTCTGCCTGGTTATGCCAACAAACAGCTCCAACACCCAATGTGGGGCCCTCAACTCTCCAGACATGCTGCACGGGGCCGGCCTCTCTGGCACAGCACCAAGCCCATCACACCCACCCCCCCACCTCCAGCCAGCCTTGCAGAGCACCCCCCACCTGCTGTGGCTGCCTTGCAGGCCACCTGCGCTTCCGGCCTCCCCCGTCTCTCCCCGCTTCCTCCCACAGCCTCTGGACAGAGGCCCCGACTGTCTGCACACTGGGGCTGCCTCACAGGGCCTGGCGCAGAGCCGGGCACACAGCTGCCCCAGGAAGGAGTGACTCAACCCCACCTGCTCCCACACTGCCCCAGCCTCGGCTGCTCCCCACACCCTCATCCAAGGCCTGAGTCCAGGGCCCCCAGCGTCTCACGGGGTGGGAGACATAGGCTGTGATGCTGCTGGGAGTTAAAAATGACCACTAGTTGGAGTGGAGAGAGAGCTGCCCCACACCACATTTTCGTCACCTTGCTAATCTGTTTCCTCCTCAGGAAAATGGCAGCATCAGCCTTGGAAGCCAACAGATGACCCCATGAAGGATCTGAGTGGATGGAGGGGAGACCCTTCACTCCTCCTGCGGGACCCATGGCTGCTCGCAGGCCTTTGCCGCACCCTCTTAGGTCCCGCTGGGCGCCTCCCCCACCCAGGAGAAAAACAGGACTGGAGAAGCCGATGTCTGGCAAGGCGGCACTGAGTCAATTTCACACTAAAGTTAACAAGCAGAAACAAACCGCGGCTGGCATACCATGTAATTTTTTTAATTCTTAAAAGATTAGAAGTATGCTGTTAAATGTCAAAACACAAAAACCAAAAAGAAGTTAAAGTTGTTATTTTCCTTTTGGCTTTATCTCCATTAGCCAAACACTTCTCTTCAAACACCGTTTACATTGCCTTTGTCTTACTTTGTTGAGGAAAATAATAATGAAGGAGTTTCCAGCATGGATGACAGTGCACACACAGATCTGCCCACAAAACACTCCACTTTAGAGGAAGAAGTGTTTCCTTGCCTCACTGGCCAGCAGCCTCCTGCTCCCTCGGTCAGCCTGGGGATGACCAGAGGGAGGACTGGGTCCTTTGGCACACCTGTGCTTCACAGGAAGACAACCCAACCTGGGGAGGCCGGCCCGCTCACTCACTGACCGCAGGTTTGGCTGCTGCTGGCCAAACTCACCGAGGTAACCGCTGAACTCACTGATCACTTACTGTGTGCCCCAGCCTGCAAGGGAAGCACTTCACAGGAGAGGAGACAGGGCGAGTGAGGCAGTGCCCACCGAGGAGGCTCAGTGCCAGCTCCTCGGCCTCAGGACCCGAAGATAACTTACGTGAGGCTCCCGGGTCCTTCTGTGAAGACCACCACACATTCTAAGCTGCTCATTGGAGGACTCATGGTCTCTCAACCAACCAGCTTCCAAGACGGGACTACCAGTGGCAGGTAATTTGCACCTGGGAGCCCCACCTTGCAGTGACCCCTCCCCTGGGCCCAGGATGCACACTCCCCCTCTGTGGTCATCATTTCTGTACACCAAGGACTTCTAGTCCACTGCCTCCTGGACCTGTAACAGAACTGTGTTCCCCGCTCCTCAGGGATCAGCCACGGTCCTTGCCAGTAAAACATGGCAGAAGGGAGGTGTGACATTCTGCATCCAGCACCTCAGAGGCCAGTTCCCCGCAGCGTAGGGGGGTGGGGGTGGAGGCCTGTGTCTCCACCAGAGAGAAAGGATGAGGTGCCAAGCATGCACGTGGCCCTGGAGTTCACAGCAGCATCGCTCCTAACAGCCAGCCAGTGAGAAGAGCTTCCCTTCACAGATGAATAGGTAAATAAACAACAATAAAACATGGTATACCCATACAGCCTTAACCAGGAAGGAAGT
Source organism: Antilocapra americana (assembly GCA_007570785.1). Taxonomy (NCBI): domain Eukaryota; kingdom Metazoa; phylum Chordata; class Mammalia; order Artiodactyla; family Antilocapridae; genus Antilocapra; species Antilocapra americana. Next base: position 20,866,406 of record ML664177.1, on the reverse strand, counting down.
GCAGGCACAGACAGGGCCACTTGGGGTTGGCCCTGCAGGCCAGCAACAAAACCAGACTCTCCTGCCAGGCCTTCCTACAGCCTCAGTGAGCAGAGAGAGACATGGACCTGTGGGGAGATGGACAGGCCCTCAGAGGCCAGCTGCACTGGCCTGGGACTTTCTCTCTCAAGTGACTGGAGGCTCAGAAGTCTCCAGTTCATTGGGCACTGTGCTCGGCCCCTTCCACATCTCCTCCTGCGAGGCGGCAGGCCTTGGGGGATGGATTCCAGGTTACACCTGTGAGCCTCACAGCACAGGTATTTAAACCCCTTTTCTCAGAGCCTGACTCAGAAGCAGTGTGCTAATGAAGTTGTTTTCTTTTCAAGAAGACAATATTTGTTTCCCTCCTCCTAGTTTTAACCCAATGAAAATGAAAGAAATTTTTCTTTCCTCCCAGTGGCCTTTAGTGGTCTACCACCTAGACTTTTTCACCATCCACCGGCTGGCAGAGCAACACCACAAATCACTGATGCAGACCCCCCCCACCCACACACACCAGGCCCTGATGCGCAGCCTCAGGAGAGGCCAGCACCTCTTTCCTAGAGGTGCCTATAACCAGCCAGGCAGGCAGGGAAATGGGGATCCCTCCCCAGCATGGCAGAGCTGCTCACAGGGCCTCGGGCTGCGCATAAGCACATCCACACCAAGGGCCCCAGAGGGAACTCAGCATTGACTCGTCATGGGTCACCCCAAAGTGGCCCATGGACCCACAGCCTGGACTGGAGCGGAGGGAGCTGGTGAGCCCCAAGCAAGCACATTCCTGAAGAACGGGTCTGCTTTCTCTTCCAGAGCCTCCAGAAAGGAGAGGCACAAACCAACCACAACCACCTCATCATAAAGGAACCTGACTTCCGTGACAGAGGAGGTTTCTTCAGAAGCCCGGGACAACAGGCCGGATACCGCTCCAGCCCAGAAGGGAAGATTTCGAAGATCCAGCACCCAGGCACCTGGCCCTGGTAGAATGAGGTATCAGTGCCACTCCCTGAACTACATGGGAAAGGGCAACCTGGGCCCCAAAAGCTGCAGCTGACTCTGCCCAGGGGGCACCACCCACCCCAGAGTGTCTGAGGCTCGCAGAGCCAGCAGTCTTCCACTCCACTGTTCAGCCCCAAAGTCACCCTCCCTACACACCCCATCCCAGCACCCCCTACAGCCTCCCTGTCAGGGTCTCCTCCTCCTCCTCCCCCTCCCACATCCAACTGCTGAATAAGCCCCTCATTCCCCATTCTCGCCCCAGCAGTGCTCTCTCCCAGCCACAAGACCCCATACCCACAGCAAGGGAGTGCGGGACAAATTACAGGCGGCAGCTGACCTCTTCCCGGCTCAGCAATCCTAGGGGAAGCTCTGTGCCACCCCGTGACGGCCACACAGGCCACAAGGACCCCTGGGCACTAAACAAACAACCTAGAGAAAACACAACAAAACACTGACCGTAATTACAGTGACAAGGCTAGTTCTAGCTTGGCCTTTCCTACTTTTGTGAACTTCCCACATTCTCTTTCATTACCATTAAGACAGGCATCATCAACATTCCCCGCAAGACCTAGCATGGAGAACTAGCCTGAAGACACTCAGTCGGTGCTTATGTTTTATCAGAGCTGGCTTTAGTCTTTGGAAACACTATCGATAATCAGATGGTGAAGAGGGAAAAAAGTTACCAAGATTCTTGCTCAAAGTCAAAAGAATCTAATGAAAAAAACCTGGGAAGAGGGAGAGAGAGGGAAAAAATAATAAAGGGTTTGGTTTTGTTGTTTAAAGAAAACATTTATTTCTCTTTCATCAAATATTAACATCTACCTAACACCTTGCATGGAGAAGGCAGTGGTGCCCCACTCCAGCACTCTTGCCTGGAAAATCCCATGGACGGAGGAGCCTGGTAGGCTGCAGTCCATGGGGTCGCTAAGAGTCGGACATGACTGAGCGACTTCACTTTCACTTTTCACTTTCGTGCATTGGAGAAGGAAATGGCAACCCACTCCAGTGTTCTTGCCTGGAGAATCCCAGGGGCAAGGGAGCCAGGAGGGCTGCCATCTATGGGGTCACACAGAGCGGACACGACTGAAGCGACTTAGCAGCAGCAACAACACCTTGCAGTCAGGTTACACAGTGATTTCTTATGCTACTTACTTTACTCTCCTGCCAATAAAGAATATTTTTTTAAATCAAGAAGGAATGTATTTTTGGTCATAATTTATTCCTTCTCTCAGTTAGAGCAGGGAGAGTGCTTCTTTAACACACAGGCAGGGTCAGATTAGTTGCAAAGACCCAGTTGTGAATGCCTTCTTATCCACTGGTCTTCTCTAGAACTGCATTCCATAGCAAATGGCATACTGACTGGGCCCCACACAAAGGCTTGGGTCCTGGACTGCCCGAGGACGTTGTCCCCAGCCATGCTCGCACCAGGCAGGCCCAAAGCCCTCAGAGCAAACTCTATAGCCGCTCATCCCCTGGAGAGGAGGTGAGGCCTCTGCGGGCTAGCCAAGGAGAGCTCCCGCTGGTTCCACCAGCAAGAAGGCCACCAGGAGCTACATGATCCACCTGACTGCTTCTCTGAGCTAGGCCACCATCCTTTGCGTCAGCTGTTCTCCCCAACTCCATCCTTTCTGCCTATGTTTCTTGCCTTGTTGCTAAAAAGAAGGGAAACGGCCAACAGCAGTGGCTCACAACCCCCGCCTGTGAGGGGGATGTGTGCTGGGGTCTCTGACAAGCTTCAGGAACTCACTTATGCTCAGGCTGCACCCAGAACAATTAGAACCAAACGTGGTGGGGGCCCAGCATTTGAGAATCACTGGTTCAGAGGAAGCCAGGAGACACAGAGAACAGCGAGTGAACAAAGAAACCCAGGCAACAGGGAAACCCAGGGAAACAGAAGGGGAAGGAAAAAAAGCTGGGCCAGAAAGCAAGGTTAGAACCCAAGTGCAGACCACACCAGAGTTGGGAAAAGAGACAGGCTCTGAGCTGAGCTTCCTGGTGGCCAAAGCAAAGATGACTCACACTGTCCACAGACAAAACAGACCAGAGTCAAAGAAGCTTCTCCTTGTCCTGGGGCCTGAGATGAACCCCACCCTCATGTCCTCATAAGGGGACACACAGCGTGACATAGATGAAACATGCTCCCAACATCAGGACCAGACTCCTATGAAGCAGACAAGGGCCCCTCTGCACCCGCATGGCAGCCCTTGACCCACAGTCAGCAGCTGGGCTGCCCACTGACTCTTCACTGGAAATAAACTCCTACCAGAAATCAACGCCCACATCTATGCCATGCTCCCGCATCATTTCATGGTCCAGCTGACAGCTGTGTATCTAACCAGCCATCCTGAACTCAGCATGCAGTCATGAAGCCACAAGGGAACTGACTCTGACCGTCTCACTGGGGAAAGCAAGAAAAGGCATCCACCCATGTAACCAATGGCTCCAAGAGAATATGAGAGATCATCCCCTCGCGACCATGCTCAGACAGGCCACCGTCCACTCCCAGACCTGTGGCTGTTCATGTTGGGAAGGGCAGGACCTTGCCTTGGTCAGTAGCCTGCTGGGCTGGCCTCATGGCCCCCAGGGGCAGACAGCAGCCATGTGGGCCTGGGTGCCCCAAGGGGGATGCTCTGCACAGTGCGCTTCTGCAGTACGTGTGTCCCATTCAGCAGCAAGCACTTTTAAATGTGTGTGTGGAAACCAACAGAGCCAAGGGTAAGGCACCTTCCTGCCCCCTCACAGGTGACATTTTCTTTTTGATCCACACACCACATCACCACATTTCAAATTAGGCACTGACAAATTAAAGCGGCAACTACTCACAGCTGCCAAAGTGGAAACAAACCAAGTGTCCATCAACAGATGAACAGACAAAATGTGGTCTATCCACATGACGGAATATCATTCAGCTGTAAAAGACACGAAGCACTGACATCTGACCATGGGAGTGACTCTGGAAGACAGGATGCTGACGGGAAGAAGCCAGTCACAGAAGGCCACGTGCCACACGGTTCCATTCATATGAACTGTCCAATACAGGCAAATCCATGGATGCCGGGATGGGGAGGGGAGCAGCGACTGCTGATGGGTGCAGGTCTCCTAAAGGTGTGATGAAACCAGCTTGGGAACCAGACAGAGGTGAGACTGTACAACACCGTGAATGTGAGTAACGCCGCTGAGTACTTATACTTTAAAATGGTTGCTGCTGTTGTTCAATTGCGCAGCCGGGTCCAGCTCTTTGTGACTCCATGGACTGCAGCATGCCAGGCTTCCCTGTCCTCCACTATCTCCCAGAGTTTGCTCAAACTCAGGTCCATTTACCACGGTAAATTTTATGTTATTTTATAATAAAAAAATAATTAAGATAGCTGAACTCTCATTGTTTTGCCTTAACAGAAGTGCTAATAAAATTAAACCCACATCAGGATTTTATATAAAGAAGACTTATGCTACAACTGACAAAATCCAGCTTTGAACCCAGAGAGTATGAACTTCAGAATTAGGACCACTGGTGGTCAGTCCTCTTTTAAAAATAAGTTCCCAAAGAGTCCACATCTGTGAGCAATACACACTGAAGCACTTATCAACAGTCAAGTCTCCGATTTGCTTTGAAATAATCTGGCGGGGGAGGTAGAAGAGCCTAGATTAAAACAGTCAAGCTGAACTATTCTATTTTTATAATCTGGAAACCCTCCATAATGATAAGTCTTGCTTTGTTTTCAAGCAAGTTTCCAAAAATCTCTGACCTGCTGGCTAGCATTCTGTGTAGATAAAAGAACTAGATGCCTCTAAGCTGTCAAATTCCAGGGGCTCAATCAGGTGCCCTCCACCTGAGCCCCACAGCACGGGTCACCTGGGGGCAGACTTGGCCACAAGCAGCCACACAAAGGGCCCCTCGAAAATAACCAGAGTCCCAGATCAGGCCACCGGGCAGCAGCACACAGAGGTGTCTGGCCTGGTCTCTCACACTGCTAACTGATCGCCCTCCAAAATGCCTGTCCCAAATTCAGCCATCAGCTGGGGTCCCGGCAATGTCTGCAAACATGGGGATCATTCACCCAAGTGCCTCTTCCAGAGCCCCAGCACATGAAATGGAGCTCACCTCTGGGCTAGGGCCCAGGAGCAGGACGCTGCCAGAGCCTCCCTTCCGAGAAGCAGGAGGAGCTGATGCTGCAAATAACTGCCGGCTCACCTGTCCCTGCTCCCTCTTCCAGAACTAGGTGTGCAGGGGAGGCAAGGCAAGTATCTCCCTCCACCCACCCCCATCGCATTCCCAGTGTCTAGGGGAGCATGTGACACACAGCAGGTGTTCAACGAAACACTGCTATGGTCCTGACTCGAGGGGCACTGCTCTAACGGTGCACTAGCAAGGCTTGCTTCTCACAGACACCAATGCAAGATGTAAGATGGAAGGTACTAGGATGGAAAGAAGGGACAGGAGACAAGGAGTTATGGTATAAACACCACCACCAAGAAGAGCACCAGAGAGGCTCTGGAGTGTGGAGCCTGGCTGGGTCAGCAGGGAGGCATGAAGAGGACAGAGGTCTGGAGGTGGGGGAGGGGGGTCTCATAGGGACACAGAAGACGGAGGTAGGAAGTTCCACCAGCCACCACAGGACTCTGTGGAAAGCCACAAGTCCCCAGAGCAGGGCCCAGGCCATGAAGGGAGGTGAGTGGACACCATGGGAGGGATGAGGGCTGTGAGGAGCTGGCACACGCAACCCCATCCAGAGATGGCGCCGACCCTGGCGCTGACCCAGGGTTGCCAGGCAACGGGGCAGGCCCCAGCTGCCAAGTGTTCTGATTTGTCAATGAAACCGCAAGTCTGGATTGCTATGTAAGATCTCCTGATTTTCATGTTGGCATCTGGGGCAGACCGAATAATGGCCTCCCAAAGATGCCCTCATCCTAATCCCGGTTAGATGGCAAAGGGGAATTACAGCAGCAGATGCGATTAAGGTCTCTAATCAGATGACCTTAAAATAGGGAAGAGGACCCTGGATTATCCAGGGGGCTCCATGTAAACACAAAGGACCTTAAACTACAAGTGGAGGCAGGCAAGCTGTGTCAGAGGGCACAGTGGGAGAGGGATGGGACTACAGCTGCTGGCTTTGAAGAGGAGGGACCTCAAGGCAAGGAGGTAGAGTAGGTAGGGGACAGGGCACCCCAGAGCCTCCAGAAGAGCCAGCCCTGCCTACAACCAAAGAGCTACATGGATGAGACTTGCAGAACCGTGTTGCTTTAAGCCACTGCGTGGGTGGTAATTTGTTACAGCAGCCATAGGAAACCAATACAGCAACCAAGTTCAATCTTGTAAACGAGGCACCAACAACCCAAATGGGCTGGATGGGGCCCATAGACCACTTCTGCCTGGTGCACATAGGAGGTGCCCAGCTCCAAGTCTGGCACACAGCAGCTGCTCACACATGCCCTGAGCTAAGGACTCGGCCCCTCGCCCTGACAATGTCATCACATAGGGCTCCAGGGGTTCTAGAGAACAGAGCCGCTTGGCTGTCAGGAATCCTCTCCCCAAGGACCTGCTCACCTGGCAGGAGCGCTGCCCGCCCGGCCCGGACCCAAGGAACCAGCTTCCTGGAGAGGAGGGGCAGCCGAGAGCCCCCTCCAGCCCCACCTTCTGCGACAAAAGAAGGGAGTGTGGGCATTCCAGGTCCCTGGGGAAGCCTCCAGCACCCGCTCCCAGTCACCCCGGGGAGCGCCCACACACCACAGCAGTGGCATCACTTCAGTCTGTCTCAAACAGCAGAGGACCTCTTCTCACAGGAGCTCTTTCCAGCTCCCCATGCTCTGAGGGAGCAGAGCTGCTCAGATCAGAGGTCAGGGGGAGCACCGGGGAACCCCCTGCCACCAAAGCCATGTGAGAACCAGGGTGGACTCAAGGCTGATGGGGGCCTCCGCCCACACCCCGGCCTGCCTCCTCCACGCCCTCCCAGCTCGGCCAAGCCTGACATCTCACCCAGGGCTCCTCATGGCCTGTTCCTGCTGCTTGGGGTCCTCTACCCCCCAGAACTCCCACTTTTCCTTCAAGATTCTGCTTACGTACCATCTCCTCTCTGACACCCAAGTTCATTCTCGGCGCCTGCCCACACTTTCTAAACGTCTCTCTCTTGGGGTTGACACTACCTGTCCCAAGTCAGGAGCCGCTCTCTGCAGATCATCAGCGGCTTAAAGGCAGGAACTTCCATCCTTTGTTTTTAAACTACAGTAATTACAACACTGATTCACAACAGTGTTAATTTCAGATACACAGCACAGTGACTCAGTACGTGTGTGTTCTTTTGCAGATTTTTCTCCCTTATAGGTTACTACAAAATACTGAATATTTTTCCCTGTGCTATGCAGTAGGTCCTTGTTGGCTATCTATCTATCTATATATATATATATATTGTGTGTGTGTGTGTGTGTGTGTGCGTGCGCGTGCTCAGTTGTGTCTAACTCTTTGCAACGCAATGGACTGTAGCCCGCCAGGTTCCTCTGTCCATGGAATTTCCCAAGCGAGAATACTGGAGCAGGTTGCCATTTCCTACTCCAGGGGATCTTCCAGACCCAGGGGTTAAATCCACGTCTCTTGCATCTCCTGCAATGGGGGCATATTCTTTACCACTGTGCCACCTGGGAAGCCCTATTTTATATATAGTGGTGTGTATATATTAATCACAACCTCCTAATCTTTCCCTCCTAGAAACTTACATCTTATCATTATGTATTTCTAACCTACAGCATATAACACATGTGTGTTCAGTAAACATTAAAAACTGAATAAATTGGACTGAAAACTACTTTTTTCTGGAAGTACCATAAATGATGATATTGTGGTATGTGTTAAATACAGGACATAAAGTCCTATTTCTGATCTTTAATCAATAAAGTGCATCTAACCTAAATAAGGAGTTCTAAATTACAGCTATCTACTATAATTACTTTTCAGAAGTGTAGTTTTACATTTCACAAGCAGTGCCTGCTGTGGTCATCACAGTTAGGGGTGCAGGAAGGAACCTGGCTTCCAGGCTGGGCTAGCGGTGTCAGCTGCACTGACGTGGCTAAGAGCCAGGCTGAAGGAGGTCACCAAGCAGCTGAGCCAGAGTCTCTTCTGCTCTCACCTTGCTGACTCTGCTAACCCAGCCCACTTTTCCCAGGTGACTGAAAGGCAAACCTCTGCAGCCAGGTGGTCACCCAACTGCCCTCCTCTGGCAAGACTCCCCTAACCTGCCCTCTCCCCTCCCTCCCTTCCAGCCCATCCACAGCAGCTGACAGGAACTCAAGGCCCCAGCACCCCACACCTCTTGACTACAAAGGCTTCCCGCTCCCTCTGGCTCCAGCCTCAACACACCTCTCCCCAGTCCCTGACACTCCTAAGAGCTCCCTGAGCACACAGTTCAGCTTCGCAGCCCACACACACCATCAGAGTGCACTAGAACACTTCTGAAAACACGACTGGCTCCCTCATCAGGGTCTGGGGTGCAGCCCCATCACAGGCATTCTGAAAAGTTTTCAGGCCACGTGACCTGCAGGTGCAGCCAACAATATGAACTGCAGGCTCCAAGGGCATTGATATCCACCTTCCTAGGCAGCAAGGAGGCCCCAAGGAGCCCCCTCCACAGAGCGGGACTCTGGCCTCTTCACCCTGACACACACCTCGGGGCTGGCTCTGGAACTGGGACCCACCCAGTCCAGTGACGGCAGCCTGGCCAGGCCCTCACCCACAGGAACTAGACCACGCTGCAGGCCCTGCCAGAGGGCGCCCCCAACACTGGAACCCCAAGGCTGCAGCCCCACTGGAGCCAGTGGCCACCCAGTGCTCCCTGTTCTCAGATGGCATCTGCCCGGCAGAGTTGCTTCCGCAGTCTGCTCCACACACCCCACACCCCCACCAAGCACCTGCTCCACCGCCCCCCCACCCCCGGTCTGCCTTCTGGCTCCCTGTCCAGCCAGGTCCAGCTGTGATCCTGTCTTCTCCCTGACTCTTCCAGACTTTTCTCCACTCTTGATTTCCTGACCGAGAATCAAAATCACAACTCAACAAACCACCAGCTTCTGCCTCACTAACACTGTTTTCTCTCCTGGTGGCAGGAGCCATGGCTTCTCACAAACACCCAGCTCTGACCTCAGAGACCTTGTGCAGCACTCCTGCAGGCTATTGGCCCTATGGTCATGGAACCGCCCTGACTTGACACCCATACTTCTGAATCAACCAACTGCCTCTCAGAAAGTGGCCGAAAGCTATTTATCTGATCATTCATTTCCCAGTATACCCCATGACAGCTCTGGGTATTAAACAGGCACTCAGGGAGGACCTATTTTCAAGGGAAATGTGAACTCTTCAGCCCATCATCATTCCTTGATTGCCATGACCTTGGGGGAGGCAGACACAGAGAAGGAGATAGACTCTAGCTAGCAACCTTTAGCTCTCAGGATGTATTCACCCCGGAGTCTTAGAGAGTTTACAAAACAATCAACTCAAGTCCAAACCTCCAGGGCCTCCCAAGAGCACAGGGCAGGTACTGACACATAGCTGTTTATCACCCCTTGGCTTGGGAGCTGCAGGCAGTTTTCAAACCTTGGGAAAGTGATCACACCCCAGCCTCCTCACCCATGGGAGGTAGGACCAGAAAAATAACTCACGTGCTAGAAGGCATGTGTGAACTGCCTAATGAGGAAGGTGAAGCATCATATTTTTATTTATATGCAACATTTTAAAACGACCAAATTCTTCAGTATGAATTTGATCACATTTTAACAACAGCATAGCCAGACCATTTTTCAGTCCTAAACTCCCATGTGCTATGCTCACAGAACAAATGTGCAGAGTTTCAGGATCACAGAGTTTTAAAAAAAAGTCCCTTCTCTCAAAGAGCAATTTGGGCGATTACTTTAGCACGGCTTTACGAACACAAAACCTGTTACCAGCCACACAGACTTCCTCCAGCTGGTCCAGCCAGGCTCCCCCCAGGTTGCTACTCTACTCCCTGCTCTATACACCCAGGCAGCTCTGGGTCTCAGAATTGACTTCTGCACCTCTGAGCAGGGAGGGGAGGTGTCACAGACTCAGCCTCAGGAGGCCCCAAACTCAGACAGGCAAGGATTCAGGTCCTGCCGGCATTGGGTGGGTGCCGGTGAACAAACCCGACCCCTCCGAGCCCCAGCTCTGCTCCCCTCCGGGTTGCTGTGAGGTACAGTGAGGCAGTGGGCACACTTGGGACGGCTGCAGGGCGAGGCCAATGAAACACTGGTTTTCAATCTGACACAGGTGGCGGCAAATACCAACTAGGGCAATGACTGGCTGTGTGGCCTGAGGTCAGCTGCTGAACCCCTCTGAGACTTAGTTTCTGCACAGGCGAAAACAGAAGTAGTGACGGGCCTTGGAGGATCCCTGTGCCCTGTGGAAGGAGTTGCACTGGGCCAGGCACAAAGGAGACACTCAAAGATCCCAAAGATCGGCAGGGTTCACACACACACACACACACACACACACACACACACACACAAAGATTCCAAAGATCGGCAGGGCTCACACACCCACACACACACACACACACCCACACACACCCACACACACAAAGATTCCAAAGATCGGCAGGGCTCACACACACACACACACACACACACACACACACACACACGTCTGGTTTTGACGGACAAGCTGATCATTACTACTGCAGGCAAAAAAAAATTTTCCTTCCAAGCTGTAAACACCAAAGAGTGTGAAATCACTCTGAACTGCTGGAGGGAGGAGCAACTTCCATTAACACCAGAGGCCACCCCCAACAGCCCCGTGGGAGTTTGCTCCTGTCCAACACCACGCCCCCTGCCCTTTCTCAGCTGCATTTCTAAAAAGCCTTGACAGTGAACATCTTTCTTGACGTGTGGGAATGAAGAACCAACTTTTCAAACAGGATTCTGGACTTAAAGTTCCTCTTCGAACAGCACAGACGTCTACGTTCCCTTCGTTAAGGACAACAAACATCCTGAGTAACCCACAGAGTCATCGTGCTGTGACCACAGGTCAAATTACAATCACGTAAGGGCAAGTGAAAACATCACTTTGAGAAACCAAATTCCCTTCCCAAGCGTCATGCCACCACCTCACTCAGAGCACTTGGGAGGGAGCAAGGAGAGTCTCCACTGCTGCTGGAGACTCTCCAGCACAGCCAGCCAGTGCAGATCCTCACTGGCCTTCCTGGTCTGTCCTTCGGGCCTGCATTCCCAATCTGGCCCCAGAACCAGCAGCATCAGAGAACACCTGGTAACTGGCTGGAAAAGCCCATTTTCAGGCCTCACTCCAGATCCACTGGGTCAGAAACTCTGGGGGCAAGGCTCACGGCCCGCCCTCTGAGCGATGCTGATATGCACCGTGGCCGAGGAAGACCACCCCTCTTTCTGCAGTGGTTATTACTGGCCTCTTTAGAGACAAGGAAAGCAAAGCTCAGTGATTAAAGTGCCCAAAGCCATCCAGCCAGGACGCCAATATGTACCCACACCTGATTACAAAACTGTCGCATGGCCTCTGTAGCCAACCTGTCTGTGCCATTTGGTATCCTCAGCTACAGAGCCCTGTTCTGTGAAGCGTACTCTTCCTTAAGAGGGGAGAGTAGGAGGAAGGATGAAGCCTACACTCAAAAGTGATGAATTATAGATGCTTTTAAATCCATATCATGCATCAGCCTGAATGGTCAGCCACCACTCAGCCCGAGCCTGATTCTCCTGGCTCCACTCGTGATCCATGCGCCAGAAAGTGGACAGGGTCCCTTCCCTGACAGCCTCTGTGCACAGTTCCAACCACCACTTCGACCAGGGAAAGGACATGGCTGCCTGCTCTGTCTCCAGAGGGCTGGTGCGCTCAACCCAGATCAGGGCTCGCAGGAAGGCACAAAGCAGTCCCAGCACCTGGGTGCGCCGGGCTGAGTCACCAGAAGGAATCCCATGCACGTGGGAGATCGTAACAGTGCTGAGGATCTGCTCAAAAGAGCCAGGCCATTCTCTAAATCCAAAGCCGAAATTCAGCCTCTATCAGTTCAAATGGTCCATTCAAACCTCAGTGCCTTACAGACACTGAAGTTAGGAAAAAGACACACATCTCCTCGTTCACAATTCCCAGCCCTCTAATAAACATGGTGGTTTTCAGGTCACAGGTGTGTCCTATAACAGAAATGAGCACTCACCATACTATGGGGTGTTCTGCAGGGGCTGGTGGAGTAGGAGGCACCCAGCTTTGGGAACCACACAGGCCTGGGTTTGACTCCTGGCTGGGTCAGCTCCTCAAAGGTTACTTAATCTCTCTGGGCCTGTTTTTCCACTCACAATGGGTGGCAACCCCTGTGTTGCATGTGGATGTGAAGACAGAGGGGAATTATGTTCAACAAGAGTCTGCTGGAACAACTCTGCATTTCAAGACATCAAGAATCTGGAAGGTAGGTGCGGCCAAACAAGCCTGTGGACAGAGGCTACTCAACACACCCTCTCAGCTGCATGGACACTTACTTCACTGTGTTTGCTTTTCTAAGCATCTACTTTTAGACACCGTGAACAAACTAATTAAGACCAAAGAAAATTCCACTGAGGAATTTATCAGAAAGCGTGTCAATTTTCAAAAACTCAACAAATGGAGACAAACAGACATTTCACAATGCATCTGGCAAAACAAAACGTGCTCTCTCCCACCTCAGCAATCCTAATCAGGTCACCCACGGTATTCGTCCTCCGCCAACTCACAGCTGGGCTTAGAACAAGTCTCTTCACCCCGGGACTCAGTTTCTCAGATGAGATTAAGGCATCTGGGGAGTCAACACACCTGTCTAACTTCAGCCCCATCACCTATTGGCTGCATGACCTTGAGCACAAGACTTACTCTCTTGGGCCTCAGTTTCCTCATCTGTAGAAGGGGGATAACACCCACTTGACTGGCACAGGACTGCCTGTGGACTGCCTATTATTTGGCTGCATCAGGTCTCAGTTGTGGCACATGGGCTAAGTTGCTCTGCAGCATGTGGGACCAGGGATTGAACCCACAACCTCTGCCTTGCAAAGCAGGTTGTCAACCACTAGAGCACCAGGGAAGTCCCGGAAGACCTGTTTAAGTAGGATGCTTGAATTGCGAGCCCAGCAGAAGAAAACGGGATAGGACTGGATAATTCCTCACAGCCTCCCAGACCTCAATCTCCTAAATCCAAGCCCTTTGATTTCTCCAAGGCTCAGGGTCAACAGATTCTCAGCCATGAAACAACAGCTCCTCCATCTCCCAAATCCAAGCCCTTTGATTTCTCCAAGGCTCAGGGTCAACAGATCCTCAGCCCTGAAACAACAGCCACAGTCCTCCACACCCACCAATTCACCAGGAAGGTTCTGGGGAAGGGGGAGAACAGCCGCCAGAGAGCTTTGAAAACTTAAAGGCACTTCCCTAGAAAGTGACAACAGCAGCCCTGTACGTGAAAATCCTTCAGCACTTCAGACCACAAAGAACTGAATGCTGCCACTCTTTCTAATGAAATCTAAACAATAATTATTACTATTATAATAAATGCCCACTCCTTAGGTTCAGGAAAAGCCAAGCCATTGAAATAAATCAGAGAGACTTCCCTGGTGGTCCACTGGCAAAGACTCCACACTCCCAATGAAGGGGGCCTGGGTTTGATCCGTGGTCAGGGAACTAGATCCCGCATGCCATAACTAACACCTGGTGTAGCCAAATAAATAAGTATTAAAAAAATAAAATCAGCGTCCCAAGTTAATTCTCAACTACTTTTGCAGGGCTTTTATCAGAATCCAAACACTCAGAAACCCACGTCTTGTCATGGAAGACAGTTACACAGAGAGCCACTTGGGTTTCTAGAGAGGATTTCCATAGAGGATGGGGCATTTTTCAAGACTGTACACACCATGCTGGCTTTCATCATGAAAGTCTGACATTTCTTCACACCTCAGGCACATGCTTGGAGCCACACACCCTGCTGGGAGAGCAATCTCCCCAGAGGGCCCCATCGGCCAGGCGCAGGGAGGCAAGAAGTCTGTGTAAACTGAGATCAGTACACCCCACGGCACAACCCAGACATGCTCCTGGCCAGGGGGCTGGTGGGATGCAGTCCTGGATCATGCCACACTCTAATCAGCACTTTACCAAACTCTTCAGCAGTCAGTAACTCATCCAGGACAGTGGAGGACAGCCTGGCCTGCTGTAGTCCATGGGGTCGAAAAAAGTAGGACACGACTTAGCAACTGAAGAACAACTCACCCAGTGGGTTTCCCTGGTGGCTCAGTGTTAAAGAATCTGCCTGCCAATGTAGGAGACCCAGGTTCAATCCCTGGATCAAGAAGATCCCCTGGAGAAGGAAATGGCAACCCACTCCAGTATTCTTGCCTGGAAAACTCCAAGGACAGAGGAGCAAAGGGGGTCCATGGGGTCACAAAGGGCTGGAAACAAATGAACAACTGAGCATGCATGCAACTCATCCAGTGCTTACAAAAGAAAAACTCAGTAAGACTGGTAAGGATGACTGACCCAATATTAAAACTAAAGAAGCAAAAAAGCTTTAAAAATGTAAAAATACAGATAAAAGATTTTTTTTTAATGCAAATAAATAAGAAATGAGAAGATCTTGGCAGACTCTTTGACATAATCACCTGTCCCAAACACAATTGCTAGAACAAGCACCACTCAGGAACAACCTGTAGGCCTTTTGAATGTTCATTTAAATACAGATGAAAACTTAATTATCAGGGCAAATTCAATCCCTGCTATGCAGGATTCAGCATAGGATCTGTCAGCATCTAACATCCGTATCTAGAGCTACAAGATGCACAAGTTTTCTGCCAAATCTTCATTATCTGACATAATTGGAAAAGGGCAAGGATAATTAAAAGTTAAAATTCACCTTTTTCAATCATTTTAAGCTCCTCCTGGAGATGGAAAGGAGCTCCTACTGCTCACCTTTTTCTGTTCAAGTTCTTAGTGAATGTTAAAAAGAAGAGGGATAACCCTGAACATCTCTCTAAAAAAATTATAAAATATCCCAGAGAGCCTCGAGCCCAAGCTTCTAGTTCCAGCACCGACTAGTATCACCGCATGACCCAGTGCCTCTCCCTGGGCCTCAGTTTCCCCATCTGAACCCTCAAGGTGGTTAAGCCCATCCTCCTTCCAGCACAGGCTCCGACGCATCCCCCCGGCAGCTAAAGGGCGAAGGGCCCCAGACGGAGCCCCTGGGCGAAGGAATGGGTTCCCACAGGCCCCTGCCGGGATTTCTGGGGAGAGAGAGCTGTCCTCCCCCACTCCCCCCGCGCCAGCAAAGCCGCCGGGCCAACTCCGGGTTGCAAACAAAAACCTGTTGGCACGGACTCCTCTGGAAGGGCCGGCCTCTCCCAAGGCGCTGGGCTCCTGGGAGCCGCCCCACGGGAAGAGAGACGAAGGGTCCCCTGGAAGAGGCTGCCCCACGCACCCCTTCACCCACCTCGACCAGCCGGGCAGGACCGCGGGGCGGGGTCTCTCCATCCCACGCGGAACAAAAGGCAGCTGGAGCCTGGCTCCGCCGCCCCCGTCCCCGCTGTGCCGTGAGGTGGAGAGGGCGAGCCCGGTCCCTGCGGAGGGGAGAGGGCCCGCTGCGGCCCAGAGGGGGGCGACCGGCACCTGGACGAGGACGGGGGCGGCTGGCCCGAGGAGGAGAGGCAGGGTGGGTCCAGCTGAAAGGTGGACGGCGAGGCCTGGACCTGCTCCCGGAGCTGCGGCGGGCGCGGGAAGCCTGGGGATCAGAGGACACCAAAGGAAGAGCTCCCTGAGGGGAAGCGGGGGAGGGGGTCCCTGCAGAGGAATGAGGACCCAGACGGGGAGGGGCCGCGCTCCAGCCCGTGGGGCGGGGCCTGCTGGGTAAGAGGGGATCCCGCCTGAGGTGGAGACCCGGCTGGGACTGAGGGGTGCATACTCCGGGAGGTGGTGGGGGGAGCCGCGCTCTGGGGGCGCTCTGGGGAGGGGCAGGGTCTGTGCCCTCGGTCCGCTCCGGCCCCCGAGCCCCGAGCCCCCGGCTCACCTGCGCTCCTCCGGGCCGACCCGGGTGCGCGGCTGCTGCCGCCAGTAGAGCTGAGGAGGCGGGAGCGACTGGAACCCGAGGAGTCGCAGCCGCTTCCAGCTCGGTTTGACACCCACACACCAGCCAACATGGCGGCCGGGAGGGGGCGCGCCGGCTGCGTGCGCGCGCCCGCCGGCCCCTCCCCTCTGCCCGGCCCAGGTCCCGAAAGGCCCCGCCCCCTGTCGTCTGGCCCCGCCCCTGCCCCGAGGCTCCGCCCTGGGCCCAGCGGGCCCGGCCCCCTCCCGAAAGGCCCCGCCCCCTGCGGTCTGGCCCCGCCCCGCACCCGCGGGCCAGGGTACCAGCTAGCCCAGGTTTCGCTTTCTCTGACCCTGCGACCTCCCCCGGATACCCACGACCCCACGCAGACTCCCCAGCCTTCCCACCACAACCCACAGCCTACGCCCCAATACTCTAAACAACCCCCAAAACCTACTCACGCGTGCCAACGACCCCACGCCACTGCACAAACCGTGGCAAATTCACCCCTGAACCCACGCACACAGACCCCACAAATCCCCCCACATCCCAGGCACGTCCCACAGGTCCACACACCCTCTCCTCCACACACACAGGCCCAGAGCCCCCAGCCGAAGCTCAAACACGCTTCCCTTCGCAGTGTGCTCTTGTAAACATTACCAAATCTGGGAGGTGGAGCCGGATGGTGGGTGGTTGGGCAGGGGCGCTGGGTGCTGGGGTAAGAGTGTTACCCTTGGTGAAAATTCACTGCTGTATGCTACAGATGTGTCACTTTAATGTATGCATTCTACTTTAGTAAAACACACCTGAAAATTATTCTGAGAATGGTGCAGAGGCATTCTAGACTGCTAATGGCATTGTGACCCTAAAAAGGTGGGGCGCTGGGTTCACCCTCCTCCCGTGAAGGGCTTATAGACCCCCTGGTGCAGGCTTGCCCCTTCATAGGACCTCACACTCTCTCATAGGAAACACCTCCTCCCTTCAATTCAACCAGGGCCCACGAAACACTTACTATGTGCTAAGAACCATGCTGGAGGAGGGCCAGACCCTGGAGAGGAGCCCAACCCAACTTGCTCCAGTCAGAGTGGGGTCAGCAGAGACCCCTCACAGCAGGGTTTGGGGACACCTCAGGGCTTCCTGGGTTGGCAGAGAGCACCCTCCTGCGGCCTGTGATCCAAGGAGGCCCGAGTGACCTCAACACTATGCCAAGCTCTGGTTTCAGGGGGGGCTGTGTCCAGAAGACCCACTGTGCCTTCACTGGCAAAGGCATGGAAGGCAAGCCACTGTCCTTCCCCGAGCCCCATATTCCTTCTGCCAGAGATGGGGGATGATAGCCCTCTGTTCTCACTAGCTGGAATCTAGACTGCCCTTCTCTGGCCACAAGATAAGAGGGAGAGAAGGAAGGAAAGGGAAGACTGGAAGGAGTGACAAGGGGCAGGGGAGAGGCTGAGACACTAACACCTCTGGAAAGCCATGCGGCCATTATTCCTTTGAAAAGTCCGACAGTGGTAGTCCTACAGGCCAGAAACTGCTTGTCCAACCTGCCTCCAGGCTCCACACGCCCTCTCCACCAGAAAGTGAACGAAGCCCTGTGTGCCTGCCCCCAGAGGCAGGAACCTGAGCTCCCCATTTTGAACCTGGTTCACCTCCATCCTGGAGCGCCC
Source organism: Antilocapra americana (assembly GCA_007570785.1). Taxonomy (NCBI): domain Eukaryota; kingdom Metazoa; phylum Chordata; class Mammalia; order Artiodactyla; family Antilocapridae; genus Antilocapra; species Antilocapra americana. Next base: position 20,848,684 of record ML664177.1, on the reverse strand, counting down.
TCCTGGTGAGCCCCGGCTCTCTGCTGGGCCTTCCTGGGCCTGCAGGAGGGCAGCACTCTCGCTGAATTCATGGCCTTCCACCCCCGAAGAGTCTGCAGCTACAGATGAACTTGTGCCCACACACAGCCGGTGCCTGGCACAGGCTGGAGTGCTGTCCACAGATTCTACAGACCAACACTGCCACTAGGACTCCTTGGGAGGATGGACTGCAGTCTAGCTGTCCTGTCCACATGTAAGCACTTGAAACGTGGCCAGTGCCACTGAGGAGCTGCAGTGTTAAGTCTTTATTTAACTTTAGTTGATGAATTTAAATAACAACGTGCCCCCACCAGGCATGGCGCTGGCCCCAAACCTCACCACAACCCCTCAAGGTGCATCTTCATATTGTTCGCATTTTACACGAACAAAGTGAGGTTTGGAGAGATGCTGGGCTGGATCACCCAGGCCCACATTTGCCTGCAGAACCCAGTCCCTTCCATACCCAGCTTGCAAATCTGCACTGCCACAGAGATTTAGGAAAGAGAACTGGATGCAGATAAAGAGATGATAAGCCAAACACAGCCCAGGAAGTGAGCTGGAGAGCAATGCAGGGGATCAAGCCAGACTGCAGAGTAGGGAGGGCCTCCTAAGACTGGAAGACCATCTCCCCTGTGCAAGGTCAGAGGGGACATTCCTGCATTCCTCAAATTCACTTCTCCTTCCTCGACTCCTTTGAAGCCCAGTGAACTCTGGCACTTCCTCAGTTTATCTTCATGAGGAACCCTTGAGGTTAGCAGCACCATTCTCATTTTAAAAATGAGGAAACAGAGGCAGCACACAGCCGTCCTGGGATTCAAAGTCAGCTTCTCCTGGGTCCACAGCATGTAAGCTGTCTTACAGAGAAAGGTTCAGGATAAGCCAGAGACTCTGCCCAAGGCCCAAGCCGACCCATGGCACAGGCTTGGAGCAGTCAGGCTCATCTGCCTTCCTAGGGCTTCCCTGTTTTGCTCAGTGGTAAAGAACTCACTTGGCAATGCAGGGTCAGAAAGATCCCTGGGTCAGAAAGATCCCCTGGAGAAGAATGGCTACCCACACCAGTATTGTTGCCTGGAGAATCTCATGGACAGAGAAGCCATGCGGGCTATGGTTCATGGGGTTGCAAAGAGTCGGAGGTGAGTCTCAAATGCCTGAAGAGGCAGAGTGATAGGGGCCGGTCAGGGTGATGCGGTTCAGAAGGAGGAAGAAATGGCTGTACAGATGGGAATGTCTCTGGGGTTAGGGAGGGAGGGCTTCAAGGGGGAGGTGCTGCAGGCAGGGAGAGAGGGCATGCCGTAAAGATGGCATGCGTCTTCTCCTGGCAAACATGCAGGAGGTTTCAGGGAGCTTCATCCAAGGTCTGAACTCCAGATCCAAATACATTTGTCCTGCAGGCAGAGCTTACGCTGGCCAGCCCTCAGGTTTCCCATCTGTGAAGTGGGGGTAGCAATCCCTCCCACCTTGAGGGATTGCATTTCAGTTCAGAATGAGAAAGCAGAGGAGGAAAAGCTTTAGAAATTGTGAAGCCCTAGATGGGCGGTGGTTCTTATTAGGACACAGAGATAAAGCTACCCTGGTCCCTCCAGGGGCTGGAAGTCTGAAAGGGTAGAGGAGTCCTGAACACAGACAGAAACCAAAACACTGAAATCACAAGAAATCATAAGGGAAAGGGCATGAGGGCTCAGAAGGAAGCTTCCTTCTCATTTTCAGGGAAGGAGCAGTATTTGCAGTATTTTCTACATTAATCAATAACCTGGTAAGTCAGTAGAGATTTGCATAACACCTTTCTACCACAGCTCTCATCATGCCTCAGAAACAAGTTTTTATGATCTTCCTCAGATTTCCTCCCTAGGGCATGAAGTGTAACAATAAACAACAGCATCAGCTTAATATATAGTTTTCAGTCTGTGACCCAACATTTCTAGTCTTTATTGGCCATTACTCCTCAAGCTTTTTCCCCTATAGTGGTGAACATTCCAAATAAGATAAGCTGTTTTTATGTTTTTAAATGTTATTTATTTATGTATTTATTTTTGGCTGTGCTGGTTCTTTATTGTGGCGCTTGGGCTTCTCATTGTGGTGGCTTCTCTTGTTGTGGAGTAGGGGCTCTAGGGGACGACCGAGAATGAGATGGTTAGATGGCATCACCGACTCGCTGGACACGAGTTTGAGCAAGCTCTGGGAGTTTGGTGATGGACAGGGAAGCCTGGTGTGCTGTAGTCCATGGGGTCGTAAAGAGTCAGATACGACTGAGTGACTGACCTGAGCTGAACTGAGGGCTCTAGCGTGCCTGGGCTCAACAGCTGTGGCCACCGGCTTAGTTGCCCTATGGCATGTGGGATCATCCCAGACCAAGGATTAAACCCTTGTCCCCTGCTTTGGCAGGTGGATTCTCAACCACTGGACCACCAGAGAAGGCCTTTATTTTATTTTTATTTTTTTTTTAGTAAACATCTTTAACATCTTTAACAATAATGCTTAAGGGACTCCCCCGGCAGTCCAGTGCTTAAGACTGACTCCATGACTTCCACTGCATAGGGCATGGTTCCTTCCCTGGTAAGGGAGCTAAGATCCCATATGCTGCACAACTTGGCCAAAATAATAAAGTAACAATAATCCTTTAAAAAATGCAGGGGCTTCCCTGGTGGTCCAGTGGTCAAGAATCCGCCTCCCAATACAAGGGACACAGGTTCGACCCCTGGTCCAGGAAGATTGCACATGCCTCGGAGCAACTAAGTCTGTGAGCCACAACTACTGAACCCGTGAGCTTCAGTTACTAAAGCCAGAGCACCTACAGCCTGTGCTCCGCAACAAGAGAAGCCACCACAATGAGAAACCCACTCAGCTGCAACTAGAGAAAGCCCAAGTGCAGTAAAAAAAAAAGACCCAGCACAGCCAAATAAATAAGTAAATCTTTAAAAAAAAAAAAAAAAAAGCATGCACACATTCTACAAATACCTCACCAGTACTTTTCAAAACTGCCAAGGTCATGAAACACATGAAAGACTAAGCAGACAAGATAGTTCAATAATACCTGCATTGCGGTAGGAGACCATGGGCAGGAAGCATATAGTCCAGGGCCACGCACACAGCAGGCCCTCGAACTCTTGGGATCCAGTGTTGTGGGAAGAAGAGCAAGAAGACCAGCTTTGGCTCTGGAAGAGGCCTCAGGCCGGGGCTGATGGAGCAGACTGTCAGGATCTACCAGTCTCTCTGGAGACCTCGGACCTCACCTTCAGACAGGTTCTCCCTCCGCCCTCTCCTCCCACTCACCTCTGCTCCTTTTCTGAGCCCCTCCTTGTGAAGCTGGTTTGTGCTGGGGCACAGGGCTGGGGGAGGCTGACCCAGACATAGCAGTTACAAAGCCAAGACACAGAGGTCTCAAGAGAGGGCAGGAGGCCAATGACCTCAAGGGGTGAGAAAATGCAACAGTTCTGGCCGTTTAGACCACAAAAAGGAAAAAAAAAAATCCCCCCAATCTTTCTTCTACTTCTTTCTCTCATTTTTCTCTCCTCTTCTTTCCTCCCTCCCGCTCCTTTTTGTCTTCCTTCCACTTCTTTCTTTAATTTCTTATAGGAAAATACAAGTTGAGGACATAAAGCAAACATTGTTATTAATTTTTGTAACTGTGCTAATCTAAGAGATACTGAGCAGAAAGATGAGAATAAAATTGCATCTTCACCACCTTAATCTGAGTGGCTGGATGCAAGCCACCCACACTCCCAGACGAGGACAGGAGGGACAAATGAGCCAGCCAGACGAGGACAGGAGGGACAAATGAGCCAGCTGGGACCTGCCAGCCGGCCAGGGCCCCCTCAGGCCTCCCTGCATCATTCCCGCCAGGCTCCTCTGTTGGCACCACTCCTGGATCCTGCCCTGCAGCCCCACCTGTTCCCCGGGGTCTCCCAGATGGCCTGCCTGTGCTCACCTCTGAGCGCCTGCGTGTCCTGTTCCCTCTGCCTGGAGCCCCTCGCCACCCCCGAGGATCCTTCTAGAAGTTAGCCTGGCCCGAGTGCTCATAGGATTTTAGGATCCAGTAGGCATCCTGCCCGGGGGCCTCCGTTGATGCCAGGGGCATCCTGGCACCTCCCCCCAGACAGTGATGTGGGTTCTGCCACCCTGTGGTTCTGCAGCTTCTTGAGTGGGGCCAGGCCTGGCCTTCCTTACCTGCGTCTCCTCCCCTGCACAGTTCTGGCCCCAGGGCACAGTGTCTGAGCACGCTTGTTGAGGAACAATGGGAGACAGGCCATCGCTGGGGGAAAGCCCTGCAGAAGCCCAGGAACCCCAGCTGTGGTCAGTGGGGGTGCTTGAGCCACACCTGGCACCCCACACAAAGAGCAAGTTAGGGAGCCCGGTGGGGCTGCTGCTCTGTGCTGGGGACCAGCCCATGGGTGCACATGGGGAGCCTCAGAGCCTCTGCTTCCTCGCTGCACTCGGGGCCTGGCCCCTCACTGGCAGAATTGCTGGGGCGAACACAGGAAGCCGTGTCACCCCTCTCAGCCCCTCCGAGGCACCACACTTAGAATCAAATCCACAGCCCCTCCCATGGCCAGAAGACCCTGCCCCTGTTCAGTCCCCGCCCCCAGAGGACAACCCCTCACTGTTCAAAGTTCCCTTTGCCAGGAATGCCCCTCGCCAAATGTCCGGAGGTCTAGATGCCCTGTGTGTGCCCTCCCCAAAAGACAGATGATGCACCCCTGCCACCACTTACCCTATGCGCCTCCCCGCTTCCTGCAGACTCCCTGCACCCTGTCTGACAGGGCTGTCGCCCAGGATCCAGTCCTGACCACCCCACCAGCTGTGCGACTGGGCAACCTCAAAACCCTGTTAAGCGAGATGTGAAGAAACTGGTGGGGTGAGTGCAAGGTTGGAGCAGGTCCAGAGGCCTCCTCCCTGGGGCCGGGCCACCACAAGGTCACAGCTACACAGACACTGCCATGCAGCCCCTCTCCTGAGCCCTCCCCTGTCATCCCACTGGGCCTTCACACCAAACTTTCACACCAACCGAAAGGCGCTCTCATGATCCCATTTCACCAACAAGGAAACTGAGGGACAGGCAGGCGAAGTGACACAGCTAGGAGGCAGCAGCCTGGAGCTAGGAGCCCAGTCTGTGCCCTTACCCACTCCCTCCACAAACAGAGGCTGTCGTGCCTGTCCCGTGCGCACAGCCTGGGCTCAAGCCAGGAGTGAAATCATGACTGAAGGTCTGCATCGAACAAGGATTCCCTGCTTCCCTGTGAGGGAAAGTGGAAAGGAACCCGATGGAGGGAACAGTAAGTGCAAAGGCTGAAAGTCAAGAGGACACAGGACGGCTCAGCTGCTGGACAGTGGGCTGGATCGGGAGGCTCGGAGCAGGGAGGTGATCTGCCTGAAGTTACAAGCACCCACCTGGAAAAAGACTCCAATGGCAGTTGTTGGTTTGGACATGACTGCAGGAGTCACCTTTAGGAGCGTGGGGGAAAGAGACGGGGAGGGGGAGCCCAGAGCTGTGGGCACCTGACCCCGCCCTCTGTCTGTGTGGTCCTGGACCAGCCACCAGCCCTCTCTGAACCCAAGTTTCCTCTTCTGTAAAGGAAGCTCCACTAAATATCTCCGGGGAGATAAAAAAGTGGGAGGTGTCCCAGGACTGAGAAGGGTCCTGTCTGGGTTCCGGGCCCCAGTCTGAACTCTGGGAAGCAGGTGTGCCCCAGTGAGGGCTCTCTGTGGGTGCTGAAGCCACAGGAGGCAGGCAAAGTGCCTGGGCTGTTACCACAGGGGCCCCAAAGAAACCACATCACGGCCACCACAGCCTCCACCGACCCACGGCAACTTCCGCTGCTGCCTCTCTTAGGGCAGCGTCTTCTCCTGGCAGTTAGCTGTCCCTCCATCAGTACCTGCCCTGGGAGGCTGTGCAGCTGCAGGCCCCCTTCAAAATGCCGCAGAGACTCCAGCGGTTGAACCCTCATCCCTGCCCTCCAGCACTTGTCTCGGGAAGGTCACCTCCCTGCCCTGAGCCTCCGTGGCCTCCTGATCAGCCACCTAAGTAATGGCTGTTCCTGCTTCAGCAGTCAGGCAGTGTCCTCCCAGGGGAAGGAAGCCCGCACTGGCCGCCCCCTCAGACTAGCATGAGGCCCCTTTCACCTCCCCTCACCTACTCTTCCTCGGTAGCTCTGAGCCCAGCTTGTGAGCTGGTGTTTACTCCTCTGATTCCCTCACTGTGAAACCCAAGAAGGCACAAACTTATCTTGCCTCCTGCCAAAGCTCAGGTCCTATAGGGGGACTGGCACCAGCAGGTGCTCAATAAATGCTTGTTGAATAAATGAATTCCTGTCTGGAAACACTTGTCCTTGGTCAATTCCTTGGTCTTCTGGATCAGACTTAAATATCACCTTCTCCAAGCAGCCTTCCCTGATTGCTTCTCTGATTCCTCTTCTAAGTTTTCAGAATTCTCTCAACCTATTTCAGTCACAGGTCTCCTTGGCTGGGTCCAGTTACCAGGACCCTAGCCCGCTCCCAATCCCCCTTCTCTAAGTGATAGCTGGAGGGAGAGACCTTGTAGAAGGCTGGGGGTGGAGATGTGAGCAAGACCTGTGACCGGAAGGAGGTGGGGGAGGGTGGTGGTGGCAACAGGACTGCAGGCGGCTTAGGGGGTGGGGGGGCCTGGTATTTCCTGAGGTCACCCGGAAATGCCTGGGGTGGACCTGGTGCACCGGAGGGGACAAGAGGACGGCCCTGGAGGTCCACACCCTCACTCCACGCCCCCGCAGGGCTTAGGTCACTGCAAGCCTTCCTTCCAGTAGGCTCGGCATGCTGATTGATCAGTCACTTCACAGACAAGGAAACAGGCCAAGAGGGCCAGGGAGGCAAAATATCTCCAGGGCCAGGCTGTGCCTTCCAGGCACCTCCCCATCAGGGCTGCATCACCCACCAGCCTCCCCATACCACCAGAGGTGAGGGATATGGACATGGAGGTGGAAGGGGAGGTGGTCACCTGGCTGACCTCGGCCTGCTGGGCCAGCAGAGCACATGCCAGCCCCCACCAGGACCTGCACCCCATTTCACATGGAGACTGAGGCCCCAAGAAGGGCAGACGGAGCAGTCAGAGTCCACCCTGGGAAGGACAGCTTCTGCCTGACCCCAGGTCCTGCTGCCCGGCCTGTAGCTGTAGGGCCTCCGAACAAGCTGCTTTGCTTCTCTGACCTCAGTTACCTCTGGATGGTGGGGATAAAGCCAGGCCTGGCTCAGAGGACTGTGGTGAGAAGTAAGTTGATCTGTGTAAATTGCTGTTGGAGTACACAGTTTGTGCACAATAAATGCTGGCTATTATAAAAGAAACATGCTCAGACCTCCCCCACCTCCAAACGGAAAGTCTCTCCTGGACCTTTACCCTCCAGACTCCTGTCCAGCCTCTCCTTTCCCATACCTTCTGAGTTCTATCAAATACACATTTTCTATACAGTTAAGAATGTGTTGGACTACAAAAAATAGAAAACGGATCAGAGTGGCTCAGGCAAATAGGAGTGCATTTCCCTTCATCCCAGTGAGCTTGGAGATCAGCTATGGTTGGCATTGCTTTACCTACCAGTCTAGTGATGTCAGGTTCATATCTCTGCAATTGCTTGATTTTCCCTCTTGTTTTCAGTGTGGCTGCTACTGCACCTGGCATTGCATCTGCATTTACATTTAGGACAGGAAGGAAGAAAAATGGTTAAGCTTAGGATGAACTGAAATCATCTGTCTCTTTTACCATAAAAAGAAATAATTTCCCAGAACTTACCTCTACCTCCCACCCCTCACCCCACAGATTCCTTAGATCTAATTGGCCAGAACTGTGTCACATGACTACTCCTAACTGCAGGAGAGACTAGGAAAGCCAGTCATTTTGCTTTTCCAGCCTTTTAAGTGGAAGGCCACAGGGGAAGGTGGGTTGGTGATGGCAAATAGATAGGTCAGCCAGCTGATGGACCACTCCCTCCAGCTTCGCCACCCCCCCCCAGGCTGTGGAGCAGGGCCACTCTGTCAGGTGGGACACGACTGTTTGCGTCAGTCCCCACCACTTCCCTTCTTTTTTTAATTTAAATTTTAATTAATTAGATGATTTGACTGCATTGGCTCCTACTCGTGGCATGTGGTATCTTTCGTTGCTGCATGCAGGATCTAGGTCTCTGACCAGGAATCAAACCTGGGACCCCCACATCGGAAACACAGAGTCTTAGCCATGGGACCCCCAGGGAAGTCCCTCCACACTCCTTAATGTCTCAATGTATTCATATTTCTTTGCTGGTTCTTGTTGGTTCTGGAATTTGCACCCCTGAATTAATGTATTTATTTTCCCCTCCCTGACCTTATTTCAGAGAAATAACACAAAAACACCCTTTTAGGTATTTCATAAGTGTGCAGCAAAAGTCTTCTTTCCACCACAGACCTCAGGCATCCAGTTCCTTTCCTTAGGGGTAAATAATACCTTGTTTGATTTTTTTTATGCACATATAGGCAATTCTACTTATATTTTCTATCCTTATGGACCCTTTTTAGTTCAAATGTGAACATGTTCTACGCATTGTCCTATACTTGTTTTTTCCCCCCATTTATAATATCTAACAATATCACTTAGAGATCAATTTCTGGGACTTCCCTGGTGGCCCAGTGGTTATGACTCCATGCTTCCACTGCAGAGGCGCATAGATTGGATCTCTGGTCCAGGAAATTGCATGCCATGAGGCCAAAAGAAAACCAACAGAGAGCAGAGTGAGATCACTTTGTATCTGCACACAGACTCCCTCTTCAGTCATTTTTCTGTCTGACTTGCTCTAGCAAGTCCCTCCCTCCTCCCCTTCTTTGAGCCTCTGTATCTTCCTTCACAGAGAGGATCTTATAAGCAATACCAACCCCAGAGGACCAGTGGGAGAACTCAGAAATGTTGGTTTATGATGTCTCTGAGTCTGGAAGACCAGGCTTAGAGCACACCCTGCTGAAGGTGAGGTGAGTTTTCAGAACCAGGAAGGACAGAGGCGCGGAGGGGAGTCCCTGGAAAAACAGCAGTCAAGTGCTTCGTGTGTATAGTTTTCTCTTCCCTGGTGGCCCAGATGGTGAAGAATCCACCTACCAAATCAGGAGACTTGGGTTCGATCCCTGGGTTGGGAAGATTCCCTGGAGAAGGGAATGGCTTTCCATTCCAATAGTCTTGCGTGGAGAATCCCACAGACAGAGGAGCTGGGTGGGATACAGTCCACGGGGTCGCGAAGAATCGGACACAACCGAGCCATGAGCACTTTCGATCCTTACAGCAATCTTCTAAAGGAGGTGCTCTGACCGTCTCTACTCTACAGAAGGGGAGCGGGAGCAGCCAGGTGACTTGACTGGAGTCACACAGCCGAGGTGCTACAGTTAGGGCTTTAGTCCACAGTGGCCCCTCCAGTGCCAGCACCCAGGCAGCGGGGCACCACGCCCGGACCCAGGCGGAGCGCCCACATCTGTTGAGCAGTCCCCAGACTGAAGGGGACCCCCTCCCTGGGCCCTCCAGGTCCCTGTGCTTGGGAGGAGACTTCTGGAGCCACATTTGTCCCTGTGCTCAGAGCAGGTGAGGCTCAGGGTCTCTCTATCCGCAGTGTGGAGCCAGGTCAGTTGAGAAACCCAGTGGCCCAGGAGCCAGGCTGCTCGTCTGCTCTTTTCCCTCAGGGTCAGCCCGGCAGCGCCATCTGGCGGCTATTGTCAGATCGCAGCACCCTCCGCCCGCCCGGGACGCAGCCCAGCAGCCCCAGGTTCTGAGCGGGGGGGAGGGGGTTGGGGGGCGTGGGGGGCGATCCCGGGTCCAGACCATCAGAGGGTGTTGGCCTGGGGCGACAGACCTTGCCACGCCCCTTTCCTGCCGCCTATTCTCCATGTAAGCTCGGACAGATGGCCTTGCCTCCGTGCCCGGCTGGCCTTCTGCAAAACCCACTCACTGCTGCATCTCAGTGTGTGCAGAGATCCCTCCTGGTGCTGATGCTGAGCTGGGCCCTGGGGTGGGGCAGAGCCCAGGAGGAGCGAAGCTGATGCTTCAGGACACAGAGGAGGAGTAAGGACAGTCAACTGTGGAAACTCCTGGAACTGCACCTAAGTATATGCCACTTCCGTGGAAAAGTTTCCTGAGAGGATAAAATGAATTAAATACAGGACATTAGCTAAGTATTATGAAAGGAAATGCATTACATCTCCTACCAGTATTTCTTGAAAAAGACGTTTAAATTGGCTTTTTAATGGTTTGACATGAAACACACAGAGTTCCAGGAAAGGCACTTGCAGGGTGAACTTATTGCAAGGCCCCTGCCAGTGCTCTGGACATCTGGGCATGTGAGGGCACTGCAGCTTAAGCCTTGTTAGCTTCTCATTGAACTTGCCCTCATCCCCCGACTGTCACCTCCTGGCTTCACCCCACCCCTCCCCTAGCTCCCCCCACACTGGCCTTGTCGCTCCTTGCACCCCCAGCACACTCTCACCTCAGGACATTTGCATTTGCTGTTCCCTCTGCCCAAAATGCTCTTCCCCCAGGTTTTCCAGTGGCTCCTTCACCTCCAGGTTTCTGCTCCTGTCCCCTCCTCAGGAAAGCCTCCCCTCACCACTCTACTTAAGGTGATGCTCTTCCCTCCTGATCACCTCTCCACATGTCTCATCATTAAGTCCCACATCTGACTCGCCGTGCTCTGATCCATCTGCTCCACGAGAAGGTGGCCCTGTGGGGCAGGGGGTCTGTCTCCGTCACTGGAAGGGCGCTGTGCATACAGCAGGTGCAAATGCCTAACGAATGCTTGATGATGGGGGGCTGCGTGGGGGGCCACAGAGCCTGAGGAGCCAAATCAAGCCTGGGATGGGGGCAGCGTACTGGGTCCCCAGACTGGGAAGTGGTGATGATGAGGACGAGCGAGGGTGCTCAAGGCAAAGGGAACAGCAGTGAAAAGGTGCAGGGCGTTGAGTTTCTCCAAGTCTCCGTTTCCCTATCTGCGACACCTCAGAGAGGTGCTGGTAAGGGCTCAATAAATGTTAGCTGTGATGTTCAGTCTGCTTCCCCCCCCCCCCACAAGAGAAACTGAAAGTAGATAATTATAGTGATTACCACAGTTAAGCCTGGTTAAGCTCTACTGTCTCAGTTTGTCATTCAGCCGCTCAGTCCTGTCCGACTCTTTATGGCCCCATGGACGGCAGCACACCAGGCTCCCCTGTCCTTCACCATCTCCCAGAGCTTGCTCAAACTCATGCCCATTGAGTCGGTGATGCCATCCAACCATCTCATTCTCTGCGGTCCCCTTCTCCTCCTTGGTTCTTCTAAAGAGACCTGAGACAAGAATTTCTTTGGGGGCAACCATCAGGAGCCCTGGCAGAGGTGAGGGTACAGAAAGAGAGCAAAGGAGTGGGTCTTGCTTCTCAGGGCTACCAGGGCACAGGCATTGGATGGAGCTCACCCCCGCATCGTCCCTTCCATCAAGGGCTGGTAAAGGTGGCCTTTGCCCTCACTGGATGATGTTTGTTCCATGGCCTCCACCTGGGCTGAGTGTCCTCGGCTGCCAGAGAAAGCCGTCATGTGCTCCAGGTATAGGATTGCCAACTGCAGCAAATGAGAACACAGACTTCCTACTTAAATCTGAGCTATAGGTTAACAATGACTGGTTTTTAGCATAAGTATGTCCCATGCAATATTTGAGACAGGCTGAAGAAGAACTTGTTTATCTGAAAATCAGATTTATCTGGTGGCCTGGGTTTTATCTGGCAACCTCTTGAGGTGGGAAGCCAAGCACTTATTTGGAAATGTTGGGAGGGCTTGGTGCTGGCGGGGCTACTACTGTTCGCTCAGCGCTCCTCATGTGTCTACCCACGCACTTCCTCATGACCTGGCGGCTCATTCCAAGTGCTATGAATCAGAAATTTTTGGTTCTCTGGAGGTCTGAGCTTGGAAGTCCCAGAACGTCACTTCTGATGCATTCTCCTGGTCTGGGCCAGCCTGGATTCAAGAGGTGGGGAAATGGGCTTCGCCTCTTGTGGGAATGACAGGTGCATGCAGAGAGGGAGACGTTGCTGGTGGCCATCGAGGGGGTGGTCAACTGCACTGGAAAAGCACTTGCTTCTTTAGGTCTGTTGATTACATCCGGGTTAATCTCTGTTGATCATGTCCAGGGTAAATCTCTGCACAGCTTAGAGTAATTCAAAATTTCCCAATTATGAGTTGTGACCCCTTAGTGGGTTGTAAAATCCACGTATGGAATCCCAAACTGATGAGTTCTTTAAATTCTTTTTAAAAATTTTAATTAATTAATTCGTTATAAAGCATGTGGGATTTTATTTTTCCCAGCAAGGATCGAACCCATGCCCCCTACAGTGGAAACCTACAGAATCTTAACCACTGGACTGCCGGGCAACTCCCAAACCAGTGATTTTTAAAATATTCTTTTAATTTGTAACTTCTGAACATGCATGAAAATAGAAAATCTGAAACCCCTGTACCATCACTCAGCTACAGTCCCCACCAACATTTTTTTACACACATGTATCTACCTGCCTTTGAACATTTTTAAAAAAATAATAAAATGGGGTGGGATAAGTTAGGAATTTGGAATTAACATATATACACTATTATAAATAAAATGAAAGTGAAAGTGATGCCCGACTCTTTGTGACCCCATGGACTGTAGCCCCAGGCTCCTCCATCCGTGGGATTTTCCAGGCAAGCATACTGGAGTGGGTTGCCATTCCCATCTCCAGGGATTTTCCTGACCCAGGGATCGAATCCAGGTCTCCCTCATTGTAGGCAGAGTCTTTACCGTTTGACTTACCCATAAATGGGAATCCCATAAATAAAATAGATACATATATTTATACAAGGACCTACTGTATAGCACAGGGAGCTATACTCAGTATCTTATAATAATTTGTAATGAAAAATAATCTGAAAAAGGAATATATATATAGAAAATGAATCCCCTGGACTCCCCTGGTGACTCAGTAGAGAAGAATCTGCCAGTCAGTGCAGGGAACACTGTCTCAGTCTCTGGTCTGCGAAGATTCTGCATGCCGGACCATGCAACACGTGTGATACATGTGTAGGGTGTACATGTGTACATGCTAACTGGTCCACCACAACTGCTAGCCTGCATGCTGGGATGAGTGAAGCCTGAGCCCTCTAGGGCCCGTGCTCCACAGCAAGAGAAGTCACTGCAACGAGAAGCCTGCGCACCGGAACACGGAGTAATCCCTGGTCACCACACCTAGAGAAAGCCTGAGCACAGCAACATAGATCCAGCACAGCCAAAAATAAAGTAAATAAATAAAAATATATTTAAAAAACACTAACAAAATAACTTCACTGTATACCTGAGACTAATACAACATTGTAAATCACCTATACTTCAAGTTTTTTTTTATGGGAAAAATAAAGTAGAATAAAATAAAACAGAAAATATCAGAAAAATAAAGGTATTATTTTGTGAAATTCTTGTTTCACTTTTATGTATGGTGTAGGTCAGAATGTTGAAATGCGTTTGAAAAAAAGCTTTTCTGATACATAATTTCCCTTTTGAACAAAGAGCAGGCCATGCGCTGGCTTTTGTGAGAAAGTGTACAACAGCATTTCATAACATTGTCATTTTTTACGGGAGTTTCCCTGTTACTATGTACAAAGTGACAAAATTTCCACTTAAGAGTAGCGATATTTTACTGACATTTTAAAAAGCGTCCTCAAAAACATTCATCTGTTCATGGAAGTTTTCAGTTCTTATTAAGCAGTATCGTTCGGGAAGGTGAGGGGCAGGGATGACACGAGGGAAAGGCGTCAGCCTGGACCCCCGCCGGGGTGGCTCCGCCCCCGCTGGACCCGAAGTCCGGACTCGGACTGAAAGGCGGCCTGTAGTTCCGAGAGATGCCACGAGAGGGCAGACGCGGCTGCAGACCGAGGGGCTGCGGGGGATGCGGCCGAACCCAGAGGTTCCGGTTCGATCCCGGTTCTCCTTTCCCCAGGCTGCCCCTCCCCTCCTCCCCCGGTAAAACGGGTTCCTGGAAAGGTTAAATAAAGTGAATATTACATATAGTTTATGAATGCATCCCCCCCCCCCCCAACAGCTTCATCTCAGATGGACCTCCCACAAGGGCCGTGGGCCATTTAATGAACAGGAAGAATCCAAGGAATTTTTATATAGCTGGTTTGCCTTGGAAAGCGTGGGAGCAGAGGAACGAGGTAATTAAACAATACGGGGTGGGCGGGGGAGGGAGAAAGGGAAAAAAAAGGAAATAAATGGACCTAATGAAAGCTACCTGTAATTCTATTTCTCATCAACAAGCGTAAGGATATTGGTATAAAGTTTTGCAGTGTTTTCCTTTTTTAATTGCAAACACATACACACATACAAAAATATATGAATATTTTATCCACAAACTCAAAGACATGAGCAATATCACATTAGTTCATTAAGAATTTTCCTTTACTTTAAATAATGACTTGTTTTTAGAAAAGTAACACATACTCAACAGAAAGAAATCCAAGTAATTTACTAAAGAAAGTACAGAGACAATAAGCAGTAGAACTCGGTCACCAGTGGGAATGTGTATTTCATGAATATATCACAGATTTCTCTCTACCTAGCCTCACTCATCTCTATGGGGTGAATGAATAGACAGACAGATATGATCATGAAGACTGGGATCATGATCTATGACCTGTGTGTGGTTTTAAATTAAGAGATTTGAGGGGAGGGGCAGTTTTAAGCTTATAGAAAAATTGAACAGAAAGTACGGAGAATTCTCATATATCACCTCACATCTCCCCCCGCCACCCATTTTCCTATTAAAATTCTGCATTGTGATGTGGTGCATTTGTTACAATTGATGAGCCAATATCAATGCATAATTATTAAATAAAGTTCATAGGTTGCATTAGGGTTCACTTTTTGTATTGTCCTTTCTATGGATTTTGACCAGTGTATAATGACATGTATTCATCATTACGAGATCACATGGGCAAAGTTTACCTGCCCTCCCCCAAACCTCCATGTTCCATGTATTCATCCTTCCCTCCCTTGAACCCCTGTCCACCACAGATCTTCTGATTCCTTTCCTGGAATGTTGTATAACTGAAACCTACAATCATCTAGATTTTCTCCTGTGATGTTAGCCTTGTTGTTTAGTCACTCAGTCATCCAGCTCTTTGTGACGCTATGGGCTGTGGCCTGCCAGGCTCCTCTGGCCATAGGATTCTCCAGTCAAGAATACTGGAGTGGGTTGCCATTTCCTTCTCCAATGATAGCAGCCTATGCTTCTCTTCAAGTAAAAAACATTAAAAATAATTTTATTGCAATTTTGAATATGAAGAAGAAAAGTGAAATTGAGTAAATTCTAGATTTGAGATGCATTTTTTGTAACCATAAGAAATGTGAGTTCAAAATGAAAATCAAATGAGAAGAAGAAAAGAGGAAGAAGAGGAGGAGGAAGAAGGAGAAAGGAAAGTGAATTCCTTACAAAGAATGCCTGTAGAGTTAAGACAGAGTTTGTGAAAGTCATTAACACATTGGAGTCTTCCTTTTAAACCATACATTTTAAACTTAGATATGAGTGTCTCTCTGTAATAAAAGATAAGGTGACCAAACCTTTTTTTTTACACTGAGCCCTGGCAACTTCTGTTGCTTTGACTTTGTTGACATGTATAATATATTCACATCCTGT
Organism: Antilocapra americana; assembly: GCA_007570785.1. Lineage (NCBI taxonomy): Eukaryota > Metazoa > Chordata > Mammalia > Artiodactyla > Antilocapridae > Antilocapra > Antilocapra americana. The sequence continues at coordinate 20,833,009 of ML664177.1, read as the reverse complement.
TCTGCAGCCCTGAGTCTCCTCATTTTGTTTGAGTTCTACAAAAGGTAAAGAATCTGCCTGCAATGTGGGAAACCTGGCTTTGATCCCTGGGTAGGGAAGATCCCCTGGAGAAGGGAATGGCTACATACTCCATTATTCTTTCCTAGAGAATGCCATAGACAGAGGAGCCTGTCGGGCTACAGTCCACAGGGTCGCAAAGAGTAGGACACGACTGAGTGACAAACACTTTCACTTTCCATTGGAAGAGATTTAGTACTTACCTTCAGTTCTTTTTGCATCAATTTTCCATTTCTGAGTTATCAATTCCTCATAGACTAACCAGATTTTATTACTGAGTAGTTTCTTTAAGAAAGTCCAGATGGTCTAATATCTGCTAAGAGTAGCACTCAGAGTCTAGTCAGGAGACTACAGTTTAAATAGAAGTTTGGAGAATGAATTGCTAACTGTGATCAAAGGGTAACTCTAAGGAAAGCCTGTATGGTTCCTTAGTGCTGAGGGAGGGTACCCCAGGAAAGACAAATTTGGAAGGGGTTCACACCTTCTTGGGGAAAATGCACTTTGACCACTGGATAACAGAAGCTCTAATCTAGTCGAGCTGAGCTGCTGGATTGACAAGAGGGTGCTCTCTTTAATTAAAAAAAAAGATTTAAAAAAAATTCTTGTGATGGAGACTTTTAAGGTCTATTCTCTTAGCAACTTTCAAATATGCAACACAGTCTTATTAACTATAGTCACCATGCTGACAGTACATCCCTATGTCTTATTTTATAAAAGTAAAGGGCTATGACTTATTTTACAGCTGGAAGTTTGTACTCTTACCCATTTCATCACCTCCAATCTCCCACCTCTGGCAGCCACCAATCTGTTCTTGGCATCTACCAGCTTGAGGTTTTCGCTGTTGTGGTTTTGTTTGTTTTGTTTTTAATTCCTCTTTTAAGTGAAATCGTACCATAACGTATTTGTTTTTCTCTATCAGGCTTATTTCTCTTAGCATGATGCCCTTAAGGCTCGTTCAGGTTGTTGAAAATGGCAAGATAGATCTTATTCTTCTCCATTTACGTGGGATGTCAGGGGACTTGGTAGGGCTCTCTCATTCCTGGATGACGTCAAGCCGTTAAACTCCACCAAGTTCCTGCTGTTTCTCTGTTGTCTTCCAATCACATCCTGGGTCATTTTCTACCAACGAATCCAGTAAAATTCTGGCTACTTTGAAGGAATAGTGTGTGATTTCCATAGACAGAGAAGCCTGGTAAACTACAGTCCATGGGGTCGCAAAGAGTCAGACACAACTGAGCTACTTGTTTGATTATTTACTCTGACCCCAGAAGGGTTCCTGCCTGGGTATTGTACTGAAAACGAGTTAGCTTCCAGTCTAGCCTGGGTGTGGACCCTCTCCTCTGTATCTCCGTAACCACCACCGTTCTTGACAGAACTTTAAGCCTGAATTTCTTCACTCTTGTGTTGTTGCCAATGAAGTCAGTTCCTTTGGGAAGAGAGTAGGAGCTGTCCGTTTTATGGCTGGTTTCTATCCCCAGGCAAAACCCAGGGAACAATGGCTACCTTCTCTCTGAGTAACACCCCTGCTTTAGGAGCTGGAGAGGGAGAGGCAGCCTGAGAGCCATGAGCAACCACCACCTCAGGAGCCAGGGCAGGGGGGCAGGGTGCCAGGAACTCCTGCACACTGCACTCTGCATGGAGACTGTTTCACGGAGGGGCGTCCACCTCTCCACCACACTCAGCCAGCCAGCCTCAGTGACACTGATAGCCTGCTCCTCCCAGGAAAAGAATCCTGCTGGGAGCTGAGAGGAGGGGCCCTGTGTCCTCGGCACAACTGTCTGGAGGCTCACCAGCTGTGAGGAGGCTGAAGGGAGAGAGTAGTTTTGGTTCAAATACCACAGACTCTCACTTTTCTTATCAAATTCTCATGAATGTTCTTGAACAAACGTTTCTTCATTTCTGTTCACCCTTCGGGCCATTTCCAGAAACGTTCAATATTTTTATTTTTACCACTTTTCACCAGTTTCATGGGCAGCAAATCTGTGGTGGAGCTCTGAGCTCGTCTTGCAGGGTGCTGACCTCTGAAGGCGGAGGCTCTGTGACTGTCGTCTTGTCAGCGTCACGTGCACAGAGCCTTCCTGGAGCCAGCGCAGGTCGCAGGTCGAGGCTCAATGATGGGCAGAGGAGCACACCTTGTTTTCTGTCCACTCTCCTGGTAAACCTGCCCTCCTTGCCCCATGATGAAGCCCAGAGAAGTCAATTGGGTGTCAGATAACAGAAGGCTGCACCCAGCCTCTCTGGAGCATCCAAGGGCCTCGTCCAGTCTCTGAATCACAGAGCTCCGGCTTCACAGATCATGGTCCCTGGAGCCCCAGGCCCAACTCCGGGCCTGGAATGGGAGGGCGGTGGTCAGCTCCTGCTCGCTGTCCTCATGGCCTGGTCTCAAGCTGCTGTTTCTGACTCACGCCGGGACGGCCCCGAGGGAGGGGGTGTGTGTTTCCTGTGGCTGCTGTGACAAATCACCACAGGCTCGACATCACAAGATCACTGTCTACTGTTCTGGGGGCCAGAAGCCCCAGCTTGGCCTCACTGGGCAGAGGAGAAGGCGTGGGCGGGGCTGGTTCTTCCTGAAGCCCGGGAGAGAGCCCCTTCCCTGTCCTTTCAGCCTCCAGAGCTGCACTCCTCAGAGCCCCCAGCCACCCATCCTTCCTCCATCCTCGGGCACTGTCTCCCTCCCCCGGGACACTCGAGATCACATCTCAGGCCCGCCTGGATAACCCTGGACCACCTCCCCATCTCAAGATCCTCAACTTAATCACATCTGTGAAGTCCCTTTGTCACCTATGGGAACACTTGCAGGCCCAACGGTCAGGCCCTGGATGTGTCTGTGTGTTAATCGGCCTGGAACAGGGGGTTGGGGGCCTCAGGAGCACGCCTGGTTTTCTCTCCACTTTCCTGGTAAACCTGCCATCCCCACCCCATGATGAAGGACCAGACAACCCTAAGTGGCTGGTTCTGCTACGACCAGGCATGGCCAGTGGCCACCAGTGATTGTTCCTCCAGGGGGTGGCTTTTCAGTGGCCCCCCATGGGGACCTGGCTGCAGCCACGATGGGACCATTAATGGTCTTCCAGCTGCCAGCTCTGTGCCCCCTCATTTTAGGCCCCAGCATGAACCCTCAGTGGGGTGCCTGAACCCCTAAAGGGTTCTCCCAGTCAAGTCCCACTCCCAGGATTCTGCTGGGTCTCTGAGAGTTGGGTGCATGTGCCCTCCCACCAATATTTGCTGCTCAACCCCCACCCCAACCCCCACTTCCTGGCTCTAGACTGAGGTCACATGGCTCAGGGGTCACGGCCCAGGGGTCACAGCTCTGGCCGGGGCTCAGCTCTGCCACTTATCAATAGCAGACCTTGGGAGAGCTATTTACATTTTTGTACATAACTTGGCACAGAATAAGCATTTTGAAAAAAAAATAAACCAGGCCCCCAGCCCCCAGGCCCCAGAGGACACTACTCAGCTTTGTAAGGGGAGCCCTCCCCACTCTTTCTTCCAGGCACCTCAGACTTGGGGCTGGGTGGATGACCAACCCCTGTTCCCCCTCCCCCCCACATTGCTCCATTCTGAGGCTTTGAAACCTCAGCTGAAATGGAGCCGGAGCCGGAAAGAAGCACCTGTTAACATCCTGTCCCTGAGCAGGGGGCTGGAGGAAAGGTGAGGAGAGGCCCTGGAGTGGGGCCTGGGTCGCTGCCCTCTGCCCTCTGGGGGCCCCAGAGAGGCGACAGCTCTGTCAGATCCCTATTCTTTCCCCTCAACTGTTGTTTTCTCTCTTTTTTTAAACTAAACCTTTAATTTTGAGATTACTGTAGAGTCACATCTATCTTACCAACTTTTTACATGGAAAAATTTCAAGCCCTTTGAACAGGTGTGAGAAAGACATGACACCCACATCCCTCTCATCTGAACTAACCAATTCACTTGTGGTTAAGGGCACTGTTTTTAATCTGTTACCCACAGCTTTGTAATTACATATAGAGGTAAATGCAGAAATATCTAGACACTAACTCTGTCCACTAGGAAATACATTTCTAATGTATATAATGATTATATATAATATCCATGTTACTCGCTCAGTTGTGTTCGACTCTTTGTGAGCCCATGAACTAAGCCCACCAGGCTCTTCTGTCCATGGGATTTTCCAGTTGAGAATACCAAAGTGGGTAGCCATTCCCTTCTCCAGAGGACCTTCCCCCGCCAGGGATCAAACCTAGGTCACCTGCATTGCAGGTAGATTTTTTACTGTCTGAGCTATCAGGGGAGCCTCATATATAATATATATAGTGATTTATTTACATATATAAGATACATGTTATTTTATTATTTTTTCCTGCCTCTGTCTGTGGAGAGGCCCTGGGAGCAATGATACCTCCACAGTAATAAGCACACCCAATACCAGCTCAACCTTGGGTTCTAACATCACCTTCCATTAAAACCATCCTCCCTCTGCCCCTCAGGAAGGGCTGGGTCTGGGTCTGAGACAGAGGTCCTGAAGGAACCTGGGATGTGTCATCAGAGAGGTGGGAGGTGCTCAGAGAACCATGGGGATTTGTCAAAAGGACAAGGGGTATCTGGAAGGGGTCTCACTGACCAAATCTGAGACAATGTAAGCATCAACATAAATAATAATAGTAATGGATTATAATCTTTGATATCTGAAAGCAAGATGTCACCTTATCAATATAAATAAAGGAAGAAAAATTCTTTTTTTTTTTAAACAAAAAAGTGAAACCAATCTGACTTCACACTGATTCAGCCAGTCCCCATCCAACACCCCAGGGCTCTTCCTCGCTCTCTTTTTGGGACCGTGGTCACCTTTCTTCCCTGCACAGCAAACTCTGTCCTCTGTCCTTGGTTCCGACGGCTCCACTGCATTCAGTGGTTTACATTCTTTTCCATGAGACTCAGCCTCATCCCAGCATTGCCGCACCGATCTCACCACCCACAGCAAACCTAAGCAAAGGACCACATTTATTTTCAGTCCTTTTTGACCTTAGGCTCACCATCCCACTGAAGGTGCCCAGTGTTTAAATCAGAAGAGGTGCCTTCTGAGCTGGGCATTGATGGATGAATAGGAGTCTCCTGGGAAGAGAAAGGGGAGGAGAGGCCGTGCACGTGGAAAGGCTGGGGGATGAATTGGACATGTGAGGTGTCCGCTTGCTGTGGCTGCAGCCCAGGTTTGTTCAGAGGGAAGGGGAATAACAAAGGATGAGTCTGGAGAAGTGGGGTGGGGAGGAACAACAGGGAAGGCCCTGGTGGTTGGGCCAGGAGCTTGGGGTCAATAGGGGGTCACAGGGAGCATCAGAGTTTAGAAACTGTGGTGGTTGGATTGGTAAATGAGTGGGAGTGGCTGAGACCACAAGTTCAGCATCCTTGCTGCTCTGGAGACTCAGTTTTATCATCTGTAAGGTGGGTACAGGAGGAGGACCCACTCTCAGGACTACTGGGGGACGCCCTGGAGTCTGAGAGGGGGCCCGTGGCTCACACCCCCTGTCTGGGACATCTCTGCTTCCTGTTTCTCCATCAGGGGAAGTCTCGGTCTCAGCTTCAAAAGCGCAAACACACTCTCAAAACAAAGGAAGCCCGTCCTCGACTGCGGAGGAAGCAGGAAGCTGCCGGCCCTGCTAGCAGCCCAGCTGCCGGGGCTTGCGTACGGCGGCATGGAGTCGGTGGCACTGTACAGCTTCCAGGCCACGGAGAGTGATGAGCTGGCCTTCAACAAGGGGGACACGCTCAAGGTAGGCTGGTCGGGGCTGGCCAAGCTGGACCTATGTGGTATGGGGGGTGGGGGGTTGCTTAAAATCAGGGCCTGGATGGTCCCTCTAATAGAGTCTAGTCTCTGGAGGAAATAGGCCTGGCTTCTCCAGTCATTGGCTATGCGACTCTGGACAAGCCACCTTCTGCCTCTGATCCTCAGTTTTCCCATCTGAGAAATGGGGAGTTAGTTAGTGCTCCCTCTTCTAGGAGCCATTCTGAGAATTCATCGCAGTGAGTGGCAGGGGCTGATTCAACGCCCAGTTTCCCAGGAAAGAATTTGAAATGAGTTAGAGAGAGAGAGAGGCAAAGAGACAGAGACTGGGCAGAGAGAGGGTCTTGGGAATGAAGTACACACACTAACCTATTGGGGATAAAATAACTGTGACTAAGGGTCTAGACAGGCCTCCCTGCAGGTGAGATGAACCTCAACACTACACAGCCCCCTCATAGGACCTCTGTGAGGAGCACACACTCTCCAGAGCAGAGGGGTTTCCAGGCCTCTCTCTCTCGAGAAGTGTCCCTGCTTACATGCCTGCATCTGAAAGTGGAGCTCAGGGCCCTGATTTGGGAGTGGCTGGCATGATTTGGGCACTGGAGCTGCCATCAAGTCCCGCTCAGGAAGCTCCCTGGGCCCCAGTCTCCATGCCGGCCCGGTGGGCATGAGACCCGCCATCCTTCCAGTCTGAGCTGGGGTCCCCCTGAGGGCCCCAAGCTTCAGGCCTCAGAAGGGACAGAACCTCCCATGGGCTGACCATGTACGGAGCCAGGTCTGAGCTCGGCGGTGTGCTCCAACGTTCGCTTAAGCTGCCGCGGCCCCATTTTGCAAGTGACTAAGTAAGGCCCCCAGGTACCATGACTTCCTTGGTGTGGGGTCTGGTGTGAACCCCTGAACTTGGGCTGGGGCAGGAGGGTGATGGCTCTAAGAAGAACCACATCATTTTGAGGAAGTTCCCCTTTATCTGCTGGGATGCTGGCCCTGGGCCCTCTGGGTGGCTGACGGGGGTGGGGGTGACCTGAGGATGTGTGGTCACCTGGGGGTGGGGCAGGCTTGGTACCAGGACCAACCAGCCAGTACAAGAGACTCTGAGATGTAAGTCCAACTCACAGGCCTTGTTAGCCAATCTGAGAATTTGGGTCTCTAATTCCAGACTCCGGGGCTTGGGAGAAAGTGGAATCATGAGGAATTTGGAATGGGGTGGTCAGTGCTTTCCACCTGAGATGCAGGTGATGGGCACTGTGGCAGGGATGGATCTGTGGGGTCCCCCAAGGGAATCACCATAAAAACTATGACACCCCCTTCCCTCCTGGATGCCTGGGCTCACTACCCACCCAGAGACTGGCCAAGTTCCCACTAACCCTGGCTAGAGCACTGGCATCTCCTGCTGTGTTTGCTTCTAACCCGGGTTCCTGAGGGCAGGGACATAAACCAGTGCCGGCACAGGGCAGGCCCTCAGCAAGACACAGCCTGTCAGAGGAAGAAGGCAGGATTAAGATGTCAGCTGAGACTCAGGAGGGGACCGCTCAAGGCATGACAGGCCATGGGAGAGGCTGCCTTTTCCTTCCTTCATGCAACAAACCCTTGTTGGGCTGTGGAGCGTTGTTCTGAGTGCTGAGGACACAGGCAGTGGACAAAGCCCAGTCCCTGTCCTCCCAGAACTGACATTCCAGAGGGTGAGTCATGCCAGGAGGTGACAGATGGATGGAAGCAGTCACCTGGGGAGATGGAATGCAGAGGGTGGGAGGGGCAGGCGGACAGCTTTAGATGGGGTGGGGGGGTCAGGGCAGCCTCTCAAAAGAAGTGACACCTCAGCTGAGACCTGAAGGATGAGCAGGACCCAACCATGCAGAGAAGAGGCAGGGGAGAAGAGTGAAGGAGGAGATGCAGCCGGCAGGGGTGGCGGTGTGAGTGAGTCTGCAGGGTGGACTCAGCCTAGCTCCGTGCTCCATGCTCCATGGTGGCACAAAATATCACACAGTCCCTAAAAATGCCATCTGAGGAGGGGTCGTTCAGCAATGCTCATGAGGCAACGTGAAGTGGCAAAAAGGCAGAATACAGAGGAACATACACAGAGAGCCAGCTCACACGTACTCAGTAGATTTGAGCTTCAGGAATGGGAAACTGACATTCTGCAGGTGAGAAAGGGAAAGCTGAGCCTCTTCTAGGCATCAGATTTGCACCTAGGAAAAAACACCAGAATGTCCTGTTGAGTTAGTCCTTGGCCCTGGGAGGCAGGCCATCAGCAAATTCCATTTCCTTGTTCACGCCCCTGCCTTTCCCTGCCGTACAGGGATGAGCAAGTGGGCCTTCCAGGGCCAGACTTGGCGACAGGGCCCTTCCTCTCATGGTGGTGCAGGTGCCAGGTCAAATCCTGCCTTGATTTAACATTTTGATGGAGTTTTTTTTGCATTAAACAGTCTAATTTTTAGAACAGTTCGAGGTTTACAGAAAAATCGAGACGATAGTACAGAGGGAGTCGCATCTGACACTCTCACCTATGCATACCCTCTCCTGTGGTAACATTTTAGAGTATCAATCTCATTCATTTATTACATTAATAGACTGATATGGATACATTATCATTAACTAATGACTGTATTACATTGTTTTGCACTGATTTTTATTTTTTAACATATTCTCTTAAAATACTATTTACATTGATTCATGACATCTTCAGAGCTCCCTAAAATTTCGTGCTCAATGTGCCTCACCCACCTCGTGCTGGTCTGCAGTCCGATTTCTGTAACTGCAAAAGTTCGCCTGCGACATCGCCCAGCAGCCCTGCTTCCTCTCCAGCGCCCAGGGTCTCGTGACTGAACACACTGGGTGTCCATTCATGTTTCCAGCGCACCAGCTGTGAGCGCCCAGTGGACACACAGATCCCAGGCCCTGGGAGCTGGCAGGACACCGTTCTTCCAGTCATGAGCTCTGCTCTTAGATAACCCTCTGGAAAAGTGGCCCCAAATGTCACTTCCCTGAAACATAGCCCCCTCCCAGGAGCAGGCTGCTTTGGGTGCACAGTACCCTGTCGCTCCTGGCTGGAGAAAGGATGTGAGTGCTGGCTTATCTCTACCTCTCCATTGACAGCCTGGCCCCCAGAGCCCAGACTCAGGGAGCACATGGCCTCAGCACCGCCACGGGGATGGCCGGTGTGCCCCAGGTTGGACACAGCCAGCCCTGGGCTTCCCACCTGCCCTGCAGCTGTTCCATCACACCCAGTGGCCTCACCCACCCACCAGCACCCAGGCCCAAATCTTGGGGTGGTCTTGGCTGCTTTCTCGGCATCTCGGAGCCAGCCTGTCAGCAGTTGCCCCTAAACCATCCCAAATCCGACCACATCTCAGTCGCCCCAGTCCAGGGCCCCATCACCGCTCACCTGAGCCCAGCTCCTCACGTCCCTCCCTCCAGTTTCCAGCCTGGTCTCCACACAGTGGCCACAACCCAGAGCCTGACCTTCCCCCAGTGGCCCTCAATGATTCCTCTTGTTTGTTTTTGTAAATAATTTTATTTATTTATTGCTGTGCTGGGTCTTTGTTGCTGTGTGGGCTTTCTCTAGGTGTGGGAATGGGGCCTACTCTCTAGTTGCGGTGTTCGGGCTTCTCATTGCTGCGGCGTCTCTGGCTGCTGAGCACAGACTGTAGGGCACATGGCTTCTGTAGTTACAGCTCGTGGGCTCTAGAGCACAGGCTCAATAGTTGGGGAGCACAGGCTTAGTGGCTCTGTGGCATGTGGGATCTTCCTGGATCAACCTGAGTCTCCTGCATTGGCAAGTGGATTCTTTACCACTGAGCCACAGGGGAAGCCCGCTCCTCTTGGTTTTGAAAATAAAAATCTGAACTGCCTCCTCACTCCCATCAGAGTACAAGAACGTCGGGCTCTTGCCCTCCCTGTGCACCTCACGGCCAGGCCCCCGCCTCAGCTGCAGTCACACAGTTTTCCTTTCTGCTCCAAAGACAGCTCTCTCCCACCTCAGGGCCTTTACACTGGCTATTCCTTCGACCATGGGTACTGTTCCCCACATCTTCTCACGTCCAGCCTTTCCTGTAATTCGGACCTCAGCTCACATGTCAGTCACCTCCTCAGAGATGACTTTCTTACCCACTCCCCCACCCCTGTGAACAATCCCCCGCCCCAGTCAGGCATCTTCCTGACCTATATCTTGCGAGCACTCCCCACTGCATTAAATTATCTCATTTACTTGTCTGCTTCCTGTTTCTCCCTCTGCCTCTGCCCACTAAAGTGTGACCTCCTGCTCCCTCCTGTGTCACTGGGCTGGACACAGGGCCTGCCCTGCGGGAGGTGCTCAGTGACCACAATGGCCAGGGGATAGCGGCACAGGACAGCACCCAGGAGAAAGGGCCAAGCTGGGAGCATCACCAGGGAAGGCTGGCAATTCCCATGGCTCAGAGGGTCTGGGGGCTTCAAACAATGTTGACGGCAAGACCTCAACTACCGCAACCCATCAGAACATTTCTGGGTCTTTCCCTGGAATGGAGATGACAGGAAAACAAACAAACAAAACTCGGATAGACGAGACGTGTTACAGCCATATGTCCATACTTTGTAGGTCACAAAACACCACCGCGTGCCGTGTAGGCTGTGTCCATTTTACAGGTGCAGAAACTGAGGCCAAGGCTCCAGAGAGAGTTTGAGGTAGGCAGACTGGTCTAGAGCCCGAGGCTCCCAGGAACCTTCACTGAATCTGTGTCCCATAGGCCCTGATATTCCCTTTAAGCTGGGGTGGGGGGGATTTGTTTTGTGTTGTTTGGTTTTCAGCAAAAATTTTCCTGAGTCAGCCACCTGCTTCCGGCTGTCCCTGGGGATGCTGGCCTGGCTCAGACAGTGGGGACAGGAAGGAGGGGGCTCGGCGGCTCAGGCGGCTGGATGAGTTGCTGTCCCAGCCCCTAGCTCCCACGGGGCCTCTGCTTCAGCGGTTCATCTGTGTCTGATTTTTTGTCTCAACCAAGCATCCCCCCCGGGTTTGAGCTGATACGTGGACCCGCTCTAGGACGGACAGGGGAGACAGCCCTTGGGTGGGGTCCAGAGACAGAATGAAGGAGGACTGGTGTGAAGACTGAGGGGGTCCTGCTCACCTCCCCTGTCTGGACATGCATCCTCCTCTGTGAGGTAGCTTTTGATGACAGCGGCCCCAGGGGCTGGTGTGAGAAGGGGTGACCCGTAGCGAGCCTGCCCAGCCACAGGGGAGGGAGCCCAGCGTCCTGCCACCACCCACAGCAGCTCCCACCCACACTCAGGTTTCAGTTCCCCTCAGGCCACCTGCAGGGTGTTGAGGAGGCTGTGACCCGAGCTCCGTCTCAGCCCAAATACCTCTCATTTGCTCCCCAGGGTCTGAATCCCCTGCCCGACTGTCACCCCTGAGTTCAGACGTGGGGGTTTGTAAATGTGGATGACTGAAGGTGACCACCACTTGGCAGGGTTCCTCAGACTATCCCCCACCCCTGGGTCAGCAGAGGCGTCGAGTACCGTGGGCCCCATGCTCAGGGCCACAGCTCAGGGACCGAGGGACAGCGGGGTCTGCCCTAACCCCACGGGGTGCTGGGGATCTGGGTGGCAGCACTTGGATGTCCAGCTCCAGCCTCCAGAGCCAGCCCACCAACCAAATCCTACTCTATGACCTGTGGGCAGGCTCCCCAAAAACAGGGCAAGGAAGACCATGGAATCACATGGGGATGAGGCCGATGACCTTGCCTTCCTCTGGGAAGCAGGCCCCAGGGCTGGCATGTGCCCTTGGCAGGGGAAGCCGACACTCCTGGGTGACCAGGGGCCATGTCTCTCCTGCTCACAGATCCTGAACATGGAGGACGACCAGAACTGGTACAAGGCAGAGCTGCGGGGCGCCGAGGGGTTCGTCCCTAAGAACTACATCCGCGTCAAGCCCCACCCGTGAGTAGTTCCGCCATATCCACAGGCCCCCTGCCCTGCAGCCAAATGTCCCCTCCTAGCCTGGCCCAGACGGAGTGACCTGCAAGGCTTCACCCCAGCTTCCCTCCATCCGCCTGGAGCCCCCTGTCTCTACCCTGAGCAGAAGTGGGGGACAGAGGTGTGATGACTTGTCCCAAGTCGTGGTAGTCCAGGCCAGTCCAGGCCACAACACAGAGGACCTGGGACACCAGAGAGCAACTGGGCCCTGGAGAGGATGGGCTTGGGCGCTCAGCAGTAGGCCCACTGGCTGTGGCATGGCCTCAGGCAGGCCCTGGCTCTCTCTGATCCTGTTTCTCTGTCTGCAGCACAAGGAGGGCTAAGGCTCCATTCATGGAGTGTCCTAGGAGCCTGTGTGGGGGTGGGGGGTGAGGGGCCAGGGAGGAGAGGGGCAGGAAGGGGGCAGACCTGAGGGCCCTGCCATTGGAGCAGGAGAGGGAGGAGCTGGCCATCGGCTGAGCAGAGCTGGGACAGGGCAGAGCAGGAGTCAAGTGTGGGGCCCAGGTGTCCCCAGGCCTGGGACCTGCTGGCCCAGGGAAGCCCCTGGTCAGGCTTTCAACATTGAATGCCCTAGTCTCAGCCCTGGGACAGGCCTAAGTGGCCAAGAATCTATGAAAAACCAAGTGGATATGTGTGGTGTGAAGGCTGAAATAGCCTTAAGACACAGTCATTCACCAAACACTGGCTATGGCCCCAGGGACCCGGCCTGGGTGATTCTGGAGACACGTGATGAGATGCTCGGGTCAGAGTACCACGTCCTGGGGAGAGACAGGAGATGAAGAAAGTATGACAAGAGAAGGCAGTCAGGATCGAGATAACTAACCAAGGAGGCCTTCTCGGAAGAGGTGACAAACTGAGTTTTCGAAGGATGTGTGTAGGAGTTAGCTGCGTAGAGTCAGAGAAGGGCATTCCTGGGAGAGGGGAAATGAGAACCCCTGACTATGGGCCTGGCAGTGGGGCCTCAGATGCCAGGTGGAGGGTGGGAGAAGCCACGGATGGGTTTCAGCATGGACAGGGGGCCTGCATCTGATGCGGAGGCAGGTGATGGGGCTGGGCAAGCTAGAGGGGGCAGGCTGGGAGCCGTGACATGTGTGTGGTTGTGGGGTGAAAGGAGAGGGAGGTGCAGGGCCAGGGTGGGGCCTGGAGGCTGTTTCCTCTTTATCTGTCTTCGAGTTTTTTCCAAAGCTGCCACCACCTCCGGCTTCCTGTGTTGCACAAGGCCTCTACCCACCTAGGTACCCTGTCTGGGCTCCAAGCACTCCCATCCCCCAACAGGTGCTGTAGCCTGGCCTCCAGGCCTGCAAGGTCTCTGGACTGTGTGACCTTGTCTTCCGTAAAGGGAGACAGATGGAGAGAACCTGCCAGGGCCACCAGCCAGGGCCAGGTCAGTGAAAGACACAGTGGAAGTGGGAGCCTCCAGGTGGAGGCTGTGGCCCAGCAAAGGCTGGGAGCCTAGAAGGTTGGAGGCTGCTGAGAAACCCAAGTAGAGGCTTTGGTTTACTCGAAGGAAAGAAAAGCTGATGGATTTCAGGGCCATGCCCTTTGGGGCAATATGATGGTTGAAGCCAGTTTCCATCAGGGCTGATGGCAGCCATGGAGGGTTCCGTGTCTGATGGCCCTGGGGTCCCTGGGGCTGTTTTTGGCCACTAGTGTCTGGGACAGATCAGGGACCAGGGGCAGATCCCCCACCTGCCTAAGGCCAGGTCTAGGTGTGTTCTGGGCTAACTTCATCCCTGCCCTGGCTCTGAAATAACACTGGGGAAAGTCCAGCCAGCGTCTGACTCAGCCCTTGGGGCTCCAGTGTGGGACATGGCAGGGCACGGGTCTCAGGGGGACCCTAATCACCACCACCATCCTGTAGCCCAGGGAGCCCAGGGGAGGTGTGATGCAAGCCATCTACTCCCAGGGCCCCTGGGCATCACGGGCAGGGTCCAACGAGGGTCTGACTCAGTCATGTGGGGGTCTAGGAGTGCATGGTCTGTTGGGCCCGGGAGGTAGAGTAGAAGTTTGCCAGTTGTGTGGGCAGAATGGCTAACGGTGGGGGAGGTAGGGTGTGCATGGGTGAAGGTTGTAGCAGTGGCAGTAACCCCCTGCAGGTGGCAGCGCCCTCGTCCTCCCAAGGGCCCTGAGAGCTAGGTGCTCTCGTCACTGTCTTGTGGGCCAGGAGACGGCGGCACAGAGATGTGTGGCTTGTCCAGGGTCAGAGATGGAGGGAGGTTTGCTTCAGGTGCTGTGGGCGTGGGCTGTGCCCACCAGGATGGAGTCGGGGAGATTTGCCAGGCAAAACTTGCGGGGCGGGGCTTTGCCCCTCCTTAGGCCTCAGTTTCCACATCAGTAAAATGGGGGCTAAGTGAGGAGTGAGCTGGGTTCTGGGGGGTGTCAGGACAGGGAGGCTGGTTTCTCCTATCCTGTCCTTTGAGCCACCGAGGACCTGGAGGGGGCTGGGCAGCCTCCTCAAGACTGCGGTTGTGAAAGCTCTTGAGGGTGACGGCCGCCCACACACGGATGCCTCCTGTGGGGTTTTGTGGGTTCTTCAGTGATACCAGGCTCGGGAAACGCCCACATGGGGCCCCGCTGGACCCCTGCCCCCCCCCCAAGGCAGCACCTGCACCTGTTCCTGCTGGGGGCTTCCCGGAGGAGCTCAGTTCCGGGCACCCCCGAGCCCTGGGCCCACCGCTCCTCAGCTCAGCCTCCGGCCTGGAGGCTCCTCCGGGACTCCCAGAGACCCGGGCTGAGCTCTCAGAGGCAGCCTGGAGCCCTGCCTTGGCTGCCACCTCCACCTCCTCCACTCCAGGAAAACCCTCTGTAAGATGGGCCCAGGCCTCTCCACCCCCCAGTATGGGGTCAGCTGTGGGCTAGAAGCTCACTTTCGGGGTATGGGCTCCTAGGATTGGCATCTAGAACACAATGTCAGGACCAGAATTTTATTTTGGGGTGGAAGGTGGGGCGAAGCCTTGGAACTGCTCCTTCTGGCCGGAACCAGGGAGCCAGCACCTTGAGCTGAGCAGGATGCCTGTCCTGCTCCCCTCGGTCACCACCTGAGGATGTTGGGGGCCCAACCCGCCTGCACACAGGCCGGGCACATCAGTAAAAAGCTCTCGGAGGAGCTGCCAGTGCTCACACATGGCAGGCAAGGGAGGAGCAGTTGGGGCTACAGGCAGGACCCCATCTGCCTGCACCTGAGCCGCTGTGCCGGGCTTGGAGGGCTCTCTGTCAACATCCTGACATGACAGGAAATTCCCGCCTCATATCCGCCCATGCGCTCAGACTCAGGAAGAGGAGAAGGGAAACGGTGCGGGGAAGGGAGGCTTGCCAGCCTCGGGGCACCAAGGTCCTATGGTGAGATTCCGGCCACACTGGGCTTTGGTTTCCCCATGTGAACATCAAGAGTGGACTAAAACCCTGGGGCTGGGAGCCCAGTTGGAGATCACCTGGGCCTTCCAAGGGTAGGCGATTCCCAAAGATCCAGATTCTGCTAGACTGCTGGTACATTTACCAGGAACCTTCTGTATACCCAGTTCTGTTTGGTCAGAAGGAAGAGGGACTTGAACCTGTGAGAAAAAGTCCAGGTGGCCTCAGTCTATGCATCTGTGAAATGGGTACAGGGAAAGACCCTTCCTCACCAGAGCAAAGCTGTTATTTCTCTTTGGTGGTGGTTTAGTTGCTAAATTGTGTCTGACTGAAAAATAAAGACAAAATAAATTGTGTCTGACTGTTCACAATCCCACGGATTGTAGCCCACCAGGCTCCCTCTGTCCATGGAATTCTCCAGGCCAAGAATACTGGAGTGGCTTGCCATTTCCTTCTTCAGAGGATCTTCCCTACCCAGGGATTGAGCCTGGGTCTCTTGCATTATAGGCAGATTCTTTACCATCTGAGCCACTAGGGACACCCATTTCTCTTTGGTCGTCTTTAAAATATTTTTTCACTTTTAAGAACCTACAATAGGAAATGTAAAAGCCCGGGTAGGGGTGGATGGGCCGGAGCTCACTGAGGTGAGTGTTTGCCCAAGGGTGTGCCCATGTTAAGTCGCTCAGTTGTGTCTGACTCTTTGTGACCCCATGGACTGTAGCTTGCTAAGCTCTGTCTATGGGATTCTCCAGGCAAGAATACTGGAGTGGGTTGCCATGCCCTCCTCCAGGGAATCTTCCCAACCCAGGGATCGAACCCGAGACTCTTAAAAGTCTCCTGCATGGGCAGGCGGGTTCTTTACTACTAGCGCCACCTGGGAAGCCCCGTGTGTTTGCCTGGTGTGGTGGCAAAGGCTTGTGCTCAGGAACCAGCATGCTGGGACAAGACACAGCTCCTGTCTGCCACCATGTGTGACCTTAGGTACATGACTTCTGCCTCTCTGGACCTCAGGTTGATAGTCTGTAAAGTGGGTGCAGTCGCACCTCCTGTAACCAGGACTGCTGGGGGGACCTGGTGGTGATGGGTGCCTGGCACTTGGCAGGGTGGCCGGCCCCCCGCCCACACCTTGCCCTCTCTGCAGGTGGTACTCAGGCCGGATCTCCCGGCAGCTGGCGGAAGAGATTCTGATGAAGCGGAACCACCCAGGAGCCTTCCTGATCCGGGAGAGCGAGAGCTCCCCAGGGGAGTTCTCTGTCTCTGTGAAGTGAGTTCTGACCCCCGCATGCAGAGGAGGGTGGGCAAGGACAGGCCCTCAGAGCGTGGAGGGAACGACAGACCCCTGGAAACAGATGGCCATGTGGGGGTCGGGGGTGAGGTGACTGCAGGGCGTGGCCCTGGGTGGTGAGGATGGCAGGTCTACTGGGAGTCCTCCCATGCCAGGCCAAAGGGTCGGCCGTTGTTCCTCTAGCACCAAGTCACCAGGGGAAGCTGATATGACAAGGCTGCAGGGGGAGAGCAGCAGGCCCCCCAGGGTGGGTGTCCAGGGTGTGCTCTGGACAGGGTCCTCCATGTGCTATGCAGTCAAGAGGATGGACCCTGGGGCCAGGGTGCTTAGGTTCACATTCCAGCTCGGCCATTTCCTGTCTGTGTGACTTTGGGCAAGTCACTTAACTTCTCTGTACCTGTTTCCTCATGTGTAAAAAGAGTTATTGCGAGGAGCAAATGAGTCATTCTATCAAGAGCCGTTAGAATAGTGGCTGCCACTGAAGCAGGGTGGCAGCCTCTGGGCAGCGCAGAACCTGAAACCAGAAGTCACAATGGGGCAATGAGGAGTCCAGGCAGAAGGAGGGGCAGGAACTGGGGTGGGGGTCAGCCCCCTGCTGGTCTCTGTCCTGTCTCTTCCACACCTGAAACAGGGGGTTGTGGGTGCAGCAATTCAAGGACCAGTTGCTGAGTTATATACAGTGTGCTGGGCAGCGTCAGGGACTCAGGAAACAACAGTGAAAAAACAACGTTGCTGTCCTTCAGGGTTTGTGTCTTAGGGGGAGACAGACCTTGAACAAGGAGAGAAACAAACACAGCAGGAACAGCAGGTGGCAGGGACTGATGGCCTCGGGTTTGAGCAGAGATATGCAGCTGTGGTGCAGGCTGTCCCAGGGCCCCGGGGGGTGAGGACCAGGAAGAGAGCTTCCAGGCAGAGGGAATAGCAAATGGAAAGCCCCTGGGGTGACTGGGCAAAGCCAGTATGGGGTGGGGTGTCAAGTCCAGAGAGAATGGCCTGACATGTCCCAACTGACCAACCGGGAGGCAGGTTCCCCCAGAGCAACAGGCCCTCATGGAGCATCCCTAGTAGGGGAAGGGAGTGAATCCCTCAGGCTACTGAGGAGGGAGGATGGCTGGGATGGAGGGGGCGCCTGGAAAGAGCCAGGCAGAGCTGCTGGCATTAGCACTGGGATGGGGCTGGAGGGTTGGGGAGGTGGCATGTGCCCGTGAATTGGGGACCACCAACAATAATACCACCATCAGGGTTGCTAAGGGCACTGGGCACGTAGCTAGATGGGATGGGTGGGTGGAAGTGGGCAGCGTGGCCTCAGTGTGCTGGATGGCACCAGTCTTCTAGGACTGGGATGTGTCACAGCCAACGGCTGGCTGATTTTCCGATGTATAAAGAACATAGGATGGCTTTGATGGCTCCTGTGGGGGCAAGTCTGACGGGGGACCAGGCTCAGGGGAGGGAAGAGCTCGTGTCTCCCAGCAGGCCGGCCATGAAGCTCCTGTTTGCAGAAATGTGTCCCAAGGGAGGCCTTTCCTGTCTGTTCTGTACAGAGCTTGTGGTGGTGTGCAGTCAGCACACTGGAGCCCCGGCAGATGGGCGTCTCCTCATTGAGGTCAGGAGAGCTGCTGGGGATAGAGGTCCCACATCAGGGGTCACAGCCCTCACCTGCACCTCTCCAAGCTTTGTCACCAGCCTTGGCTTTTCTCACTTCCGTTTCCTCTGGGAACAGGCTGAGTTCCGGATCCAAGGCCATGGCTCTCCTCTTCTTTGAGCCTCAGGGGTGGTGAGACACCAGTTCTTGGCCCTGACCTCCCACCCCGATGGCCCTGAGCGTCTGGAGCCCCCTGGCTTGCTCCTCCTTCCACAACCTAGCCCCTGAAGCCAGTGGGTCCCCAGAGGAACAGGAAGTGGCAGTTTTCCCTGTGCTGGCTCCCAGGGCCCAGTATCTCCTGGGAAAGGCGCCTGCCAGGCGGGCTGGTCTGGCCTAGCTCCAGGAATCAGCTCCAAGGTCACCACAAAGCAGGGCACAGGGGGCTTCTTTGGCCACCCCTGCAGCCTAAGCTGAGCTCCTACCTGCCTCCCCCTCCCCTGAGAGTGGATCCCATGGCCTGAGCTTCCGCCATGGGTGCCCTGGCACCCTGCCCTCTCCTGGCACCGCCCTGGGCTTGCAGACCTGCCACCCCAGGCACGGGATCAGGCCAGCCAGCTCAACCTTTGGGTTATGTGTGTGTAGGACAGGGGAGAAGTCCCTTGGGGAGTGAGGGACTGGGGTCTCCACGATGCCTGATTGAGGGAAGTTAGATGGCCCAGACACTCCACAGACTGGAGAAGATGACATCTGAGCTGGGCCCCAAAGCATGAGTAGGAGTTTGGTGCACAAAGAGGAGAGGGGATGCTAGGCCCAGGGGACAGCAAGAATGAAGACCCAGAGGCGGGGCAGAGAAGGGTGGGCTTGGAGAGCAGTTTGTCTGAGCAGGAGGGGGATGAGCAGTTTTGGGGAGCCAGCACCAGTGCTGTCTGGGAAAGGGGCCTGGAGTATCCCTCAGAGAAATTCCTGCACACACACCCTCCCTCCCGCCCCACCCCCGGGCCTGTCCGCCCCCGACTACTCCCGCCTCTGGCTCCGTCCCAGGCATCCTGGCGAAGCCCTCTCCCCCAGCTCCGTCAGAACCCTGGGCCCCCAGGTTGTGGTGTGGACATAGCACCACCAGGTGGCGCCCTCCAGCCTCGGTTGCATTCCCCAAGGGCCAGAGTCCTGGGTCCTGCCCCTACTCTGGTCCATCCTCTGTCAGGGGGCCTTTCAGGGCCCTTGGAGGACCACTAGGCAGACATCAGAGCAGGAAACAGACTCAGGGCATCTGTGTCTAGGAGAGGGGCTTTTGAGCAAGAATATCAGCTGTGTAATTCTGGGCAAGGTACCCTGGTCTGTTTTCCTCGTCTGTGAGATGAACATCGATGTAAGGGGCTGATGTCGGCTTTCCTGGTGGCTCAGCAGTAAAGAACCTGCCTGCCAGTGCAGGAGACAGTGGCTTGATCACTGGGTGGGAAAGATCCCCTGGAGAAGGAAATGGCAACCCAATCCAGTGGGTTTCTTGCCTGGGAAATCCCATCGACAGAGAAGCCTGGTGGGCTACTGTCCATGGGGTTGCAAAGAGTCAGCTATGACTTAGCGACATGAACAACAATCCCCAAAGCCAGCTATAGTTGTTATCGTGATGTCAACCCTTCGAGGGCCACACAGTGCCTCCTGGCCCCAGCCCTACCGTCCCAGGCTGTTAGAGAAAGGCCAGTGGCCATGTGAGGGTGGGCAGCCCAGCTCTCCTGTGTAACCTTAGCAGATCCCATCCTCCTCGGCTGTAACGTCCTCATCTCCAGCGTGGAGACAGTAGCCAGGATGTTGTGAAGTCCAGTGACCTGACAGCCACCCTTCTGGGTGATGACTACACAGATGCATGTGCAAGAGCGTTTCCGCCTCGCTAGCAGGGCTCCCGGGACCTCTGATCCTACACGAGTGGCATCTCCTGCACGCTCCAGCCAAGCCTCATAAAGCTGTCAGAGGTGGGGTTTGCAGGCCTTGCTCTGCCTCCCGGAGCTATGGTGGCCACAGCTGAGTGCCCTTTATGAGTTTACAAAGGGCTGCCAACCCCCACCCCCACCTCCAGGAGCATGTCTGAGCTGGTGGCCTGCGGGCCAGGGCAGGGGCGCATGGCCTGGCTGTGTAACTTTTGCCCCCACTCTGATCCAGGCTGAGGAGGGCTCCTTGGTTGGAAGCAGTTTGTTACCCAGTGAGACTAGGAAGACGCTTGCTTCTTTTCAGGCTCAGGTGCCTGGGGTCCCAACCTGTTTGCTCTGCCGCTCTGGTTGCTGAGCCCCTACTGTGTGCCAGGCCCCATGCTCAGTTTCAGGGACTCAGATGACAACAATCGGACAAAGCTGCCTGTCCTTTAGGCTCAGGTTCCACTCGGGCGACTGATAATTTTATACATTTTTGTATGTAGAGATGTGTATGTATAACTTACTAAACAATTAGTAAATTATATAAAATCTTGGAAGATGAAAAAGGTTCTTTGAAAATGAAGCAGGAAAGAATCAGAGGACGGCACAGTTTTATGCAGGCAAAGACAGGGAGGAAGTGACCCCAGAAGTCTGGTGTGCAAATGAAGACACAAAGGCTTAGAAACATGCAGTAACTTGCCTGAGGTCACACAGCCGGAAACAGAACTAGTGCCCATTGACACCCCCATGACCTGAAAGACCAGGTCTGTCCTTCCGCTCTCCTTCCCTGAGGCTAGAAACCTGGTGTTGGGGGTTCTGTCTCCACTCCCTTCCCAAGGTCAGTTTGATTCTATCTCACATCTGCTGCAGAACGAGTTATCCACCCCCTCCTTTTTCACGGATGGGAAGACTGAGTCTACAGAAGGGCCATGCCTTAACAGAGATCACCCAGTAGGCAGTCAGCAACCTGGCCTCCACCAGGCCACCAACCTGGCCTCCAAGCCCTGACTGGGGGGTCCTGGGGCTCCTGACACCTTACCCCAGCCTTGTTTATCCACCCTGGGCCACTGTCACCCTGGCTGCTGCCGCCACCAGGCCAGAAAAACCTGCTGGGCAGGACCAGCGGTAGCTAGCATCAGGCCTGACTTCATCCTTTAGACTTTTCTGACAGCCCAGGGGCCCGGCCCAGCCCTCACCCCTCTGGGTAGGTGGGCGTGGGGGTCACAAACAGGGACACACACACCCATGGCTGCTCAGAGACAGATGCACACGGCCGGCCTCCCAGAGCAGGGAGAGACACGCACACATCCAGGTGTGATGGAGAGACACCAGCACACGCAGGCCCAGACATCACACACATACACTAGGCTTGGTGCCCCCTCCAGCTTGGGAGGGCTCACCCAGCAGGGCCACCCCTCCTAGCTTTGGGGCCACCTGGACTTAGACTTGGGCCTGGGGAGGTAGGAGACAGGCTGGCAGGGAGAGAGCCTGCCCAGGGGCTGGGTCCTCAGCCCTGTCACATGGAAGAGGGCCGGTCACTCGTCAGGCCAGGGCTAACTGGCTCAGAGGAGGGTCACGCCTGCTCACAGACACAGCAGACCAACTACCCCTGGCCATGGGCGGGCTCCTCTCCTCTCTGAGCCCCCCATCCCCTCTTGAGTCATGCACAGGCTGGGGGCTGGACCACGAGAGCTTCCCAGGTTTGAGAATCTGCCAGTGGTCAGGCTGATGAATTTGAGCAAACTCTGGGAGACAGTGGAGGACAGAGGGGCCTGGCGCACGGCAGTCCCCGGGGTCGCAGAGAGTCGGACTCGACTTAGCAGTTGAACAACAACAATAAGGTTCTAAAACTACTGGGTTCCTTGTCCCCTCCCAGGCCTCGCCTCTCGCCTGGGTATGATCAGGGAAACGCTCCATTCTGGGTGACGTCCGGGTGACTGAAGGTAACCTTCAAACACCAGAGTGTTCAGAACTGTGCTCACTTGGAGCTGAGATCTCCTCAAAACCCCTACACCCTCCTCTGCCCCTCACCCGGAGGACAGCTGCTGTCTACACCCCCGGCTCCTCCTTGGAGATGGCACTGAATCAGGTCCTCTGCCTCCCCAGCACCAGGGCCACAGTCCAGGGGCCGGGAGAACCCCAGGCTCATGGGGACAGGGCACCAGGGAGTCAAGGACTGAGGCTGCAGCAGGCCGGACAGGAGGGAGACGCCTGCCCACCTGCCTGCCCTCCTCCCATCCCAGGACATGGACACACACATCCCACAGCCGACAGCACAGCTGCTTAGTCACCTCACCTGGGAACAATGCTTGCTGACGGCACATGAGTGGCTTTGTCTCAGGCCGGGGTGAAGGCTCTGCCTGGTCACAGAGCCGCCAGCATTTCCTGGCCTCAGCTCTGTGGGTGGAGCTGGCTGCCCTGAGAGTAGATGTGTGTTAGAGGGGCTGGGACCACAGCTCAGAGCCAGTGGGGGTTAGGGGGTGTCGGCAGGGTCCGGGAATGAAACAGCCAGTGAGCATGTTTCATCACACCTGGGCTGCCCCACAGTGTCCCTGATTGGACCCTCTCCCAACTGGACTATGCCTGGGCCGACTCCTACCTTCCTGCCTTTGGGTATTTGTGAGCAGCGGGTCGCAGGCAGGCTGCACAGGGCTGAGGAAGACAAGGAGTCCCCTGACTCTGACTGAGGGCATCTGAGGCAACTCACAGAGCTTGGGCCTTGTTACCCGGGCTTTGAGGCGTGAGTAAGAGTTTGACAGAATTTGGAAGAAATAATGTAGCAGAGGCCTGGAGGCATGCTTGAAAGTGGAGAGAGAGGCTGTGTGTGGTTGGGATCCTTGCCTTGGGCAGAGTAGGAGGATCCTTCTCCCCCAGGCCCAGAGACACACACAGAACGGAAGGTATTTACCTGGAACAAATCTCTATCTTAAATCTCACATCTTACCTTTAACAAGGCAGCACGCCTGGCCTGGGGCTGACAGGTGGAGGAAGTTAGTGCAGACAGGGATAGGCAGCTGGGGGATGGACACTGAACTCCTGTCCAGGCCCTTGCAGCACTCCACGGCAGGACTGCAGGAGCTCAAGCTGCCCAATCATGTGCGGCCCCTCCTGGCGTGGGAGGATAGGCCGAGCACAGGGAGGCACCAGCAGGTCTCTGTGCCCTGTGGCCAGTCTGGGAGTTGGAAGGTGCTGGCCAGGGGGACGGTACATGGTGCAGTTGGGCTGTGAGGCTGGGTAAAGGGAGGGAGAGGAGAAAGGGGTACGTTTATCGCATCAGAGGGTATTTGAAGAAAATGAGACTGGACACATCATCAGAGCCATACCTTGAGATCAAGTTGTTAGGATTTTACCCTGAGGGCCGAGGGCTGTGGGGAGCCATGAAAGGTTCTTAAGGGGACTGGGGGTGGACAGGAAGCATTCCACAACCTGAGCCTCTTGCATACTGGCAGGTTTTGGTCTAAGTCAGGATGGTCTTAGGATTCGCCGCTCAAGGGACTGTGAGGGCTGGGAGGGGATGAGGTGGGAGAGGGAAAAGAGAGTTAAGGCTGAGGGGACGTTGAAGAGAAGAGGTGCTGACTGGTCACCTCTCTCAGAGGAACCATGCAATATTGCCAATAAAAGAGCGCTCACTCAGAAAGGAGGTGTTACTATGAGGAAACCGAGGTTCAGAGAAAAGTAAGTGATTTGCCTAAGGTCACACAGCAAGAAAGTGTCCGGATCCAGGGTCTACTACAACCTTAGCTCCACACTCCACAGCTGGGAGCTTCCCTGTGCCTTGCACAGAGCCTGTTGGTGGGGCCTGGGACCCACCCCTTCCCCACCTTGTCTCCTCCTGACTCGGGCCTCAGTCCGGCCTCACTTGGAGAAGAAAAGGCCAGGTTCCGGGGGACCGGGGAGCAGCCGTCTGAGGTGGCCTCTCCCCCAGCTACGGGGACCAGGTGCAGCACTTCAAGGTGCTACGCGAGCCCTCAGGGAAGTACTACCTATGGGAGGAGAAGTTCAACTCTCTTAACGAGCTGGTCGCCTTCTACCGGACCACCACCATCGCCAAGAAGCGGCAGGTCTTCCTGCAGGATGAGGAGCCCCTGCCCAAGGTGGGTGGGGTTGGGGGGTGGCAGGAGGAGGATCCAGCACAGCTTCTCCAGTTCTGTCCTGGGGGTTGCCATGAGGCAAGAGGAGTTGAGGGGCAGGGGGAGGTGGGAAGGGCAGGTAGAAACTGCCGGGCAAGCAGAGCCTGGCTTGTTCTCAGTCAGGGGCTGTGCGTGGCATACAGTAGGTGCTCAGTAGTTGTGTGTTGAGTGAGTGAAGGTATGCCACCTGCTGAGCCTCCTGGGAGCCTGCACCTCACAGGGAGGAAGCTGAGGCTCAGGGAGCAACGGGACTCATCCCAGGCCGCCTGCCAGGTGGGGTCAGCACTGGCTTCTGCTTGCCAGCAGTTGGCCTGGGGTGGGGGGTGGGGCAGGGGGTGCCCGTGGGCTAGGTCCTGGCTGGGTGGAGGGGGTCCGGCCACCACTCGTCCTCACAATAACAGCAATTTGCCAGCCGGCTCTTTCATCAAGGGGCCCGGGGAGCAGATCTCAGTCTCATTAGGGTGACGAAACCAGCCAGTGGGGTTATTAGACCCCGACGTACTGTTTTCCTTGGGACGGGGTGTCAGCAAGGCCTGGGGCTGGAGGTCGGGACCCTGCACAGCCTAGTGAACTTGGGTCCTGTGGGGGAGGATGAGGGGGCCACGGGCTTCTGTTCCAGTCCTGCCTATTCCTAGGCCCCCCGACCCCTGCTCCTAGCCGAGTGTGATCTTAGGGCTTGTTCATCCCTCCCATCCCTCCCAGGCCTCAGTTTCCCCTGGGGCCAGTAGGATGAGCCCTGGGTGCTGATAGGAGAGTAAACAGTGTTTTCGGAGGATACCCCACTGCCTTATGCACCCTCCTCCCATCAGCACACTCGGCACCTAGCCCACTCAGAGCTCAGCTCAGGGATGCTTCCCCCAGTGGGTCTGCTGCCCAGGCCAGCTCTGCCCTTGGAAAGTGTGAGAGGGCCACGAGGGAGCTGGGGGCTGCCAGAAGGCTCTCCCACACCCACCGCCTGGCTCTGGGGTCACCCGCCCTGTGAGACGACTGCAGAGCAGGCCTGGCCCCTGGGACCCAGGCTGCCTCCCCTGTCCTGAGCAGAGAACTGCTAATTACAGCCTGTCCGTGATCCTATCACCGGCCAGGAAGAGATTCTGCAGGCTCGGAGCAGAGTGCTTGGTGGGCAGACAGGGCCAGGGTGCTGGGTGTGATCATCATGGCGCCAGGCTAACGTGCCCGAGGGAGAGCTCTCATCCAGCAGCCGTTTGCAGGGGGCAACCAAGTCCCACAGAGGTCAGGGACTTACCCACAGTCACTGGGGCACAGGTGGGACTAGAGCCCAGCCTGAAATACGGAAGTGTGCAAGGTGATATCCTTTGTGTCAAAGCCTGGCCAAGGGCAACAGCAGCAGACTCCTCATAGGCACATATCACTTTACAGTTTACAAGGCCTGTTCCCGTAGGTCTGGGGCCTGGAGTCAAAAGCTCAGGAGAGAGCCCCCAAGACGCACAGGGACCTAACCAAAGTCCCATGATGAGGCCCAGGACTTGGTCCCTTGATTGCTGGCCCTGTGGTCCCAGCTGGGCTGCCAGGACAGACCCTGTGGAGATGCAGGGTCTGTGCTGCAGATGTGCAGGGAGCGGGCAGCTGGAGGCCCATGGCGGGGTTGGGTGGGGGGATGGCTGTCGTCTGAACCTGGACACAGAGCTAGGTTCAATCCCAACTCTGCCTCCTCTTGGGGCTTCCGTGGGGACAGCCCATCCAGGGGCTCTTGAAGGGCCCACTGACCGTCTCCTCCCTTGCAGCCACCCCGGGCCTGCTTTGCCCAGGCCCAGTTCGACTTCTCGGCCCAGGACCCCTCCCAGCTCAGCTTCCGCCGTGGTGACATCATTGAGGTCCTGGAGCGCCTTGACCCCTGCTGGTGGCGGGGCCGACTCTCTGGGCGAATCGGCTTCTTCCCGCGGAGCTACGTCCAGCCGGTGCACCTGTGACCGGAGTGGGCCCAGGGGCTGAGTCAGTGGACCCACTGTCCACCAGGCACGGAGGTCCGGAGAGAGGACACTGGTGCCCCCAATCCAGGGCTTTGCATAGGAGCATGGGCTTCTTGACTGTCTGGCTGGCCTCCGGTGCTTCATGCTAACTGGGATAGGCTCAGCACCCCAGAACCACTGCCATGTGCAGTACCCACAGGTCTGGGGGGCTCCAGGGCCTCTGCTGGCCTCTGACATCACAGGGTGGCCAGCAGGGCCCGTCCACTCCGAACACCAATGCCCTGCCCCAGGAGGGTTGAGGACTCGGGCTCCACCCACTGGGGGCTCAAGCCAAGGAACCACAGGCTAGGCCTGCCTGTCCCTCCACTCAAAGCCCCAAGGGCTGGCTACTGGGGAGGGAGCCAGGGCCCTGTGTACCGTGACCTGGACTTGCTAGACAGACCCCGGTGGAAAGCGACTTCTCAGCTGTCCCTCAAAGACTTTGGGCTCCACAGGCCTCCAACACCCCTGTCCACTGCAGATACTAAATGCTGGGTGGTGGTGGAGGCGAGGTCCCGAGGAAGGAGGGCAGGGGTGGGAGGAATGGAGGCAGCTGCTCCTTGCCACTGGCCCCATGGGACGGATGCACTCCAAGGGGGCAGCCCTGGACGTGGGCCTCAGGAAGCACAGGGCACTGCAGACCAGGTGGGGAGCTGGGGCAGGAGCT
Organism: Antilocapra americana; assembly: GCA_007570785.1. Taxonomy (NCBI): domain Eukaryota; kingdom Metazoa; phylum Chordata; class Mammalia; order Artiodactyla; family Antilocapridae; genus Antilocapra; species Antilocapra americana. The sequence goes on along the minus strand of ML664177.1, from coordinate 20,806,374 downwards.
TGGCTTTGGGGTCCAGCAGCACCCAGGATGGGGCCAGCCTTGGTGGGCCTGGCTTAAGGAGAGGCTGAGTGTCCATGGGGACAGTGCTGCCATACAACCCGGGACGCTCAGAGGCCTGAGCTCTGGTGAATTTGCTGCTCATGACCTGGGCCCGTGAACTCAAAATAAACACAGTAAAAGAATATAAGGATGTCCGTGAGGAGTCTCATTTTCTTTCCAATTACAACTGCTATTTTTAAAGTATCAGACATTCTTTTTTCCCATTTCCCCCTAATTTTTCAGGGCTCCTACTTGGCTGGCTTGGCCAGTCCCTGGGCACTGGCCTGCCCTGTGGCCCAAGGTGCACCACCCGCCTCTGGGCCTCGGTGTTCTTGATGGGGAAAAGGGTGCTCTGGGGGCAGCGTCAGGCAAAGTAGGCGTAGAAGAAGATGTTGACGCACATGAGGAGGATGGCGTTGACACCACAGACGCGAGCCCAGAGGGAGTATCTCTGGGATGCTCGGCTATCACCTGGGGGTGGTGGGAGGAAAGGGCAGATGAGGGCCACAGGGTCCCACCCAGTGCCCTTGCCTGCAGCCCTGCCACAGGTGGGAGCAAGAGGGAGGCCTAGGGTAACACACACACCTGTTTTCACTCCCGAGGGCAGGTCCTGAGCCAGAGTCCACCAGGTCAGGCTCTGGATCTACAGGGAAGGGCAGAGGTGAGCCCAGACAGGGGTCAGTGACAGAAAGAGGGCAGGAACCAGGGTTAGATGGGGTCACAGGTCAAGACCTAGAAGATTCCTGAGTCAGAGAGGGTCAGAGGCCAGGGGTGAGGGCGGGCTCACCTGGACGCCCTGGGGGTGTGACGTCAGCAGGCTCCCAGCTACCACCACAGCCCCGCTGAGCAGGAAGAGGGCCACTGCGAAGTGCAAGTAGTGGACGCCATGGAGGATGGGGGGCCGCGTGTCGGGGTGGCCGCAGGGTGGGGCTGGGTGCAGGAACTCCAGCACCAGCCTTGTGGCACCCACCGCCAGCCCCACCATCAGGCCCCAGAAGGCTCCCTGGAGGAGAAGGCAGGGCTGCTGGGGCCTCAGGAGGAAGGCCAGGCCTCCCCCACTTGGCACCCAGGCAGCAGGGGAGATGAGCCCTGAAGCCACCCGCTCTCCCCACATCCCACCTGCTCATTGGCCCGCCGCCAGAAGATGCCCAGGACGAAGACTGCAGTCACCGGCGGGGCCAGGGAGCTGGTCACCGACTGCATGTAGATGAAGAGCTGCCCGCCATTGGAGCCCTGCAGGACGGGGATCCAAGCCACACTCACGCCGACAAGCACCAAGATGACCAGCCTGCAGGCGGCAGGGGGTGGGCTATTGTCAAGACCCCCACCCTTCCCCCACCTCCCCCAGGTCACTGAGGCTGGTTCTCCATCTGTCCCCTGCTGCTGCAGCTCCAGCCTCCTCCCTGGCCCCTGCTCCTCTCCTCCAGGGATGCGGCTGGCCTTGCCCTCTCAAGGGTCTTCCATGGCTCCCTGCTGCCTGTAGGAACCGCCCAAAACAGCCTGCATGCTCCCCTTCATCGTCATCCCCATAATCTGCCCCTGGTCTCCTGTCCATCTTCAAGGCCTGACCCCACCTCTCTGGATTTGCTGTCATCTCCCACTCCTTGAAGGCAGCCTCATCCTTTAGTTCACTGCTGCACCTCCCAGCGCACAGTATGTGCTCAATACACATTCATGAACGACCTGTTGCCCTCACATCCAGGCCAGACTGACTCCCTGGCAGTTCCTCAAACCCTGGCTGGCCTTTGAAGGAGTCGGGACCTCTGGTGGCACACCACACCCTCTGCTGTGGTGGTCTTAAGCCCCTCCCCCTGCTCCCCTGTGTAGATACCTCCTCTCAGCTCCTGCCTGCCTCTGGCTGGTGTGAGCCTCCCCCCGCCCCACCCCCAGCAGGGACGTGTTTCGCTCGTCCCTCCATGAAGCACTCATGAGGAGCCTGCCCGAGAGAAGGACCAGGTGTTGGGGCTTGGTCTTGGTGATGAGCAGGCCTGGTTTCTGCCCTGCCCCCAGATTGGGGTGTTCTGTCATCCTGTGCTCAGGGCTGGGCTGAGGGAGCCCTGAGGAAGCATCAGTTCAGGAGGGCTTCCAGGAAGAGGGGGCCCTGTGGCATTGAAGGCGTGTGGGACCTGGCTAAGGGGACAGAGCTGGGCCGAGGTGTCCATCTGCTCCTCTCTACTTAAGGGCTCCTTGCCTGTATCCTGGGTCACTGTGTGTCTCTCACCCCCAAGGTGGGTGATGGGTGAGGCCCCCTGGGACCCCAGAAAGGACAGCAAGAGTCCATGTGTGCAACTGGGCGGGTCCTTCCCTTCCTGGCCTGAGGGAGAGGGTGGAGGAAGGAGGTGCCCCCTTGATTAGGGCTAATTAACCCTCCGCCTGGCAGGCGGCGGGTGCTGCCCTCTTCAAAGGCACGGGCAGGCTGCACCCCACCCTCCTCGCACAGGCCCCGCGTCCAACACCAGACTCAGCATCTCTCACAGGGCTGGGCCTCTGCAACTGGCCTAAAGCACGGTCCTGGCCCTCACTGGCCTCTGGGGTTTGCTCTTCTGACTCAGCCCCCACCAGGCTGCCAGAGGGACCCCAAACCCAGAGGCTGTTCCTTCTGCCTGGAATGCCCTAATCAGCTCCTCCCCTAGCAAAACCTCTTCATCCTCCAAAGCCCAGCTCGAGGCCCTCCTCCTCCAGGAAGTCTTCCTGCCCCCGTGCCCCACACCCCACTCTGCTGTCAGGATGATAGGCCCCCTCCATTGTCCCTGGGCTGCAGCTGTGGTCAGTTGAGGGGAGTCTTTCAAGGCCATGTGTCTCTGAGATCTCTCTGGGTCCCAGGGAGGCCCGGTACTAATGGACTGAATAACAGGAGTGGGTGCAGGGAGAACCAGGGAGTGGGGCTCAGGACGCCAGTCATGAAGTGATCACACTCTGAGGCCTGTGGTGGCTCCTCTAGTCCTCCACCTGAGGAGACTGGTAGGGTCCCCAGCATCCCCATGATGCCAGGTTCCTGGGGGACCCCTGATGCCCCGCCCTGTGTCCTGTCTCTCCTTGGACTGGGGCTTCAGGGACCCAGAGCCTGCATGGTGGAAACAGCTTGAGCGGTGCTGTTTTAGGCATGAAGCACGCTGGAGGTACTGGGGGCTGCTGCTTCAAGAGGGCAGGTGGTAGGGCTGAGCCCTGGGGCCCAGAGAGGGTGAGCAGCCAGGCCCACATCACACAGCTGTGCGCCCAGAGGCAGGGGTGCTGGCAAGGCCCAGGGTGGGCTTGCCTGAGTGGATGGGTGTGAAGGTGGGCCAAGGGTGCTGTGTAGGGGGTGGGCCACATGGAGGGGAGACCAGCTCAGGACTTTGGCCTCAGGTGGGAGCACAAGGCCAGGAAGCAGAGGCAGAGGCCGTGAAGCCACCAAAGGGGCCCTGAGGCTGCTGTGTCCAGCCAGGGGGACGAGGCACACCCTGGGCAGTAGGAGGACGCCCAGTCCTGGAGCTGGAGGGGCTCAGGGAGTCACCTGGCTGGGAAAGGTGGTCCAGGTGCTGACCCTGGGAGCGGAGGGAGGAGCTCCCTGCCCTGGAGGAGGCCCAGCCACGCGGGAGCCCACACCTGCCGGTTGGCGTGTCCCAACACAGGCGGCTGTGCTGCGTCACGGGACGGCTGCCTGGAGCTCAGGTGACCCCACCCTGAGGACTGGTGCCACACACTCTCAGCCGGAGGGGCACTGCTGGGTCAAGCCCAGCAGCAGAGAGCAGAGTCCTGCGGGGCGTGCAAAGTGGAGGTCGCATGGCTCAGAGGGAGATAGGTAGGGCGGAGCCCCTGAGAGGGCATCAGCTCCCCTTCACCAGTTGCACGTAGAGTCTCACCCCGGGAACTCCTGGGGACTTAGCCGAGCTTGGGGATGGAGGGCCGGGCCAGACACAGCTACACCCACAGGAGGGGCGTCAGGACACCAATGGGACCTACGAGGCATGCCTGAGCTATGGGAGCCACTGGGCTCTAGTTCCTACAGGAGGCTTCCAGGGGAGGACTCAGTCCTTGCCCGGGAGCATCAGGTGGGCTGCCAGGAGGAGGGGCACTTGAGCAGATCCTAGGAAGATTAGATGAGTCATGGAGGTATAAGGATGGGACAAGCAGGGCTCAGAAGATGTGGGCAGAGGGACAGCTACAGCCTGGGTGTGGCCACGCCCAAGTACTGGTTCCCGGCCTCTCTGCAGCAGCTGGGATACAACAGGGGACTAGGGGCTCAGACCCAGAGCAGACATCTCTGGATGTTGGGGGAGGGGGCTTTCCCAGCAGACTCCCTCAGAAGTCCTGCCTGGAGTAAGAGAGCTACCCAGGATGGGCATGGTCAGGGGCCAGATATGGAAGGTGGGGGCAGGATGTTCTGGCCTCTCCTCTCCTTCCTGGCATTGTTCTATCTCTGACCAGCAAACTCCTACTCATCCCTCAATGCCCACCTCTGGGGGGCCTCTTGGGCTGAGGGTGTGCTGGGGAAGGCCTCCTCCTCACCCCTCTCCCATACCGTCCCACCAGCAGCAGCTCCCGCTCGCCCGCACGGGGCCGCAGCCGCCTCCAGATGTCCATGGTGAAGAGGGTGCTGCTGCTGTTGAAGATGGAGGTCAGCGAGGACATGAGTGCAGCCATCATCACAGCGACCATCAGTCCCCTCAGACCTGGGGGAGGGATACAGGCTGCTGTGACCTCACTGGGCCGCTCCCCGGCCCAAATGCCCGTAGGCAGAGGCCCAGAAGGGTGGGGGTGAGGGTGTTGGAGCTGGTGGGAGGAAGACCCTGACTTGGGAGGCTGGGGCTGATGGTGGGCTCCTACAGCTGCAGGCTATGCATCTGTTCTCAGCCTCTCATTTTTACAGAGCTTCCCATTGACAGAGTGCTTCCACACCCAGACTTCATCTGATGAGTGAGGAGGTGGAAGCTCAGAGGGGGGAAGAGAGTTGCCCAGGGAGGCACAGCAGGCCAGAGACAAAACCCAGGGGTGGTGAGGGAGTGAGAAGGGACCCTCAGCCTGGAGCCCACACCCCAGGCAGAGTGCAGGGGCCCAGGGCCTGGGATTTCTGCTACTTCCTGTGCATGGCCGCAGGCAGGCTGAGGGCCCCTGTCTTGTTGGCTCCAGGGGAGAGGAGACAAGGCTGCCTAACTGGGGGAGAAAAGCCCTTGATAATGAATGAAGGGCCCCCATCGAGGTGGGCAAAGCCCTGCTGTGCAAGGCCTCCTGGGGCTCATAGGCTCAAAAGGGACTGAGGGTACAGAGGACTCAGTGCTGCGAGACTTTAGGTTGGTTGGCTCCCTCTCTGGGCTTTGGCACAAGTCTGTCTCCAAAGTTTCTTGTGCTTTTTCTTCAAGTGTCTAAGCACCTCCTCCACCTCTGCAGATTCTCTGTCTGTCCTCCACACCCCCAGCACCTACACACCCTTCCCTGACCTCAGGAAACACCACCTCCTCCGAGGGCTCAGCCTTGGAGATGCCACTGCTTGCCTGGCCCTGTTTCTGCGGCTGACCTGCTGTGTGACTTCCAGGCATCTCATACCCCTCTCTGTTCACTAGGCTGGCTGAGATGGGGTCCAAAGCAAAGTGAGTTAAATCATGGTTTCCCCCCAAACACTTCTCCAACCTCCTTCTCTTGCTCAGGGAGGTGGATTACCTTGGGGTTTATTCTCCTCCCATTTCTCAGGCGGGGAGCTCAAGACCTTGGAACTGGATCTCTAGGGGTCATGGTGAGCCCCTCAGAACAGCAGAGGCAGACAACGCCCCGAGGTGTGAGCCCACACTGGCAGCCAACCCCTGTGCCAGTCAGTTTCCCTGTGCTGTGTTTAATCCCACAACCACGCTGAGGGGTGAGTAGGCATCATTATGCCCAATTTACAAATGAGGACATGAAGCTGTGAGCAGGGAAGAGGGTTACCCCAAATATCTCTGCCAGCAAGTGGCAGAGCCCAGGCCTGGTCCGGGAGAAAGGGAGGGAGGGAAAGAGGAGCAGGGCGGGGTCTGAGCTCCCACGGTGGGACACAGAATCCGGAGGTGAAGCCAGCTGAGGCCAGCCGTCTCCTCTGTCTGCTTCGTGGGACCACACCCCTCACCATGTGTTCTGCTTTCACACCCTGTATCACACTGGCTGGGAATGTGGAAACGGCCAAAACACACCCGTGTTTTCTGGTCTGCAGGGTCTCAGGGAGGCAGAAGCTGTAGGCTCAAGGCAGGGCTGGGCCCTTCGGGCCCCAGTAGTCAGTAGTAGACATGGGGGCCAGAGAGACTGAGCTCTGTGTCTCAGCCACAAGCTACAAGCCTGGGACGAGTCACTTTCTTCTCATCTGTGTCTCAGTTTCCACATCTATAAACACAGCTAAGAACTCTGCCTCATAACATTCAGGAGAGGTCATTTGTGAGTGGGCCTGACACCCAGCAGGCCTGAAAGACGAGAGCGTGGCAGCCTTTCTCGGGGGCAGGGTCAGCACGGCTAACAGGATACCCCAGCCCTGAGTTCAGACCCCAGCTTTGCAGCTCGCTTGTCACCTGATCTTGGCCAGGGCATCTTGGGTCCCAGTTTCCCCATCTGTAAAGCCAGGATGATAAGAGATTTCCCTGGCAGTCCAGGGCACCTTGGGTCCCAGTTTCCCCATCTGTAAAGATGGGATGATAAGGGACTTCCCTGGCAGTCCAGGGCACTTTAGGTCTCAGTTTCCCCATCTGTAAAGACAGGATGATAAGGGACTTCCCTAGCGGGCCAGGGCACCTTGAGTCACAGTTTCCCCATCTGTAAAGCTGGGATGATAAGGGACTTCCCTGGGGTTCTGTGCTTCCACCTCAGGGGGTGCAGGTTGGACCCCTGGTAAGGGAACTAAGATCCCATGTGCCTTGCAGGGTTGCAAAAAATTTAAAAAAAAAACAAAATGAGCATGATGATTAGAGCACCAGGGTCCCTGAGAGTCAGGTGCAGATCAGTCCTGTGTGACCCCCTGGGCACGGTGCTTGGTGCATGGTGGGAGCCCTATATGTTTTCTATGATTCCTCTCTTCCCCCAAGAGCAGAACATCCCATCTGGGTGTCACACAGGGTTACGCTGGATCCAGAGTGGCCTCCACCGCCCCCAGGGTCCCTTGTCAGACCTAGCAAGGGCCTCACCTGTGGGCATCAGCTCCATGACCAGCTTGGGGTAGGCGATGTTGGAGCAGCCGATTTCAGCCCCACAGGCCCGCAGGCATTCGGCCGGCACCACGCAGCCCACATCATCTGCAGGAGAGGGATCCTCAGTGTCTCCCACCTGCCCCCCACCCTGGGGTGGGCAAGGAGCCTGGCTAGACCTGCTCTGTCACCACCTGCCATCAGCTTCTGCTCGGCCCCGGGCCTCAGTTTCCCAGCCAGGGTGACAGACAAGGAGGGGGCCGGTCTTGGAGCACTGTTCTGTCCCTGGACACCCTCTCTTCCTGCCTTCCTATCCATCACCACGAGCCTGTCCATCTCCACGATGATGGCTCCCAGTCCCCATGCAGGGCCAGGGCTCCCCTGCAGGGCTGCCCGCCGCAGAGGTCAGCTGTCAGTCTACCGTTTGCTGTCTCCCTCCCCGTACCTCCTGCCCCCAGCCCTTCTCCCCAGAGGAGCAGGTGAAGGCCCTCCCCTCTGACTGTCTCCAGCAGCTTCCAGAGGACTCTTTAAACAAGAAGGGAGTCCCCCCCACAAGACTCTCCAGATGCCATGCTCCTCCAGGCCAGTCTCCTTCTGCGCCCCCCTCTCACGGCATCCCAGCCTCCCCCCACGCGACCTCCCTCTCCCAGACCTTCCCAGGGGCTGCTCAAAAGTCACCTCCTCCATCTGGGCCATAAGGATGGGACCAGGTTTCACTGCAGACACTCCCCGTGGCGGAGACAGTGCCCACTACATGCCCTCTGAGTCGATGTCCAGGGCCTTAACCCAGACCCAACAGAATCTGAAGTCCCCACCTCCCTCCCAACCACTGGATCCTGGCCCTGTTCTGGGCAGGAGGCTGGAGGCACTGAGTAGTGCCATCAGCCCTGACCCCTGGGTTTTCAGCGGTGGCGGGGATGGGGGTGGCAGAGGAAGGCAGAGAATGACCTGCAATCAGAGGGAACAGGGGACGGGCATGCAGCTGCTCAGCACAGGGGCCTGTTTGGGGTTACAATGTTTCCACGAATGGCATTGACATTTCCATCACCCAGAGCCCTCCTTATGGACTGAGCACTCCTGGGTTAAGATCCCTCCTTAAATGCCCAACCCACCGTGGAGGGTCTCGGGTCTTCTCCCTTGAGCCAGTGGCACTGGAGTAGCATGATCCTCAGCCCGTCTCCAGCCCAGCCTATCCTGAGTGCCAGGCTCCTAGGACATCTGTGCTGCCAGCCCCCAGGCTGTCCTCCCTCCCCACTGCCAGTCTGCCAGCCCCCAGCCCATGGGGGCTCCTCTCGTCACCTGGCCCCTCCACTGGGCTCCCTCCACCTGCAGCTCTGCCTTCTCATTGGCCCTCTTCCACCCTCTGCATCCTCATCCTTTCAAAGTCATAGCTTTCTCTCGTCACTTCCTTCTCAGGAGCCCCCTCCCCAGCCCTGTACCCCATGGCTTCCTGGAAAAAAATTCCTTTCCACGACATTCAGACAGTCAACATTAGAGGCCCTGGACAGCTGGGCCCAGGTCCTGTCCTCCCAGCACCCATGCCAGCCACCCTGACCTGCTTGCATTTTCTCACACACACCCAGCACCCTGACGCCTTTGTGCCTGGGCAGACGCGGCTAGGTTGCCTCCTCCCACTGCTCCTGCTCCGTCCCTACCCTTGTTTGCCTCCTGCTTCACGCCTGTTGCAAAGGATTTGCTCTAGGAGGCTTTCCATAACTGTCCCCCAACCCCTCCCAGGGAGAGCAGCTTCCTCCCAAGACCTCCTAAAGCCCAGGGTTGAATCACAATTATTTGTTTGCATATTTCACCTCCTCCACCAGACTGGGAGCTCCCCAAGGGCGGACACTGGCTTTGAATCACCTCCGTTCCCAGGTATCACCCAGTCTAGGGCTGGGCCCAGAGAAGATACTCTGTGAATATCTGTGAATGAATGAGTAAATAAGTGAATGGTTGGAGGAAGGAGAAAGGCATAGAAGGCTAGGAGGAAAGGGAGAAAGGATCTCACGAAGCCCTAGGGGGGAGTTCAGACACTGTTTGATCCAGTTGCCTTGCACAGCTGTTCATATGTGAGAACTCAGGACCAGAAAGGGCATAACTTGCCTAGGACACAGAGTCAGACCCAGGGGTCCCCTGGAGGGACTCTGGGTCCAGGTGAGGGCAGGTGACTGGCCCCTCTCAACAGGTTCTGGGCTTGGACTGGCTAGCTCTGGCACCTGGAGGACTCAGCCCTCCTGGAGGGATGGATAAAGAGTCACAGCCACATAATGGCTTGAAAAGACCAAGTCAGGAGATTCTGCCCAGGTTTATTCAGCCTGTCAGAGCCCATTGCAGGCTCCCGGGATATGGCCCTGCCTCTGGGCACCTCAGGGTTTGTGCTGAGCATCAGGAAAGAACCACCTCTCTTTTGTGACAGCAGCAGAGGTGTCGTTGCCACCTAAACACTGGCCCTCACTTGTGCTAACTCAGGACTGAGCAGCCCCAGGCCGAAGGCAGGGCCAGGGGCCTGGGTGAGAGGCTTTGGCCTTGTCTGGTGCTGGACTCTGCAGGCCTGCGGGAGTGTCCCCACTGGCTCCACCCTGACATCAGCACCCCCATCCAGCGGGGGCCCACACCAGAAGCCTGAGGGCTGCCTCCCTCGCTGTCCCCCACGTCCTCCCTCCCTTTGGCCAGTGCTAAGTCCAGTCACTGGGCTTGAGGACCAGGGGTCTGTACCACCTGCTCCCTGTAACCCACTTCCTGTGGGAGCTTCTAAGACCATCAGTCTGCCCACAGTCCTTCTTGCTCACAGCCTCCTGTGGCCCCCATCGCCAGCAGGAACGACCACGAGGCTCTAGCGGGGCACTACAGTCTCTTGCCACATGGCCACCCTAATTACTAACAAAATTTCACCCACAACTCCAGGCCTCTGTGTTTGCTACTCCCTCTCCCTGGAATACCCTTCTGAAACCCAGGGAGCTCCTCCCAACTCCTCTCGGCTCTAAGGCATCACCCGCCATCTGCGCCTTCCTGCCTCTCCACAGACGCTACCGCAGGAGTCCCTGGGGGAGCCTGGGCCCCAGGCATGCACGGCATAAGCCCATGCGTGGCAGGTTGTGCCTGTGTTTGTTGACTGACTGAATGACTCTCTTCTAACCTGGACACTCGACATACCACCTCAGGGAGTAAACAGGATGCGCCCCACTCCCAGGCCAGCCTGGCTCATCCCTGGGAGCCAGTCTAGGCACTGATGTTGCAGGATGAAGCAGGAGAAAAGAAAAGCACACAGACCTGCATTTGGGTCCAGTTCTCCCAAGCCCTACTGTGTGCATGCTCAATTGACTCAGTTGTCTCCAGCTCTTTGTGACCCCATGGACTATAGCCCACCAGACTTGTCTTTCCATGCGATTATCTAGGCAAGAATACTGAAGTGAGTTGCCAAGCCTTCCTCCAGGGGATCTTCCTGACCCAGGGATCGAACCCGTGTGTCTTACATCTCTTTCATTGGCAGTCAGGTTCTTTACCACTGAGCCATCTGGGAAGCCTCCCATACTGTGTGGTCCTGGGATACTGTTCTTGGACTACTTCCTTCTCAGTGAAGCCCTTCTGGGGACATCCACAGCCAAGGACTCAACCTAAACTTCACACCTCACACAAATATTAACTCAGAATAGATCACAGATTTAAGTATAAACTATCAAACTTCAAGGAAAAGAAATAGGAGAATATCATCAGAACCTAGGGCAAAATGAAGAGTTTTTAGATTTAACATCAAAAGCATAATCCATAAAATGAAAAATTGACAAAATAGAGCTCATCAAAACTGAAGCTTTGGGGATTTCCCTGGAGGTCCAAAGATTAAGACTCTGAGCCCTCACTGCTGAGGGCCTGGGTTCGATCTCTGGTGGGGTAATTAAATTATACAAACTGCACAGCGTGACCAAAAAAACCCAAACAAACAAACAAAATAAAACCAAAAAGAAGAAAAACAAACAAAAAAACTAAAGCTTTTGATCTGTGTAAAACATCATCAGTGAAAAGGATGAAAAGAAAAGCTGCAGAAACAAATTAATAAAGTCACAGGAAGCAAGATTCATACTCAGAATTAGTTGTTTCTGTACACTAAGAGTGAACTGTCAGAAACAGAAATTCAGAAAACAATCTTGTTCTTTTTTAATGCTATTTACAACATATAAAAATTGCTATTCATTTATGTATTGTAAATACGCTGTTTACAATACATAAAAAATTACAATAGCATAAAAAAATATGATATCTAGGAATAAATTTAACCAAGGAGATGAAAGATCTGTACACTGAAAACTATAAGACACTGAAAGAAACTGAAGAAAACACATCAAAAAATGAAAAGATATTCCATGCTCACAGATGAGAAGAACTAATAGAGTTAAACTATCCATACTACCCACAGTGACCCATAGATTCAATTCAATCCCTATCAAAATTCCAATGCTATTTTTCACAGAGATACTAAAAACCATCCTAAAATATTTGGATGGAACCAATAAAAGATCCTGAGTAGCCAATGGAATTTTTAAGAAAGAAAAACAAAGCTGGAGGCCTCATAGGCCCTGATTTCAAACTAAATCATAAAGCTGTATTAATCAAAACAGTGTGGTACTGGCACCAAACAGACACATAGATGCATGGAACAGAATAGAGAGCCCAGAAGCAAAGTGAAAGTGAAACTGTTAGTCACTCAGTCATTTCCAACTCTGTGACCCCATGGACTGCAGCCCACCAGGCTCCTCTGTCCATGGAATCCTCTAAGCAAGAATCCTGGAGTGGTAGTCATTCCCTTCTCCAGGGAATTTTCTTGACTCAGGGATCGAACCCAGGTCTCCAGACTTGCAGGCAGATCTCACATACATGGTCAATTGATTTACGACAAAGGAGTCAAGGATATACAATGGTGAAAGGATAGTTTTTGCAATAAATAGTGTTGGGAAAACTGGACAGTGACATGCAAAAGAATTAAACTGGACTCCTGTCTCACACCACATGTAGAAATCAACTTAAAGTGGCTTAAAGATTTGAATAAAGACCAGGTACCATAAAATTCCTAGAAGAAAACATAGGTGGTAGCTCCTTGACATCGGTCTTGGCCATGACTTTTTGGATTTGACACCAAAAGCAAAGGCAAAAAAAAAGTGAAAAACAAAAACAAACAAATACAACAACTGGGACTACATCAAACTGAAAAACTTTTGCACATCAAAAGACACAATCAACAAAATGAAAAGGTATCTTGAAGAATGGGAGAAAATATTTACAAATTGTGTATTTGATAAGGAGCTAATATCCAAAATATGTAAAGAATTCATGCAACTCAGTATCTAAGACTAAAACCCACAATCAAATCCCCAAAATCTGCTTTAAGATGGGCAAAGGAACTAAACAGACATTTTCCCAAAGGAAACAAATGGCCAACAGGTACATGTAAAGTACCTGTACAACATCACTAACCATCAGGGGAATATAAATCAAAACCACAATAAGCCATCACCTCACACCTGCAAGAAGGGCTATTATAAAAACACTAGAGATAACAAGAGCTGGCCAGGATGTGAAGAAAAGGAAACATTTGTACATTGTTGGTGGGAATGTAAATTGGTGCAGCCACTATGGAAACAGTATGGAGGCTCCTTAAAAAATTATAAACAAAACTACCATATGATTCAGCAGTCCCACAACTAGGTACATATTTTAAGGAAATGAAATCACCACCTTGAAGAGACACTGGCACTCCTGTTCATTGCAGCATTGTTCCCAATAGCCAAGATATAGGAACAATTTAAGTGTCTTCCAATACTTATGATGAATGGATAAAGAAGATGTGATGCTTGTATAGATATATATGAAAATATCATTCAGGGACTTCCTTGGTGGTCCAGTGGCTAATACTCCACATTTCCAATGCAGGGGGTGTGGGTTCCATCCCTGGTCAGGGAACTAGATCCCATGTGCTGCAACCAAGGCCCAGTGCAATCAAATAAATAAATAAAATAAATATTGAAAAAGAAAATATTATTCAGTCATGAGAAGGAAAGACATCCTGCCATTTGTAACAATGTGGATGGACCTCAAGGGTTTTACGCTGAGTAAAATAAGCCAGACTGAGAAAGATAAATACCATATGATACCCCTTATATGTGGAGGCTAAGAATGTCAAACTCATAGAAATAAAGACTAGAATACCATGGAGTACCAGTCAGCAACAGAAAGGAATGAGCTACGGAAATACACTGACCCGAACGAATCACCAGAGGAGAATGGATCAGTGGTGGCCAGAGTTAGGATGGAGATAGTTTGACTGCAAGGGGACAGTTCTCCAACTAGATTGTGACAGTAGTTACACAAACCTACGCATGTGATGAGGTTGTACACACATGCACATAAACAAGCACACGTAAGCTGGTGAAATCTGAACCAGCTTTCTGGCTGTGATTATCTCACTGTGGTTCTACAAGATGGCATCACTTGGGGAGACTGGGTGGAGAGTGCCTGCAAGCTCTCTGTTGGCTTTTCAACAGCTTCCTGTGATTCTAAAATTATGGGCAGGTAACTGGAGCGCTGGAGGCCCTTCAGCCCTGAGAGCCAGAACTCCCTTCATGAGCCCAGGGCCTCCCAGCAAGGGAAGAACAAAAGGAGATGCAGAGGCCCAGAGACAGTCTTGTCTGAGTCCCCAGCAGCAGAGGCTCTTAGCCAGGCTTCAGGGCTCCCAGTGCCGTGCTCACCCCGGGGCCGCCTCCCTCCCACATCTGACTCTGTGGGGTGGAGGTGGGGAGGCAGATGCGTGTGCACCTACCTGGGAGGTGCTGGGGGCAGCTGAAGAGGCACCTTGTTCAGACACAATGTGAAGCCCCCAGGCCAGGGCAGAGGGCAGGACCCAGAGATGGAAACACAGAGACACTGGGCAGGGAAGCAGCATCACTGCTGAGGGCAGCAGACCCAGGGGAGATGGCCTGACAGGCAGACAGGTGGTGGAGAGGGTCCTGGGGCAGGTTTTCTCCAGGCCAGGCCTAGAGATGTCAACAACCCACCCTCCACAGCACAGAGCAGTGTCCTCAGGGCCTCAAGCCCAGGGGAGCACAAGCAGCCCATGCAGGGCTGGGAGGGGGTGGGAAGGCTGGGCCAGGTGCCTGGCTGACTGGCTGCTGCAAGTGGCGGGGTGGGGGTTGTGGTTGGCGAGGTTTAATGGGCTTTGCTGTCCCCACCCTGGCAGCCTGCTTTCAGATGTGGTCCCCACACATCCCCATCACCAGGGTCCCAAGCCCCAGGGACGCAGGGCAGAGAGCTGGGCCTGACCCCGGCCCACAGCTGCCCTCTCGGGCCTCCCCGCCCCAGGGGCTGGGGGTGGGCCAGTCCTAGGGGGTTGGGGGGGGGGTTGTTCTCCCCCAGTCCTAGGGGGTTGGGGGGGGTTGTTCTCAGCAGGGAGCCAGGGCTGGGACCTAGAACTGGATGCCTGCCCTGTCCACACCAGGCTCTGGGAGGGCCCCTGAGGCTGGGTCAGAGCGGCCCCGCCCATGCCTCGGAGGTTTCCAGCCCAGCACCCCAACTCTACTTCCACAGCGGGTCAGCTGAGCATCTGTGCAGGCTTTCTGTCCCACCTGGGAAACTGGACACGGTTGGGTTGGACCAGGATTACCAGCAGTGTGGGGGCGGGGAGTGTCAAGGCTCTCGCTTGCTGTGTGTCCTCCGGAGAACACTGTCCCTCTCTGGGCTGCAATGGCCCAGAAGCGCTTGGATTTTGGTTCCTGAGAGGTTCAGAATTCGGCCACCTGGGGCCGGTGGCGGCGGAGGAGACGCGCGCACACCCGCCAGACATCTGTCCGTCGTGGGTGGGGTGAATGTTTCCGGCCCCGCCCTCGGCCGCACGTGACCGCAGGTGGCGGCAGCGGGGTGGGCGGGGCCGCAATTAGTCACCGCCGCCAGCGCCCGAGCCGCCCGCGCGCCGGGTAAGCGAACCCTGGCCCGCGTCCCCGACCCCCGACCCCCGGCCCCCGGGAGACCCGCCCGCTCACGCGCCGCCCCGAACCTCCTCCGCGCAGACCCCTAGAGCTGCTGATGGCGGCGCTGGGGGATTTGGGGGCCCCTTCCCACCCCGGAAGCTCTGGGGATGCGGGGCGCCGCCGACCAGGGCCAGAGGTCGTCGGAGAGCAGACTCTGGATCCTCCTTCTTGGGAACTTCTGGGGAGTCCCTTGCCGGCCCTAGTTCCCCCTAGAAGTCGCCAGGACCTCTGGCCGCTCCAAAAATCCCCCGGGAGGCGGGCCCTCGCCCCCGCCCCCGCCCCCCGCAGGTACCGGCACCGGCACTGGCACCCAGGCGAGAGGCGTGCGCCCCCGCCCCCCGCCGGCCCCTCCTCTGCGCGGCCGCCCCTCCCCGGCCCCGCCTGCACTCTGACCCGACCCTGCCTGCCCGCCCCTCCCGCAGGTCCCGGGGCAGAGGAGCGGCGGCGGCCGGAGGCCCCAGAGCGCTCAGCGCCCAGCCGGAGACGGCCCGGAGCTGCGGAGCGCCATGGCCTTCTCGCAGGTGCAGTGCCTGGACGACAGCCACGTCAACTGGCGCTCCAGCGAGGCCAAGCCCGAGTTCTTCTACAGCGAGGAGCAGCGGCTGGCGCTCGAGGCGCTGGCGGCCCGCGGCCGCGACGCCTTCTATGAGGTGCTGAAGCGCGAGAACATTCGCGACTTCCTCTCGGAGCTGGAGCTGCGGCGCATCCTGGAGACCATCGAGGTGTACGACCCTGGCTCCGAGGACCCCCGCGCTGGCGCGCAGCCCCGCGGGCCGGAGGATGGTGAGACGGCCAGTGCGGCCGGAGGCACCCCTACCGAGGCCGAGCCGCTGCCCTCGCTGGAGTACTGGCCCCAGAAGTCGGACCGCTCCATCCCACAGCTGGACCTGGGCTGGCCCGACACCATCGCCTACCGCGGTGTGACCCGGGCCAGCGTCTACATGCAGCCCCCCATCGACGGGCAGGCCCACATCAAGGAGGTGGTGCGCAAGATGATCAGCCAGGCCCAGAAGGTGAGCCGGCCGGCCGGAGTCCCCGAGAGACGCGGCCCGGCTGACCTGACCTGTCCCGGTGTCTCCGGTGTCCATATGCGGGCGCACTCAGCCCAGCCCGGGCTCTGGCTGCCTGCTGGGCTGCCTCCCTCCTGCCTTCGCCGGGGTCCTCGGTTTCTCTGCAGAGTGATAGGGCACCTGGGTCCCCTGGTCGCTAACAGCAGGGTGCCTGGTCTCAAAGGATCTTTGTGCATCGTTGGGGGGTGTTTCTGACTTTCCCAGACTTGGCAAGCAGGTTCCCCAGAAAAAGATGCTTGGACGGGGTGGGGCAGGAAGGATCACAGGACTTTCCCTCACTGTCCTGGGGATGGCTCTGAGAAGCAGGAGGTTCCCGCGCACACGTGCCCCCGAGTGCTCTGGTGTTGCTTTTGTGGATGGTGGAGACAGTCTTGGGCCTGGGGTAGGCATGGAGACTGAGAAGTAGCCTGAGTCTGGCCAGGGCTGGCCTGGAGATCCAAGTTCAACTGTGCCTTTTTCCTTGCTGTGCTGGGTGACTGAGAGCAAGTAGCTCTCCCTCTCTGAGCCTCTTCGTGAGCTTTGCAGTGGCAGAACTTTCCCAGGCTGGGAGGTGGGGACTGGCGATGGTGCGTTCCTGGGAGTGGAAGCAGAGCAGGTCCCAGTGAGGGTTGTCAACCTGGATTGAAGGGACCTCAGGCGTTGTCTGGACCTCCCATGGAGCGACCCCTGCCGAGCTGTGCCTTGTCCCACTGTGGATATCCATTCAGCTGACACACTGACATACCTTCTGAGAAGGGGTCTCTCCACTGGCAGCCACCCAGGCCCTTGCTGGATAGTGGTGACCATAAGCAGGGCCTTCTCTTGCTTCTATGGTTTCAAGGCACATTCTGAGATGACTGATAAAGCCTGCCTCGCGAGCAGTGTTGAGGATTCAGAAGCCAGCTCTGGACTCAGTAGAGAGGAGTAAGTGGTCAGCAGTGTCTGTTCTGCCCTTGGCCCGGTGGGGCGAGGTATTTTTAAGCTGAGTCGAACCCCTTCACTATTCTGGGCCCGCTCGAGACCCAGACGGTGGCCTTAGGGATTATCCTGGCTGACAGGGCCCAGGGGAGCTCTTGGGCAGAGACCAGAAGTGGGTCAGGCACTGACAAGATGGCCATGGCTTAAGTTTCTGGAAAGGTGGAGTCCTTGTCTCCCGAGGGGGCTGGCGGGGTCGAATAGCCTGTGTTGGGGAGCCTGGCTCTCGGCCTGATCCTGGGCAGCTTTGGGGCTTTGGGTTTCTGCTCTGTGAAACGGAGGTGGCAGGGATGAAAGCCGTGAGGATGGAGTCAGGTGTCAGAGTGAGGAAGAGGTGGGGTGGAGGGACGATAACGTTTTCAGGCTGAATAACCTGTGGCGGAGGGGGGTGCTGCTGGTGTGGGCGCCAGGCTTGCGGTCGTGGAACCCAGTCCCCTAGGAGTGCCCGTTGGATCCCGTTACCCAACTTCCACCTCCTTTTTAAAAATGGAGAAATTGAGACCCTGGTAGATGGGGCTTGACCTGCCATGCTGGGGCACCTCTCCTCCCCACCACAAGTAGGAAAGAGGTAGATCCCCAGTCCCAGTGTTATCTGCTTGGGAGCAGCTGGAATGTCTGTCTCCCCAAGACAGAAAGACAGACGGCCAGGTCCAGACAGAGAAAAGCCTGGGGCCAGGCTGAGCACCAGGGCCTCCTCCCTCCTCTCTCGTCTCTGTGTCTGGGGCTGAGATCCAGCCATCCCATGCAGCCCCATGCCCCTTGAAACTTCGTCTGCTTCCCACAAAACCCTCCAAGCTTATCAGCATCACCTGTGTAAAGAGACAGAGCCAGGAGAAAGTCCCGCCCAGGCCTGCATCCTGGTCTGTGTGGTCCCAGTCGGTGCTGTCCTGCAGCCCCCAACGGGTGGGCATTGGCCCTGCTTTTATCCCTCTCAGGGTAGGGGCTCACTGACCATGCTCATGTGGCATGGCAGTGAGCCCCGGGCTCAACAGGAGGGGCCTCAGAGGCCAACCACCTCCTCTTTTGGCCAGGGACACCGAGACACAGAGGACAGGAGATTTGTTCACATCTGATGGGGGAGCCTTGCTCCTACTTTCCAGCCCACGCCTTCCTGCCACTTTCATCCTGGGACTTGCAGCCAACATAGTGTGTGGGAGGTGGAGGGGGCGGCCCTGATAACCAGAGCTTCTGTTTACTGGGTGCCAGGCACTTTATAGTCTCGTGTAGTGTTATCTGCTCCATTTTCCAGATGTAGTCACTGAGGCCCAGTAAGTTAGTCCCTGCCAAGTTCACCTGGTTAGCTCTTGGGTGGAGAGGTGGAGAAGGGACCAGACTGGTGTTGTCCTCAGACTCTAGACAGGTCCCCTGCCTGTCCTGCCTGGCCTTGGAAGGACACAGTTACAGGCAGAGCAGGGAGGGGCTGCTCATCCTAGCTGCCTGCGACCCTCCCGTCTCCCTGTTCTGCCACCTCCTGGCTTGCAGGGCGGGGCCGTGACGCCGGCGGGTGCTGACGGGTGCTGACAGGGCACTTTGCCTGGGCCGCCCGCCTGGCCGCCAGGAGCCTGACCCGCCTTCTCTCTCCCCATGAATCACCTCTCTTTCCCTCACCCCTGAATCCTCCTCTTGCCTCCAGCACCAGTGCAGGGAGAATGCCCCCTCCCCCCACCTGGGATGGGGACCCCGCGGTCCAGCTGCCTGGCCAAAATGCTGGCCCCCTGCCCACCTGGGCCCCTGGGCTGGGGCTGGTGGCGCTGAGTCAGGACAGCCCAGCCCACCGCCACCTCAGCCCAGACTGTCGTCAGCACAGCGGGTCGACCCCGGGGCAGGGAAATGACACAGCACACACTCAGCCTGTCTCGCCGGGAGCGGCCGTGTTCCCATCAGGGCCAACACTGAGTCCTCCCCTTTTCCCAGGAGATGAGCATGGGACTAATGGGCCACAAGTACTTGGTTGGGTCCCGGCTCTTCCTCCACCACCTGTGACCCAGCACAAGCCCTGGTCAAGCCATCTGTGAAATGGGCAAGGCATTGGGGCCTTTTAAGGATCTCTCCCGCTCTGAACCTCCTCTGGTACAGACTAGTGGGTCCAGGGTCTGACTCCACTGGCAGGTGGCCCTGAGCAGGCCCCAGAGATGGAGGGTCATCTGCTTGCCCTTCTCCCAGCCCCTGGGAGCCAGGGATTTATCTGGGGAAAAACCTGCCATGGGGTTCTAACTGCATACCAGAGGCCGGGCCTGTAGCATCACGCCTGTAGCATCACGCCTGGGCGGCTGCAGCCTCTACAGAAAGGGTGAGGCCGGGCTGGGTCCGGCTGGGGCTAGGGAGGGCCTGCCTTGGCCAGCAAAAGGGGAGATGCTCTAGCAGGTTGTTCATTCAGGGATGCCCCCCCCCTCGGGACTCTTTCACCAGGGGCCCCAAGGGTAGGGCTGGATCATGTGTGGGTGAGGAATCTGGGGGGGCACAAAGGAGAGTAAGGGATGAAGCCTAGACCCAAAACCAGATCTCGTGCCCGCCAAGCCAAGGCCAGACCCAGAGATGTTAAGCTTGTTGCTTGACGCCACACAGCAAGAAGGGACTGGAACCAGGTTCCATGGTGCCCGAGTGACCCCACGTCTTTTCTGTCTGGCCCCTGCCTTCCCACGCTGCCATCCTAGCTCACAGCTTGGCTCCAGGAGAATAAAAGAGCTTAATGAGGCATTTATTAAATGCCAGCTGTACCCCAGGTGCTGAGCGGGCATTTTGCCTGCCTGGATCCTCCCAGCTCCACAGCATAGGTGTGGTCCCCTCTGTGCAGACGAGGGGCTTGTAGAGGGCAAATGACTTGTCACCCAGCCAACACTGGAGGAGCCTTCCTAGGACCTAGCTCTAGGAGCTGTAAGCCCCCTTTCCCTGGAGGAGCAGTGTCTCGGCTGTTCTTTCTGAGCCCTGCCCCTCATGAGAGCCATGGAGCCTCATTGCGGGCCCTCAGCTTGACTCAGGGCAGTAAAAGTATTTTCATGAGGCTCCTAGACTCTGGGTTCCTGCAGGAGCAGAAGTCTGACTGCCCCAAGGCCTGGTGAGCACAAAGTGACGGGGAGCCAAGGCCCCTGAGGACCAGGAAGGGACTCTCGCTGTCCTCAAACAAGGCGGTATCCTCACAGCCCTGACACCGTGAGAGGCCTTGGGGTGGCCCAGTTGGCTGTTTCCAGAGGCAGCATCAGCCAGGCTCATGCAGTAGGTCTGGGGAGCACTTCCCAGCCCAGAGCCCCAGGTGGGGAACTATCTGATAATATAATCCCAGGTGTTAGCTCCTGTCTTCTCCAAAGGTTCCTACCCAGCAGCATTTGTATCTTAACTGAGGTTGAGGAGAGTGAGGAGCAACTCTGCAAGGAAGGAGGGCTGGCACCTCTGGGCTGGATGCACGCCAGGCTCCAGAGTGCCCAGGTAGGTCGGCCCACACTGGCTGACCCTGCCCTCCCTCCACGACCCTGGGAGCCAGGGCCTATCATCACTCCCAGGTCACAGGTGATGACAGCTGAGGTTCAGAGGGGCCAGGGCCTGCTGAAGCTCCACCAGGGTCTCTGTTTTCTCTAGTTGTGGCATGTGAACTCTTAGTTGGGGCATGTGAACTCTTAGTTGGGGCATGTGGCATGTGGGGATCCAGATCCCTGACCAGAGATCAAGACCAGCTGCACTGGGAGGGCCAAATCTTAGCTGCTGAACCACCAAGTCCAACACACCAGGGCCTTGAGTGGCAGGCCTGGACTGAGCTTCTGGTCCTGGGGGTCCAGCAGGCTCACCTTGCAGTCACAGGTCCTTCCCTGGGCCCTCAGAGGTAGGCCGGGCCAGGTTTCTCAGAGGCCCCCTTGCTGAATGACCTTGGGTCTTAGGTTCTTTCTGAAATGGGGGTTGGGCACCGGTCTTAATAAGGCAGTCATATCCATGAGGATGCTCAGTGCGGGGAGAGGGGGGGGCCAGACTGCCCCCTGCTGGGGCCACACCTCTCTCATCCTGGCAGGCCCTGGCCGGTGGGCTGCACCAGCCTCCTCCGTGAGGTCCAAGAGATCCTCCAGATTAAACGCCACATGGGGCAGTGGGAAGACAGTCTTTGGTATTTGGGGACCTGTGCTTGAGCCCAGCTCTGCTGCCAGGCCATGCTGCCCAAGGTAACCGCTCCACCTCTCTGATCCTCCGTCCCTTCCTGCTCAGCGCCATGTGATGCTAGCACCTGCCCCAAAGGGGCTGTGAGATTTGCATGGGAAAAGCGTGATGTCTGGCACAGATTCAGTAAATGCCAGGTCTCTTCCCTCAGCCCTGTCCTGATGGCCTCTCCCTGAGGGTGGTCTGGCTTGAGAAGTGGTGACCCCCCCCGCCAGCCCCCATCCTGGAGGAGTTAAAGCAGGATGGAACACAGCAGAGAGGACACGGGCCTCCAGTGGTTTGGGAGCCTTGCTCTGTGGGGCTGACTCTGTAACCCCTGGCAAGTCCTTTCCAGGCCCCCTAAGCTGGGGGGTTAGGACACTCCATGACCTCGCCATGTCTGTTGCTCGTAGATCCTGGAGAAGCTGAGCTCTTACATGTTTCAGATTGATGAACTTGAGATTTCCCAGTTTGAAAACCCTTGGCTCATGCCGGCCTCAGTCTGGATCCCACACCTGGAAGCTGGAGGCCCCTGGGGACGGCAGGTAGAGGGAGGTGCTTGTCCTCTTGTCTCGTCCACCTGGCACAGCCCTGGTCACCTGACTCCACGCTCTGCGGCCTCTGGTCTCTGCAGCATTCCTGAGCTGTGGCCGATGTCTATCAGACTCAGGGCAGGGCCCACGCCACTGGGCTGGGTGGGACCTGCATGCGCTTCCTGACCTCAGCCCACTGCAGCCATTTGGCGCTTGGGTGGCCTGAGTCTCCTTTAATTGGCCTTAATGAGGCTTCTGTCTTAATGGTACAGAAGGAAGGTACCAGAGCTGATGACTGTCAGAGGGGAGGGACCATAGGTCTTCCAGTCCACTCCCCCATGACTGAGGAGGGAAGCACTGTGCCATAGCCTCCCCTCCGACCCCCTAGCACCCCCACACACACTATGAAATGTAGCAGAGCTAGGCGGCCCAGGCAGTCACTCTCTGGCCAGTGCTGATTGCCAGGGCTTTGTTCTAGGACCCAGGGAGGGCTCTAGGAGGCTGCGGGTGGAGTCACAGCTAGAATGGGCGCAGGATCCCTTGTGGGAGAGGAGCCAGGAGCAGGAGGCTTCTGTCACCAGCCAACTGTGTAACCCTGGGACGGTGACAGCACACACACACACACACACACACACACACACACACACCCTGCCGCCAGGAAGAGACAGCAGTACAAGCGTCAGCAAGCTGGCCCTGGCTTGAGCTAGCATTGTCACCCTGTATACAGACTTCCTCCCAGTCTGCCTGGGAGGCTGGGGCTCCCAGGAAGCCTCCTCCCCAGGCCTTGCAGGTCCTTTCAGCAGCAGGGTGGGGAGGGGAGAGGCACCATGTCACATCGTGGGAAACTGAGGCACAGCGGCCAGGTCTTCCCAGCCCTGCTGGTGGGGGTGGGGCTGGGGGCAGGTGCTCCACACCCCAGTGAGCAAGGGCAGCCTCGGCTTCCCACCGCCAGACCTCAGCCCCTCCACCCGTGTAGGACTGGTGACAGCTGCAGTGCAAGTTGACCAGAGTAAACTCAGCACTTGTGTCCCTGAAAGTGAAGTCGCTCAGTCATGTCCGACTCTTTGTGATCCCACAGACTGACTGTAGCCTACCAGGCTCCTCCGTCCATGGGATTTTTTAGGCACGAATACTGGAGTGGGTTGCCATTTCCTTCTCCAGGAGATCTTCCCGACCCAGGGATTGAACCCGGGTCTCCTGCATTGTAGGCAGACGCCTTACAGTCTGAGCCACCAGAGAAGTCCCTGTGTCCCTGAAAAACTTCTTATTTCATCTTTGGTTTTGAGAGCTATTTTCACTGGGTAGGGAATTCCAGGTTAATGGTTTCTCCATTCAGTTGCTCCCGTGTCCTCTGGTTTGCATTGATTCTGAGATGTCTACTTTGTTCCTCACTGCCTGATGGTCTTTTTCCTTCCGGCTGCTTTTAAGGTTTTCTCTTTGTCACTGATTTTAAGTGATGTGATTATGATGTGTCATGGTGTGTTTTCTTCATGTGTCCTCTGCTTGGAATTCATTGAAATTCCTGGACTTGAGGATAAATGAAAAGTCTAGTGGAAGTGTTAGTTGATCAGTGGTGTCTGACTCTTTGTGACCCCATCCATGGACTGTAGCCCACCAGGCTCCTCTGTCCATGGAATTCTCCAGGCAAGAAAAAAACCTAGAGTAGGTAGCCATTCTTTTCTCCCGGGGATCTTCCTGACCCAGGGATCGAACCCAGGTCCCTACATTACAGGTAGATTCTTTACTGTATGAGTCACCAGGGAAGCCCAGTGGTTTCCAACAAAGGTGGAAATGGTATGGCCTGTTTTTTCAAATGTTTTTCTGTCCTCCCTCCCCCACCCTCTGTCTCAGCACCTGCTGAAACTCCAGTTACAGGTACTCTAGACCTTTGGAGTTGATCCAAGTTCACTGACACTCTGGCCTTGGTTGTTGTTGTTGTTTTGTTTTTCTGTATGTGTCATTTTGGATAATTTCTACTGATAGGTGTTCAGGCTCACTAATCTTTTCTTCTGTAGTGTCTAATCTTCTATTCGTCCTATCCACTATATTTTTTATCTTAAATGCTGAATTGTTTCACCTCTTGAGTTTCAATTTGGTATTTGTTTTAAAAAATCTTTTATGTCTCTAAGTAACTTTTTGAGCATGTACCATGCAGTTATAAGTGTTCACACTTCTTTGTCTGTCAGTTCTAACATTTGTATCTGTTCTGGGTTACTTTGTTGACTTTTTTATTCGTCTTGAGGCTGATTGTTTTCCTGTTTCTTTGAATGCCTGGCAATTTTTGACTGGATACTAGACTTGAAAATTTTATGTTGTGGGAGGTTTTTTTTTTCCTTTAAACATTTTGGAGCTTTGTTCTGGTATGCAGTTCTTGGAAACAATGTAACACTTTGAGGCTTTCTGTTAAGCTTTGTTAGGTAGGACCAAAGCAGATTTAGTCTACTGTAGGAGTTGGCTAACTATGGACCAAATCTGGCCTACCACCTGATTTTGTAAATAATAGAATGGAGATGTATACATTTGTTTATGAGCTGTCTGTGTCTGTTTTCAGAGTTGAAGGGGGTGTCAGCGACACATGGCTTGCAAAGCCTGAGGTGTTTGCTATCTGGCTTTTATAGAAAAACCTCATGGCCCCTGGTCCAAGGCGTGTTTGCCCATCATGTAGGTGGTATCCTTCTGGGGACCATCCTGCAGGTCCTTAAAGCCTGGGGACGTAAATGACTCCTGGTCCTGTGTGATCACCAGCTGTCATTCTAGCTGCTTCTTTCTAGCAGTTCTGTTCCCATCTCGGTGGTTTCCTCCCATGCGTGTGCAGCTCAGTCTCCAGTTGAATCCTCAAGAGGCAACTCTGTGGCATTTGCTCTGTGCAGCCCTCTCCTCTCCTCTGTCCTGAAAATCCTAGTTTCCAGGCTCTGAGCAAACTTTATCTCCTCAACTCCAGGAGCCCCCTGGACTCTGCTGTGACCTGGAGGTGGCTGGGGCAGTCCTGCAGCTGACCTCGTTTGTCTCCCTTCTGTCCAGGGTCCCTGCACTTACATGCTGCCTGTTGGCCACGGCTTCATAGATTTTTCTGCCTAGTGTTTATTGCTAAGGCATGGGTAAGTGCAGGCTCTGGTAGCTGGAAGTGGAATCCCAGGTCTTGAAGGCACTGTGCCCACTCTTAGGACAGTCTGCAGCAAGCCCCGAGTGTTCCTGTGGGTTGCCCTCCGGTTGGCAGAAAAGGAAGCAGGAATGGTGGGCAGTGATCTCCAGCCTGTCCACCCGAGGGTGCTGTGGGTCTGGAGAGCTGGGATTGGTTACATCTGATGAGCACAACTTCTGGACCCTAAGTGGCACTGTGCCAGCATTGGTTCACTTCACCTGCCAATAGCCATGCTGCCATCACCCCACGAGGAAACTACGGCCCTTCCTGAGGTCACACGGCTCCCTGGGAGGATAGTCTAGAGCCCACACCATCACTGTCCTGTGTCCACGTGAGCCTTAGTGACAGACTCAGAGATCCAGACCTACCTCTTGCTTTTCCAGGTGGTAAAAGTGCCCAGTGAATGCTGGGGACTTGCCTGCCATGCATTGTGTCTCTGGTGACCTCTGGGCTCAAGGGCAGGTGGGCATGACTGTCTCTGCTTCTTCTGGGGAGCGCTTTAAGGGGAGAGACCCCTGCTGGCTCCTTAACCTTCTGCAGGCATTTCTGTAGTCTTGGAGTCGGGGGGCAGGCAGGACCATTACAGAGGGAAACTGCCCGCGCTGTCTTGGGTCTCAGGATCAGGCTTTGGAAAGACAGAGTGCCACTCAGCAGGTTGCTATGGCTTCTCCGGAAACACAGATGTGGGGCCTGCTCACGGCAGCCTTTGAATCAGGGTTTGAAGGATGGGAAGGTGTTACCGGCATGGAGAAGGAGGGGAAGGCGCCTGGTCAGGAGGACGGTGGGCACGGCTGAGGCGAGGTCTAGGGTGTGAAAGGAGGGATTGGCAGAGTCAGAGCCCCTAAGGGTTCTGGGCCTCTGGGGAGAGATGCTCAGATGCTGGGCTGTGGTCTTCTAGTGGTGTGGAGACCCCGGGCCGCCTCACCACTGCCCCTTCTCCCCCACCTTTCCCTGCCCACAGTGCACCTCTGCCCCAAAAGGGGTCTGTGATCATCGGGGTGGGGTCTCACAAGCAGTGGTGGGGTTGCCGGAAGCCTCAGGCTGAGAGCCCAACGAGGCAGGAGCCCTGAGCTGGTGGCGCAGAGGGAGGTGGGGCAGCGGTAGTCAGAGCTGCCTCTCAGAACCCATGAACACAGCAAGAGGTTGTGGCCTGCCCAGATGGGTTGTGTGGGGCACCCAGACTGGGCATAGGAACTTGGGGGTCGCTCAGCAGGCACAGCCTTGGGCATCACGCCCACCCTTGTCCCCATTTCACAGATGAGGAAACTCAGACCCAGAGAGGCTGCAGCTCACCCATCCTGGATGGCAGGCTGGGGTCCAGAGCTCCATCTCTCTTCCTGCCAGGCCACCTGAGCAAGTCATTAGGCAAGTGAATGAGTGCCTCTGTGCCTCAGTGTCCTTGTCTGTAGAAAGGGGGCAATGGCCCGTGCCTCACAGCATGTCTGAGGACTGGACAAGGTAGCAGTTGTCAGGCAGAAGTTGCTTCAGGCGGGGCACAGGGCCTAGGGTTCTCATCTGGAGTCTCTGGCCCCAGGGACGGGCACTCAGGTCTCCAGGCTCTGAGAAACGTGGTGGCCCCCATGGACAAGCCTCAGACCCCGCCTTCCCGAGCACCAAGACCCCTCTCCAGCTCCGCTGGCACCTGTACAAGCCCTCCTTTGACCCCTGGCACTGAGCCCAATGCCCCCCGTGGGGTTCCACTGGGGAGAGGCAGGCCCCAGCAGATCCAGCTGAACAGCAGGCGACCTAGACTGGGCACCTGCCTGCCCAGGTGTCATGGGGAAGGCGCATGTCGGGTGGGTCCTGCTGGGCCATGTCCCCCAGCCCAGGCCCAGGGCATGTCCCCTTATGGCACGGTTGGCGGAGCCTGGATCTAGGCCTGCTCTGGGAGCAATGTGTCAGTGGAGCCCTCCCCAGGCTAGCATGTGAGGCTGAGCCTGCAGAAGGGCTGGGGTCCCCATGGGGCAGTGGAGGGGGATGTCCAGGCAAGAAGGTCCCTGCTGCACCCCTACCCCACCCTGAGTCCCGTCACCCTCAACTGGTGGAGCCCAAGGGTGTGCTGAGCCCACCAGCCCTGATGCCACGTCCCATCTGTCCTCTTGTCCACCCCCTCAAGCAGTCTCTGGCCTTTGCACACATCCAGGGATGGGGAGCTCACTTCCTTTCAAGACCCCAGCCTATTTGGGGTCAGAAAGCGTGTCCTTCAGCTGGTGCTGCCACTGCCCCATGGCCCCCCAGCTCTGCACAGACTGTGTCTGTTCCCCGGCCCTGCCTGAAACACCCCTGAGGTACTCAGACGGCGAGTTGTGGTTCCCTGGGAGCCCTGGCTGGGCCCACGTGAGGAGGCTGTGTGTCTGTTCAGAGAGGACAGGGCAGGGAGGGGCCCCCAGAAGTACCAGCTCTGGTGCAGATGTGTGACCAGCATCAGCAGGGGCCCGGGGCCCGGGAGGAGCCTTGCTGGGCCTGCAGGGGCCACATGAGCTCACAGGATTGTGCAGGCAGGTCTCCAGCAGGCCCTGGGCCACCTGCCAGGTCACCCTCCTGGCAGGGGTGGGGGGAACCCTGGCTCGCCTGGGCCTGAGTGGTTTGAGCCTGTCTGTGCCCAGCTCACTGTGCAGCCCAGAGCACAACCCTACCTGCCTCTTGATGGAAGACTCTTCCAGGGGGCTCTCAGACACAGGATGGAGCCGCGGCACAGGCCTTAGCAGGTGGGAGGGCTCAGCAGCATTGGGCCCTGGTCTGGTGTGTTCCCCTTGCTGCCCAGTGGCACAGGGAGGGCAAAGGAGGGAGACTGAGTGCCAGAGCCTGCTGGCCACTGAGCCCTGCCAGGCCCGGCACCTGCTGACTACCCTGCTCCCTGGCCCTGCACTGCCAGGGCCCCTTCACACCAGGCCTGGGCGTGTCTCGGCTGGGCTGGGCTGGGTGCACTTTGACCTCTCGGTCCCACCCAGAGCTAGTCCTGAGGCTGAAGTCTGCTGCTGTGGCACAGATGTGGTCAGAGGACAGGAAGAGCACGTGTGCTCTGGACTCCATCCAAACCAGACTGGAGAGGTGGTGGCGAGGGAGCCTGTCCAGGGACCGATGACCGGTGGGCGGCCGCAGCCCCCGCCTTCCTCCCTGGTGCTGACACATCTGGCTCATCAGCTTCCCCGGGTGGTGGGCGGAAGGTGTGGCGTAGCCTGCCTGCCTTGAGAAAGCAGCCTGGGAAGGGAAACAGGACCAAGCTCTGAGCCCTGGGAACAGGGAGGGCCACCCAGGTTGGGGGGGGCTTGAACCCCAGCACTTGCCCCCTTCCTACTGCAGGCCCTTGAGTCAGCTCTTCTGGGCTTCTCAGCACCTTCCCCTTCCCTCCACATTCCTCACCTCCCAGTCACTGGGCTTGGTTTTCTGCGGTCTTGTGTTCTGGAAAAGGCAGGCCTGTGGACTGGGCCTGCCTCCATCCCCTGCTGTCCAGAGAGTCCAGCCTGTGCCACTCACTGGGCATCTCGCACCCTGAATGTCGGTCCTATGCCTGCAGCCTCAGGGCCAGGAGAGCCAAGGCCGCAGGGAGCAGAGCCAAAGTGGGCAGGTGTGGGAGCGGGTGGAGGGCATGGAGGCACCTGTCCTCCTGGCTGCATGGCCTGACAGTTTCCCTTCCTGTTCACAGGTGATCGCTGTGGTCATGGACATGTTCACTGACGTGGACATCTTCAAGGACCTGTTGGATGCCGGCTTTAAGAGGAAGGTGGCCGTGTACATCATTGTGGACGAGAGCAACGTCAAGTACTTCCTGCACATGTGTGAGCGGGCCCGCATGCACCTGGGGCACCTCAAGGTGAGCTGGCCAGTCTTTCAGTTGGTTGACAAATTCTTGGAGCACCTGCCACGTGGGTCGGGGCTGGGCACGTAGAGTTCTGTGTCTAGGGCCGCCCACCAAGTGGTCACATGGCCTCTGCTTCAGTGCCCTGGGGAAAGGACACTACCTGCCACCAGGTGTCAAAGCCCACGTGAGGTGCTCCTTCACCAGTGTCTCAAAGCAGCCCATGCCGCAGTGGTTGTCTGTCTCTGCTTGCTCACCTCCAGAGACAGGGTGCTCACCCCTTGGCTCTGGCAGGTCACACTCCAGCTGGAGAGCTTCAACTCAGGAAGTCTTTTCCT
Source organism: Antilocapra americana (assembly GCA_007570785.1). NCBI lineage: Eukaryota > Metazoa > Chordata > Mammalia > Artiodactyla > Antilocapridae > Antilocapra > Antilocapra americana. The sequence continues at coordinate 20,777,256 of ML664177.1, read as the reverse complement.
GAGTTTAAGCGCAAATCTGTCTCCACATCACATCCACCCACAGTCCTTAGGATCCAACAGAGGAAGCTTCTTTGGGTTGAGGTCAGGGAGGGCTCCCTTGGAGGCTGCAGAGTTGAAATGGACTTGAGGAGCCAGTAGAATAGAAAGGGCCTTCCAGGGAATGACACCAGAGATGGAGGTGGGATTCTCAGGTTGGACCTGGGTTCCCAGCACTGCTTTGCTGTGTGTGGCCTGGAGCACGTGACCTCCCCTCTTTGGACTCCAGGATCACAGTGGTCCAATGGAGGGGTCGATGGCCCATGTGGCTGGGCTGCTCAGACACCTGGCATCTGATGCCTTACTTGGGGCCTTCCTGGTGATTCAGATGGTAAAGAATTTGCGTGCATTATGGGACACCCGGGTTCAGTCCCTGGGTCAGGAAGATCCCTTGGAGAAGGGAATGGCAACCCACTCCAGTATTTTTCCCTGGAGACTCTCATGGACAGAGGAGCCTGGCAAGTCACAGTCCATGGGGTCACAAGAGACATCACTTAGCAATGAACACTTTGGGGGTGAAGGGAGCCATTGCTTGGTACCTGTGTGCAGCTCACTCCCCAGGGTATAGACCAATGACAGCGGATACTGTCACAGCCCCTGTCCTGGGCTCTCGGTGTGGTTACTAGGCACCCCCCTCAGCAGCCAGCAGGAGGGGTGGCAGTTCCATGTTACCGATAGGGAATGTGGGTGCTGCCAGGTGTCACCCCTGGCAGTGAGCAAGGTGTAGGCACAGGGCCAGCACAAGCCCTCTGGCTGAGCATAGCCTCTGATGGGTCAGAATGCCTTGGGCAATGCCAGCCCGCTTAACAAGGGGCTGGGCTCCAGCGCCCATAATTAGTCGGCTTTGTCCAGTGACCCCAGTCCCTTTCAAGTGGGTGTGAGCTCTCCGGGCAGTGCGAGTCTCTGGCTGTTGGGACATTTTTATGTGGTCTCGCTGGTGGGTTGGCCCGCTGTACTGCCCACCGTGTAATTAGCACCGAGAGCCAACTCCTGCGGCGGACAGCTCAGACTGGGAGGTCCAGAGTGTGGAGGAGGTGGCGTCTGAAAGGTGACCGCAGGGGCCTTGTCCTGTGGGCAGCAGATCACAGAGCCTCAGGGCTCTCATCCAGCCCACTCCCGGGCTCAGGCCAACCAGCCACATCCTGCTGCACCTCTGTCCCGTGCCCGGCAGGGACCCTGAACACATCAGAGCTGTCGACCCTCTTGAGTCCCCCCACTCCATGTACAGATGAAGAAACAGGGAGGAGGCTAGTCCGTGCAGAGGCTCCAGTGCCCCTGCTCTTTCAGTAGGGAAACCCTAGACGCAGGTTGCTGGAAGAGTCCGGAGCTCCTGGAAGTGGGCAAGTGGGACAGGCCATCCAAACCAGGTTTCCCAGGGCGCTCAGGGAAACAGAGGCCAGAAGAAGCCTGTGACTTGCCCAGAGGCATTCCACCAAGTTGGAGCTGAACTTAAAAGCCAGTGATGGGAGGTCGGCGCATACAGGGCCACACACCCTTGGTGCCCAGTGTCCTGGACTGAGGCTGCACCTGGCAATGGAGTTACCCTGGTATTGGCCATGAGGGCTTCCTGGCTGCCAACCTCCTGGTGCGGGGACCACCTTCCTGAGCCTCCAGGGCTCCGTGGCCACCAGCATGCCTCGTTAGGTGGTTTGAGGGTGAAAGCAGATGAATGATGGCTCTGAAGATGCTCCGAGCGACAGGTAGGTGGCAACAGGAGTTACAAACCCTGGGCCCTGGGCCGAGGGCAGGAGACTGGGAATGAGGCTCTAGACCAGAGCATGGCCCAGCCTGCCCTGCTTACCCCTCCTTACTCTGCAGAAGGTGACGGGTCCACAGGATGACACACTCAGGAGCTAGATGCTGAGGGTCGACTGGGTATTTTCACCGGAAGGAATATGTGACCCTGGCTGCCATTCTCGCCTTTGAGTCTGCCCCCTCCCAGTCCGGGCAGATAGCCAGAGGCTCCTGTGGGCCCAGCCCTGGCCAAGTGTCACCTTGTTGAAAGCCTGCCTCCCTGCCTGCAGGCTGGCTGGGCCCAGACCTGTCCCAGGAGCACTTCCTTTGCCGGTAATCCCGGGGCCCGCCCGCGGTTCCACCACCCCTGCCCAGCTCTGCAGTGACCTGCCCTCAGGTCGTGGGACCCAGGGTATAGGTTGTCCTTGCTGAAGTCATATTCACGACCATGGGGGTGCTGGGCGCCAGGCTGGGGGCAATGCCAGGAGCCAGGCCTGGGCTGCAGCTCTGCCCTTAGCACTGTAACCTTGGGCAGAGACACTGAGGTCTCTGGGCCTCAGCCTTTTTGTCTGAAAATTGGGAATATTGTCACTTATTTGGCAGGGCTTCCATGAAGAGTTAGGTAGGCCTGTCGGGGCAGGGCACTGGGTCCTGAACTCCCTTGCGTCCTGTCTGCAGTTGGGGTGGCTGTGGCCCTTCCCATGGGCTCCCAGCTCTGGTGTGAGTGCCACGGGGTTCCCTGCATCCCTCTGAGCTGTGGTCTGGCTGGTGACCGTCACGTCTCCCTCTCAGGGCAGCCCCCCAGCCGAACCCCTGAGCTGACACAACACAGTCTGAAAACAGCTGCAGTATTGCTTGGACTCAGCCCACTCCTGGGAGGCGGGAGGGTTGGCACCAGTTCCTCCCAGGCCTGAGGCTCCCAGCTGTCTCCAGACCCCCGCCCACCTGCTCAGCTGGGCCCTGACTCCCCCAGGCCCAGGGGACATGGGCACAAATGCCCACACTACACATGGGAACAGGTCTCAAGAAGATGACCCCAACCTTTGACCCCAGGCCCAGGGCTGGGCACATCTGGGGTGCCCAGGCCAGGGAGCCAAGCCTCGAGGTCACCACTTAGGATGGCACCAGAGCTGTGAGATGCCTGGCTGCTCAGAAAAGCTAGCTGGCTTTGTGCAGCTGAACTGGAAAAACCAGCAGCCACCCTGCGAAGGCTGGACCCATTTCTGAGGAACAAAGGAACCCCAGGCAGGGTGGCCATGGGAAGGTGCCAGGTGAGGATGTGCAGCTCCTCCTGCACAGGCTGGTCCCCGCCCCCTTCTGGTACTTGGGCCTCCCCTTCTCTTGACCTGCCTTCTTGGACCCTGGCCTGGCTCTGCAATGGACTCAGGGCACTTTTTGCTGGCTGTGACCTAGAGGGAACTGCGATACCTGCATTTTGTAGGTGGTGGCCAGGGATGCTGCTCAGGACAGCCCCCAAAGGAGAACCGCCTGGCCCAGAATGTCACCGAGCCAATTGTTTGGACCCGGGGAGGAGCCAGGAGCACCCTAGCACTGCTCTGTCCCCTGTCCCCAAGGGTGCATCCCATGCCAACTTCACTGTTCCTGGGGGATGCCAGGGGGAGTGTTGGTTCCTCTTGCCCCATAAAATAGACCCTTTAGAAGGAACACGGGACACAGCTGTCTGTCCCTGACCTGGCCTGAACTTGCTGTCCCCTGTCAGGCCTGCCCAGAGTGGTCTCTGGACCTCCCCACACCTCCTCCAGCCCAGCAGATACCAGCAGGGCCTGGAGGGTGAAAGAGCCGCCAGGGTGCAGGTGCAGGCTGTCTTCAGTCCCTGGAGGCTGGACCCTGTCCACTGGGAGGCCTTGGGCAAGTTAGTCCTCCCTGAGCTACCTGACCATGGTGTATGACCAAGCATCCCGGCCTCCCTGGGCCCGAGTCCACACCATTCCAAATGTTTTCCACTCCTCTGTGTCACTCCCCCTCCTTCTCTCTGAGTAGAACGGATGACACTCCTATCATGCTGCATGGCACAGCTCCCCTTGTCCCCTCAAGTTTAGGGAGCAGCCGCTGAGCACCTAGCCCCTCCCCCAATGCACTCAGTCATCACAGCAGCCCTGAAGCCGGGGGTGGACAGGCCCATTTCACAGATGAGAACACTGAGGCAGGGGGGGGAGGCCAGCTTGCATCCCTTTGCACCAGGACTGGAGCTGTGTTTGACCAGAGCTCAAGAATGACCCACTTGCTCAGGGAGTGGGGATCTGGGCTGGTCCCCCTGCCTTCCACCAGCCTCATGTGTACACAGGAGACTCCATGGAGCCCTCATACCCAGCACACCCTGCCCCATCCATCCACCCTTGGGGCGGTGGCACCCCGGGAGTAGATGAAGCTCTGCCCAGCCATCTTCCTCTTCTGGCCCATCACTGCCCCTGCATATATCAGGAAACAGGCTCACAAGGGTCCAGGGATCACCCAGGGCCAGGGCAACCCATTTGTGTCCCCCCCTGCTATGTGCTCTGCTGGGGGCATCCCAGGCTCAGAGACAATGCAGCTTTGTGGATCTTCCACTTCTGCTTGCCCGAGCCCTGGCTCCTGAGACGTTACCTCATCTGGGCCCAGCCCCATGGGGTGGGACCCCACCCACCCCCACCCACTCCCACCCACCCCCACCCCCACCCAGGACCAAACAGCCAGGTGCTGCCATGAGGGGAGCCACCACAAGTCCCTGCCTGCTGCTGGGCCCCAGGGCTGGACAGGCCTGGAGTGGTAGGCCAGGTCCCCATCCCGCAGTCGGGGAAACTAAGACCCAGAGAGGGCCAGAGAATCACTTAAGAGTCACACAGCATCGGGCGAAGCTGAGGCCTGCCTCCCCCATGGATTGAGTCACTCTGAGCTGTAGGAGGTGACCTTCTGAGCCCTTCATGGGACAAGCTTTGGGGAGGGTTGGGGCAGGCAGTGGTGGGAGGGGAGTCCTGGCTGGGGGCCGTCCTTGAAGGCTGAGAAGCTGCGGCCTGAGTGTGCCAAGCTCTGGGCCGTGAACCCACAGAAGCTGTGGAGCTGGGCTGCGGTCAGGCACAGGTGACAGGGGAAGGCCTCATACTGCCTCCAGGAGCTTTGTTCAGACTTCTGGTCCCCAAGCCTGTTTCGTGTTTAGTACAAAGTCTCGGGCACTAATTGTCCTGGGCCACGGCCAGCTTCCTGCTGAGCTGGCTGTGTGTAGACAGGCAGTGGGGGAAGCCAGCCTGGGAACAGAGGTTTATCTGCCTTCTGGGCTGGGCTGCACAGCCAGGTGGGCATCCCTGGAACCTGCCCCTCAACCTCTGGGGCTCCCCAGGTGAGGGTTCTGCAACCCGTCACAGAAGGGACAGACGTGGAGTACCCAGGGCCAAGAGCAGAAGTGGAGACAGCCTCCAGTTCTCTCTTCCAGCCGGACTCAGGCCCACCTGCCTCAGGCACAGAACCCTGCCCCCCACTGTCAGCTTTGTGCCCTGTGAATGCATGCATCCTTCCTGGATGGCATCCCCCCATTTTTCCTTGCTCTCATTCCTCCATGGCTCCCTACTGCCCGATAGGGTCTTTCATCAGCATCTGGCTGGGCCCACTCTGCAGGCTCCATAGCCCCCCTTCTCCCCCAAAGTCCTCCTGGTTCTCAGTCAGGCCTTTGTTGTCCTGAGTCTGGGGTGCTGCACCCTCTGCCCACCCTAACCAGCTCTTCCTCATCTGTCACACGTCAGCCGGGACGCAAGCCTCCCCGGGAGGCTGCCCACAGCCGGGGTCGTTACCTATCTGCTCCCCCCTCTCCAGTGTGAGGTCCTTGTCGTGGTCACCCTTTTGTGGGCTGGGGACCTCGGCAGGGGTCAGTGAATGACTTAGTAAGCTGTCACTGGGTGAGGGCGACAGATGGGGGTGTCGCAGAAGGTGTGACAGGCCAGCACCCCTCTTGGGCACAGGGCCCCCCCGGAGGGAGTAAGAACCCTGTCACCAGGGCACGCAAAGGGTTTCAGGCTCAGATTCCCTGGGGCTTGTGTTAGAAATGGAGTTCCTAGCTCAGTCCTCCAGAGTGGGAGCTGGGGCAGTCACGAGCTGGGTGATGCTTGCATCCCCTGAGCCCATCTGCCTCCTGCCCTGAGGTTTCACGTTGGGGTGCCCTCAGTCATCCTCTCAACCCCCAGGTCTCAGCCAGGCCTGCTGCCCACCCACCACCAGGCTTTCATGCCTGCCCCTCCCTCCAAACAGGAAGCTTTCTTGATGGGAGGGGAGCCCGTCCCCGGATCCCGGCACATCCACAGACGCAGAGAGGGAGGGCTCTGACACCCGGAGACAAGCAGGAGGAATCTAGCCTTGACAGGGAGCTGGGCTGGACCAGGTCTGCTTCTGACGCCTGGGGGACCCTCTGCTCCCTCTGGGTCTTGGCTCCCTTTCCGTGGTCTCTCAGGACCTCTCTGGTTGGCTCTTGAGCTGACTGTGATGGCCTAGCAAGGGGGGGTATGGCCATTTCCTGAACGGCCTTGGGAACTAGGCAGGGGGCTGGCTCTGCAGGAAGAGGGGGAGGTTGCCAGGATCCTTGCCTGCAGGGCTCAGGGAACAGGGACACCATGGTGACGGGGAGACGGGGGTGTGGCAGGGCGGTGGGCACGGCAGTCACCCGTGCTGGGAAGGCCACAGATCTCTCCGAGTGCAGGGCCCAGGCCCCTCAGGGCAGCCCCGTACCCCACTACACAGCCCCCAGCCATCCACTGGACCTTCCTGAAACATGTCCACCTCTCCCTCCTGCTGGAGACCTGCAGTAGCGTTCCCCAGGCTGGATCCGCCTCCCCTACCCACCTTGGCCAGGACCCCCACATGCCCTACCCCTTTCTCTGGGCCCTCCCTCGGTCTTGTCCTTCCTGTCCATGCTCTCCTGGATCCCTCCCCAGGCCCAGGTAGGGTGCTCAGTGCTGGGTCATGTAATTCCGTCTCCTGTCCCCAACCCAGAATCTCAGGGTGCGGAGCAGTGGAGGAACCGAGTTCTTCACGCGGTCGGCCACCAAGTTCAAGGGTGCCCTGGCCCAGAAGTTCATGTTCGTGGATGGCGACCGGGCCATCTGTGGCTCCTACAGGTGACTCTGGCTTTCCGGGGCCTGGGGGAGAGGTGGCTCGGGTTCCCTGCTGGTCTCTGCCCTTAATCCTGCCTATGACACCCCAGTTATTCTGGTTCACTGGTCCCCAAACTGCTGAGGTGTGAGTGGTGCTGGGCCCGCCCACACGCTGCCTGCCCGTCTCAGAAGCAGGCAGAGTGACGCTTTCCTCCGCCAGACTGTTGTTCCAGCCTTGAGGTGTCAGCAGTCCGGAGGTGGAGTGTGGGCCAGGCTCACAGGGCGGTCACTCTAAGAGCCGCTCAAGGGTGGGGGCAGGATGAGGCTGGCAGGGCCCAGCTCTACCAGGTCCATCAAGCAGGGGCAGGGGGCTGGGGGGTGCCCAGAGCCACACAGGGTGGGCGAACAGATACTGATGGTGGCACAAGTCACTGTGCTGGACGACATACCCTGTCCAGGCTGCACCCGCAGGAGGGGCTTGGTGCATGGGGCTGCCTTCGGTCCCACACCAGGCCTGACCCTGGGGCTCCAGCCCCCTCCTTTGCCTCCGCTCCCTTCTCCCGAATCCTCCTGTGGCTGCAGTCTGATGGACACTGGCCTCTGGTGCACTGGGGCGGGGGAGGACTCCCTCATCCGGGGCCCAGACCCCACACCTGACCAGGTTGCCGCCTTGTGTTGCAGCTTCACGTGGTCAGCCGCAAGGACAGATCGGAACGTGATCTCTGTGCTGTCAGGCCAGGTGGTGGAGATGTTTGACCGGCAGTTCCAGGAGCTGTACCTCATGTCACACAGCGTCAGCCTCAAGGACATCCCCATGGAGAAGGAGCCTGAGCCCGAGCCCATTGTGCTACCCCCCTCGGTCCCGCTGGTGCCCTCGGGCACTGTGGCCAAGAAGCTCGTCAACCCTAAGTATGCACTGGTCAAGGCCAAGAGCGCCGACGAGATTGCCAAGTCATCATCCGAGAAGCAGGACACTGCGAAGCCTGCCGGGGTGAGGGGCGCGGCCCTCGCTGAGCGCCCGGGAGACCTCCCTGAGCCTCCCCTGCCTGTGCACCCAGGGCTGCTCAACCTGGAGCGGGCCAACATGTTCGACTACCTGCCCACGTGGGTGGAGCCCGACCCCGAGCCTGGCAGCGACATCCTGGGCTACATCAACATCATCGACCCCAACATCTGGAACCCCCAGCCTAGTCAGATGAACCGTATCAAGATCCGAGACACGTCCCAGGCAGGGACTCAGCTGTGGAGGCAGAGCCAGGACCCCAGCCCCACCCTCCAGTCCAGCACCCCGACGGACAGCGTCCCTGCTGAGAACAGCCTCCCCCAGGGGGACGCCCAGCCACGGCCGCCTGTGCCCAAGCCCCGGACGGTCCCAGTGGCAGACCTGCTTGCCAAGGAGGGCAGTGGTGCTGGCTGGGCCCTGGTGACTCCAGAGGAAGAACCGCCCCACAACGGGACGGACCACGGGCTGCCCAGGACGGCGAGGCCAGACCACGCCGCGTTTCAGCGGCAACTACCTATGACCCTGGATGACCCCGATGGCGAGGGGCAGGTGGTCCCCAACGGGCTAGACGGGGAGGAGGAAGAAGACGACGATGACTACGTGACCCTGAGTGACCAGGACAGCCTCTCGGGCAGCTCCGACCACAACCCTGGCCCCCGGCGGGCCTCACTGGCCTCCTCCTCAGTGTCAGACGAGTATTTCGAGGTGACAGATCGCTCAGCCTGTCTCCGGAGGCGCCACTCAGAGCAGGTGGCCAACGGGCCAGCCCAGCCCCCCCGCCGACAGCTGAGCGCCCCCCACATGACCCGTGGGACCTTTGGTGGAGCCCTGGGTGGATCCTCATGGGCCCAGGGTCAGGAGAGAGAAGAGGCGGGCACCCAGAGGAGAATGCAGGCCACACGCCCTGTGGACCAGGAGGCACAGGTGGGTCAGGGTCCTGGGAGCCCCACCCCCAGGACTGAGCACCCACAGGTGCCATCTTCTGGGCATCCCCAGTGCTGATGGCTTTCTGTGTTATGGGGAAAATCTCGTGGTAGGAGGGTGGTAGCAACCAGGCAGGGCTCACATGCAGCAGGTCACTACCCAGCGCCCCACAGAGGCAGCCTGAGCCAGGGACCAGGAGCCAGAAGAAGACACGCAGCATGCCCAGAGGTGACAAATGTGCAGTGTCACATGGGTGGTCTGCTCCCGAGTTTGTGGTGAGGGGATGGCAGTGCACAGAGGTGTCCCTTCACACCCCGAGGTCACACAGCAGTAGGTGGTCTTTGCCCAGACCTCATATCCAGCTACCTCCATGTGGATCCCTTTGACTGTGGCCCAGGACCATGCCCCTCCCTGCTCTCCCAGGCCAGGAAACGGCTTGCCTGTCCTTGGCCTCTCCTCCTGGTGCCCTCCGCATCCTGCAACCCTGCTCCCGGAGCATGTCCTACCTGGGAACAGCACACGGCTGATCATGCCCGGCATGACGATCAGGCCCATGGGTAGCATCTTGAGATAGCTGGCCAGGATGGAGCCCCCCTTGGCGTGGTTCAGGTCCCGGGCGGACAGTGATCGCTGCACGATGACCTGGGGGCAGGGGAGGGGGTGAGTCCCAGCTGCCCCGGATTCCTCCTCCACGGGGCTCAAGGAAGTGTGTGAGAAGCTGACCTGTCAGCCCTGGATGCGCCCTCCCCCACCCCTGATAGCACCCCTCCTGGTTGTCTGAGCATCTAGGGCCCAGGTTCTCTCCAGGACTCGGTCTTCCCATCTGTCAAGCAGAGAAGTGTTGGTCCTGCCTGGCCTATTACCCCAGCAGTTGTCAGGGCTGAAGAAGACCATGGATTGGTGTCAGGGACCAACCATCCACCCGCCTTCCGCCACCTCCTGTGCTGTCACGAGAGGCCGGCAGACTCATGCACATGTCAGGAGCAGACAGTGGTTCTAGCTGTGTTTTGTGTCCCAGGCAGAGGTCTGGAGCTTTAGGACCTGGGTTTGGGGAAGCTTGCATGTTAGTTGTGGAAGGAGCTAGAAGCCAAAACATGAGGGCAATTCCTCATGCAGCCACAGGCAATGCCTATCTGGGCCTCAATTTTCAGATCTGCAGAATGGATGCGGGTAGTTGAAACTGATGGCATCTAAGATCCTCCCAGTTCTGACACCATGATTCTACTGTTTAAGAACATGGGAGTTTAAACAGCTTTACTGAGATATGATTCACACACAGTTCAGCCACGTAAAGCATACATCTCCATGGTTTTTAGTATGTTCCCAGTTGTACAGGCTATAACTTTTAAACGCAAGTATTTTTTGGTTGCTGTTCTGCAGTTTAAATCACCTCCTGCAGTTCAGAAGTAGAAATTCTTTGTGATTTTTCACTTATTTTCCAAACACATGAGTTTGACAAGTAGCTCCTAGCAGTTCCCTCTGACACAGCTGTTGGTGAAGCAATTAATTACAGGGTCCCAGTCAGGGTGAGCTCTAAAATAGATGTTTTCCTTCTAAATCAGGTGGGGACAGAGCAATTTTCAAAGCTCTAAGGGTGCAGCCAACGGAATCCACTAGAACATTCCTTGGGTTCACTTGGCGACTCCACCCTCCCTGGCTCATCCTCCTTCACCTTTTCATCAACTGAAGAAAATTACCTACGTTTACATCAAAGCAAAGGGGCGGGAAGGACACACGTGGGAAATAAGAGGCTTGCAGACTGGTTTGTTTTTTTTTTATCTTTGGCTGTACTGGGTCTTCTTTGCTGTGCTCGGGTTTTCTCTAGTTGCAGCGAGACGGGGGCTACTCCTGTTGCAGAGCACAGGCTCTAGGCCCATGGGCCTCAGGCACAGGCTTAGTTGCTCCACAGCATGTGGGCTCTTCCTGGACCAGGGATTGAACCCGTGTCTCCTGCACTGGGGAGAAGGCAATGGCAGCCCACTCCAGTGTTCCTGCCTGGAGAATCCCAGGGACGGGGGAGCCTGGTGGGCTGCCATCTGTGGGGTTGCACAGAATCGGACACAACTGAAGCGACTTAGCGGCAGCAGCAGCAGCAGCTCTTGCATTGGCAGGCGGATTCCTAACCACTGGCCAGCAGGGAAGCCCCTATAGCCTGTTCTTCACCAAGACCTCAGATACTTCCTTGATGTGATCTTTCTCCATCTTTTCTCGGGTTCTTGCTTGGGTGAAGGTATTAAGTACCTAGTACTTAGGCGCCTACTGGTCCTCACTTGATCTAACGTCTGCTGCTTGGGGACAGTTAACATCCTGGGGAGCAAGTGCAGAATCCCAGCGCTGGGCATAGGCGTGGACACAGCCTTTGTTTTAGGGTAAACCTTTGCTTTGACGAAAGTGGGTTTTCTAAAGGCTAGAAATTGCAAGTGTCCATCCTAGAGGTCTCTAGGTGCCCATTTGGGTTTGGCACCCTTAAGAGAAACTGTCATGAGCTTCCTCAGAGGTCCCTCTAAATGTCTCAGAAAATGCCCTGAAGATTGTAAACTTGCCTGATAAAGGAGCTCTGGATCAGAGATGGTGATCCCTGAAAATTTAGGCTTTGGTGCAATTTTCTTGTTATAATCACCTCAAGATCCAAAAGCGAAAGCATGTCCTTGAAGGCATACTCGCACATACTAACTGTGGAAGCTTGTCCCATGGAGACTGAACAGTGCATGGACGGTGGCTGAGCTGCATCCAGAAATAGAACTTTGGGGCTTCCCTGGTGGTCCCATGGTTAGCACTCTGAGGCCGAGGGCCTGGGTTCAGTCCCTGGTTGGGGAACTAAGATCCCACAAGCCTTTTGGCTCGACCAATAGAAAAAAATATATAGTACTCTGATCCACGATGTGCGGCAACCTGCCTGGGAAACCACTGCCCTGATCTCTCTCAGAGCCAGGCAGGAAGGCAGATGGCTGTTTCCAGCACCTGCCCAGGAAGCTGCACGGTGACTTTGTAACGATCAGCCCCAGGTAACCAGGACCTAAGTAATAACTGGCAGCTTCTCTAACTGTTGTCTCTAACTCGTTCCCTCACCCTGACCGTTCAGGGCACCCTGTTTCAGTCCCTGACTCCTATGTCCCCAGGCTGGTGGCCTCGTGTCAGTGCCTGCCCCTCCCCAGCCTCCCCTCTGTGCCTCTGCAGAGGGTCCCCCTCTCCTTGCCTTTGAGTTTCTGCCAAATGTGAGGGATGAGAGCCGCCTCCCCTGCTGCAGCTCAGAATAAACTACCTTTGCTTTTCTTAAAACATGGCTGGTGCCAGGCTGGCAGCGCAGGGGCTGCAGGGCAGGCTGGTTCCACCTCCTCTCTACCAGCTCTGACTTGGGACAGTCCATTCCTCTCTTTGGGCCTCAGTTTCCCCCTCTGCAGTGAGGGGTGAGCTGTGGTTCTCTGTAGACCCTCCCCTTGATGGCCTATGATTACGAGAGCTGGGGCTGCACTCCCCGCTGGAGCGTTTCCCTGAATCCCTGCCATCTTCTGTGATTTCACTCCATACTCTTGGTGGCAAGGCCCCGGGCAGGGGCAGGACAGTCGTGGTTGCCCCACTCCGCAGTTGGAGAAGCAGTGCCCCCACAGGCCAGGCCAGGACCACCGCCCCGTCCCCGGCAGCATCAGCACCACTGCCACACAGGCCCCGCCGGAGCCTGCTCCCTCTTCCTGCTTACCCGCAGGAACCTCCCCGAAGTGCTGTGTCCTCGCCTGCAAGGTGGGATGCGACCCCCGACCCTCAGGGTTGCTGCACAGCCTGGATGAGGCCACGTGTGGACCAATCCCAGGTCTGGCTGACTGGCGGCAAGTCATAGAAGGCGGGCGTCTGTCAGGGTCACCACAGGGTCACCCCTTGGCCCTGTGCCGGCCCAGGAGCATTTAGATGCTCGGCTGTGAGACGGGGACAAGAGATGAGCTCGTGGGAACGAGGGTGACGGGCTGTGCACTCAACACTGCGCCTGGTCTGCAGCAGATCCTGGAGTTTGTGGCCTCTGAGGGTCCCAGCTGCTGCCCGAGAGGGACAGTCCATCTGAAACTGCAGCTGCGACAGGGGACCAAGTGCGCTCCAGCACTTGAGTGGGCAGGCCCAGGGCCCTTCCTGTCCGTGCGTCTCCCCACTGTGCAGACGAGCAGATGCAGCAGGAGGGTATGGCAGCCCCCAGACAGGAGCCTGGTGCCTGGCTGGCCCCCGCCTCCTGTCTCATTGGTTTTGTTGGGTTCTGAGCGTCATCTACTCCCTGCGGCCGAGCTGGGAGACACTGAAATGTCTGAAGAAGGTGAAAAGCACTCATGGCTCCAGCACAGAGGGCTGCTACATGGCGTTGACCACACCATGGGGCTGCCTGGATCAGGGGCTGAATAGGACCCAGTGGACCGGTACCTGCGTGGTGGGGGATCTGGTCCAAGGCCCAGCGGTTCCCCGGGTAGACCCAGCCTGAGCAGGAAGGGGACAGGGAAGTCGGGCTGAGGCCAGGCATGGCCCCAAGGTCCTGGCACTCTGGACCCCCATGGGGTCAGCAGTGCCTCTGCCTCCCTGTGTGACCTTCTTAACCAGGAAGGAGGCCAGTCCAGCCCTGACCTCCAGGCCAGGCTGTGTGCTGACTCACTCGGCCTTTATGGGAAAATCTCCTGAATGCTGGCCCGCCCCTGGACACAGGGCCATGACAGGCGCACACTGAGCAGGGAGGGAATGAGAGGTGCCTGGTGAGGAAGGGGCTTGGACTGGTCCACAGGGTTGCCAAGCACCCCCTGCCCACCCTCCACTGCTGGCCTTTCATCCAGACCCTCACTCACCTGGGCTGGGCCTCAGTCCTCCCAGGTGCTGGGCAGACTCCTTCAGTGAGTACAGCCTATAGGGACTCTTGGGCATGTGACCACGTCACATGTCACCATGTCACTTATCACAGGTGGGGAAATTGAGGCCCAGGATCCTTCCTACCTGGATTGTGTCCCACAGTCACAACCCATATGGTCTCCTGGCAGGCATATGGAACACCTAGGCTTGGGAGATGCAGAGTGCCCCTCACTGGCACCCACCCTGGCCTCAGTGTCCTGTCCTGTGGATGGGACTGCTGGGCCCACCTCACAGGAAGTCTATCCCCGTTCACTCCACCGTGACTGGCTGGGTCAACTCCCAGCCAGGTGGCCTCACTCCCAGGGTGGGGTCCTTGGGCCATGGGTCCAGAATCAGGGACAGTGGTCAGGCCAGTGCCCCTGAGGGCCCCTCCCAACCGAGTGCTGCCTGAAGATACCCATGGCCCTCAAGCAGGCAGGACATTGTCTGCTTCTGCCCAGGGAGGGAGTGTGGCCCCCTGAGGCCACCTGGTGCCAGCTCAGGAGGGGGACCCTGTCTCCAGGCGCCAGAGACCTGGCCCAGGTGGAGCCCCATCTGACCCCTTACAGATGGGGGAGGCGGGCAGGGGCTTGGGGAGAAGTAGGTGCTCGCCTTGATGTGACCGCAAGGGCAGGATCACTCCCATAGTACCTGGGGGGAAACAGGCATGGAGGAGGGAAGGAAACGTGCCCAGGACCCCCAGCTGGTGGGGGCAGGGCCAAGGAACAAAACCAGGCATGCTCGCTGCAAGCCAGAGCCCTTGCGAAGGCTGCCTCCAGCCCCTAGGTCTCACCTCTCCACTCTCTCTCCACCAGGGCCAGCGGTTTCACCACTATGGAACCCCTGCTTCTGGTACCAGGGAGAAAGATGGCTTCCCGCGGCCACTGAGGACCCTGGGACCCCCGCGGTTCCGCCCCACTGCCGATGGCACTCAGAGCTCCAGCAGGAAAGCAGGCCCGGCTGTGGCGAGCCCCCAGCACTGGCAGGCCAAGAGTGGCCCAGGGCCCCGCATGCTGCCTGGTCCTGGCAGCCCCAGGCCGGCCCGAAATGCCAGTGCCCTGGCCAACAGCAGGGCCACCGAGGAACACCCCAGCCCCTTTGGAATCCCGTACTCCAAACTGTCCCAGTCAAAGCACCTGAAGGCCAGGACGGGTGGCAGCCAGTGGGCCCCATCTGACTCTAAACGGCGGGCCCACACCCCCCGGGACCGCAAGGACCCCTAGCACCCCGTGCCTGGGCCACACCGTCCATGGCCTCTGCCCAGCCTGGGCTCACCATGCAGGGCTTTCTGGGTCACCCGCATCTCCACAGGCACCCTGGAAGGCAGAAATGGGGGATGGTGGCGACATGGACCCTCACCTGGTCAGTGCACCAGTACCAGGCGGCCATGATGGTCAGGCCGAAGGTCATCCCGGTCCACGGGAGGTCCCCAGTGTAGGGGTCTCGGAACATGTGCATGGCGTCTGCCCGGGGCACATGGCAGGTGGTATTGGAGATGGTCCTGGATGGGATGGCTCGGGCGTAGGCCTCTGCCAGCTGCTCGTACCCGCCAATCTGCTCGAAAGCTGTAGGGCGGGTGGGATGATGATGGTCAGTGGCCGGTGGCTGTGACTCCTGGCCCCACTGCCCTCGTCTCACAAGTAACTCCCTGGTACAGGAGACTCAACTTTTTCCCATTCATCTTTCCCAGTGTCTGGAAAGGTGTGGAGATAGAGGGGTTTTTTTTAAAAAACAAAAAGTGAATTCAAAAGACTATTTTATTTGTATTTAAAATAATATTAAAGGAATATTTTGCACGTGGGCACCCCACGTCCTGCAGCCTCTGGATGCCTGTCAGCCAGGAGGGGGCCCCCCGCTAGGCTCACTGTCGACTTGAGGATGCAGCTGTGTCTTTTCCTTGGCACTCGAGGACTTTCCCCAGTAGTTGGAAGGGCTAATGTCCTGACCAGGGGCTTCCGAAGGATGAGACTTTGGTGGAGCTAAGACTGGCAGGGGGGTGGGGGAGTATGTGGCTCTGAGATGGGAAACAGGTTCCTGAGAGGGCAGGGAAGCCACCAAGGCCACACTGCCAGCCAGCTGGCCCAAGCCGAGACCACGTTCACTGCTCACTGTTCTTTGTCTGCCCTGGGTTCTGGGCCAAAAGTGAAAGTCCCTCATCTGTGCCCAACTCTTTGTGACTCCATGGACTATACAGTTCATGGAATTCTCCAGGCCAGAATACTGGAGTCGGTAGCCTTTCCCTTCTCCAGGGGATCTTCCCAACCCAGGGACTGAACCTAGGTCTCCTGCATTGCAGGTGGATTCTTTACCAGCTGAGGCACCAGGGAAGCCTGTGGCTTTTGCTTTGTCTGTGGTCACTGCCCCACCACTCCTAACCACACTGGGCCTGGCTGCCCAGGTGCCTTTCCTGCAGTGGGCTACAGGGACACAGGCCCCTGGTCTGTGAGAAGGCAGGTAAACAAAGCTCAGAAAGCCCCAGGCCCCGCTCCTCACCCTTTCTCCATAGCCCCCAGCATCATTCCCTCCCCCCCCGGAGCCCAGGCCAGGCCGAGGTGAGCCCTCAGAGCAAATGTACAGACACTAAAAAAGGGTCATATAGTCTGAATCTGGAAGAGACTGTAAAGGCCTCTGTTTGCTCTCTATGGGCTCCTCCTAGCTCTGCTTGCATGCTTTCCAGGTTGGGGAGCTCACTACCTCCAGGACAGCCCCCAAGCTCACCCCTGTTCAGACCAGGAGATGCTGGACTGAATCCCTTCTTCCCACTCTGCCTTTGTCCTGCCTGCCACAGCACTTCTTCAGGTCTTGTACAAGGTTGCAAACAGTGGGGGCAGATGTCCAGGCAGGTATGTGGTCTCCCTGTGGTGTCTGCACACCACCCGCAGCCCCACCTCCCATACCTGAGCCAGGGTGGATATGGATGGCCCTGCTTCCTGCGTCAGCTCTGTAGCCAAACACCAGCCTGCTTGAGCTGGTGACAGAAGTGCCACATGGCAGCTGGAGCAAGAGGGGAACAGGTTTCTGCCACTCAGGGGAGGCTGGCAGGCGGCTGAGGGCCCCACAGCCTGACCTCGTGGGGACACCCACCCCCAGTGCCGACATGGGGGTCCTGCTACTGGACAGGCCTATGGCCCTCACCTTTGATCGTCAGGATCATGGCTCCCACCACCATGATGAGCGTCTGCAAGGCGTCTGTGTAGATGACAGCAGTCAGGCCCCCTACAAGTGGAGACAACAGAGCTGGAGGGGCCCAGCCTCAACGGGGGAGGAACAGGGAGGCAACCGAGCTCTGGGAGGGGTAGCTGTCCCACACCCATGCCCCTTGCCCTTGCATAGGTGGACACAGAGACCAGGCTGGCTGAGCAGCTGCAGAGGCCCATGTGCCTGGCTCAAACCGGCCAGGTCCCAGGCTATGGGAGGAGGTGCCCTGAACCCCTACCGGCTAGCTTCCCGGTTTCCCATGTGTCCCCGAGTGCTGCACCTGCGATGGTGTAAAGGGCTGTGATGGCGAGCATGATGATGGTGGACAGGTAGAAGTTCCAGCCCAGGCAGATGTGCACGAACAGGGCCCCTGCGTACAGGTCAATCTGGGGACAGGAAAGAAGCATGTGCAGAGGCTAGAGGTGACCCCAGGACCCGGAGCTCCACGCGCCCACCCAGTGGCCTTGGTGCCTCATTGACGAGGAAGAGGAGACCACCTCACCCGCCAGGGGCTGTCCTGAGTAGGGGGGGCATCCTGGCTGTAGACAGTGGTGGGCAGGGGACGTTGCTGATGTTAAGAAAGTCCTAAGCGGCCCCTACCAACTAGGGAGCAGCTTGCTGTTCATTTTGGCTCCTGCATAGGGATGGAGAAGGAGAGTCCTGGAGGGCTTCCTGGGAGAGGAGTGGGTCTCAGAGAACAGGACCCTGTGTCTGTCTCCAGACCCACGTCTTTCTTTGTACATGGGTCCCTGTGCTCTGTTCCTTGTTAGGCAAGGCCCCCAAGAAGAGACCAGACTTATGCTGGGCCAGGCTGGGGGAACAGAGGTTCTCTTGCTTATTGAACCCTGTCCAAGGGGTTGAAACTGAAACCAGGACCACATTTCAGGCTGGAGCTTGTTCCCAGGGGCTGAACTGGACACAGTCCTGCCATCCCAGACTCTGAGGAGCACAGGACAGTCAGGGCTCTGGGATGAGCCTGAGAAAACCAGTGCTGGAACGGGCCTTACAGACCACACACACACACACACACACACCCCTCCACTGCACAGTAGGTGCCTGGAGAAGGAGGGAGGACCCCGTTCTGTAGGAACTAGGGGCTAGACCAGGGACCTCATCCCCAAAGTGTCCAAACCTGCCATTCTGGGCTTACGTCATGTCAGGAAGATACCCCAAAACACAGCCTGTGGGGCCAAGAGGTTCCTGAGAGGCTGGGCAAGGCCACGGGTCAGTGCCATGTGGGGGACATTCTGTGTGAGACCAGAGCGCCGGCCCAGCTAGGGGTCCAGCAGCCCTGCTGAAGCCAGGCTCTCAGACCCCTGCTTCTCCAGGCTCCTCCCCTCCTCTCTCCTGGAGCAGAGACCAGCCAGTGTGGGGACACTGACAAGCTGCTCTCAGAACAGTGGCCCCTCACTCTGCCCCCAGCCCTGGCAGCAAGTCAGTGCATGTGTGTGTGTCCACTCCAGCCCAAGCTGAGAAGCCCAGAGCTGTTGCATATAAGAGCAGGAAGGTCTCTCCAGGCCCCACCCCCGCCACCCTGCTCCATCAGACCAGGAACAGGGAGGTGAAGGGACCTCCCCATGGTCAGGCCCTGGCAAGTATCAGACATGGGAGTGGCCAGGCAATGGAGCAGGTGACGGGTTCTAGAGAATAGAGGAGACATAGGTTCGATCCCTGGTCTGGAAAGATCCCACAGGCCTCAGGGCAACTAAGCCCATGTGCCACAACTACTGAGCCTGTGCTCTAGAGCCCATAAACTGCAACTACCAAGCCTGCGTGCCACCACTACTGAAGCCCGCGTGTCTACAGCCTGTGGTCCACAATAAGAAAAGCCACTGCCGTGAGAAGCCCATGTCTTGCAACTAGAGAAAATCTGCACAGCAACCATGACCCAGAACAGCCAAAAATAAAAATAAAAAAAGACCCCTCCCCAGACCCTAGTCACCTCGGAAGGGAGCCCTGGTCTGTGTGCCCACCCCTCAGGCTCTGGCCACACTGCCCTTTAAGCCCAAGTGACTCTGGTCACGCCAGACTGGCTGATGTTCCACGCCCAGCACTTTGCTGCCTCCAGGCCTCAGCTTACCCAGGTCCCTCCATCCGGGAACGTCCCCATCTCTGCATCACTCAGGACTCAGCCTGCCCCCGAAGCCCTGCTTCCCAAACTGCTCTGCAGCCCAGGGACTTCCTTCCGAGAGTAATGGTTGCGCGGTGGGGACAGCACGGGCATGCGTGTGGAGGTGGGACTCGGGGACCCTGGGAACCCTCTGTAAAGGCTCCTGGTGCTGCTGGAGGCCAGGGAAGTGTGTGGTCAGCTGCAGGCTCCAGGTTGTCCCCAAGCCCTATTGGACCCCTCTTTCTGCTGAATTCTGTCCTGGGGGCCCAGGCGAGCTGCAGCTGAGTAGGAGCTAAGAGCCCTGGGTCTGTGACCCTGGTGAGCAGGTCACCTTACCTCCTGAGCCCCAGGGACCCTGTCTGTAAAGTGGGGGGTGGATGTGGAGCACCACCGGCACTGTGCTCAGCCACCACCAGCCCCCTGGCCTCTGCAGACCCGGAGCAGGGGAAGCCAGGGTGGGGCAGGTGGGACCCCTGAGGGAGCCACTCCACTCCACAGAGGGGCTCACAGGAGCAAAGGTTTGAAGCAACTGGTCTCGAGCCCCTGAATGACCCAGGGCATCAGACTGGGTTTCTCTATTGTCCAGAGGGTAAGTGACTGGCCTGGAGCACAGTGATGGAGCTCAGCTACCCTCCAGCCTTTAGGCCCCCGGGGTCATTTGGTGGTTCTCTCTGCAGACTAGTGTCCCTGCCTGGGGGCTGGCAGCAGGCAGGCCCTATGGTCTCTGAGCAGGCTGGAGCCAGGGTGAGTCCTGGGCATGTGGACACATGGGGCATTCCAGGGGCTCTGACCAGTGAGGTCAGGGCCTCAGGGGCCCTGCTGGGCTCCAGAGCTGCAAACAGCTTCAGCCCAAAGCCTTGGTCAGGGGTGCCCAGTCCCTCCAAGGCCTGGCCTGGCAATCAGCATTCCTCCTGCTTCCCTCCCACTTCATCCATGCAGTCCCAGCCTCAGTGCAGAAGCCCCAGCCTTGACATCAGTGGGTTCCCTCCCATTTATAGGTTGGTAAACTGAGTCACCTGGGGCTTCCCTGGTGGCGCTAGTGGTAAAGAATCTGCCGGCCAATGCAGGACATGAGGATTTGATCCCTGGGTCTGGAAAATCCCTTGGAGAAAGCAATGGCAATGCACTCCAGTATTCTTGTCTGGAGAATCCCATGGACAGAGGAGCCTGGAGAGCTACAGTCCATGGAGTCACAGAGAGTCGGACACAACGGAGCGACTGAATGACGACAACTAAGTCACCTCATCACAAAGTGGGGCAGTGATCAGCCTGCTGGGCTCTAACCATGGTCTCTGCCTGATTCACTGTGACCACTCCCTAGGTCTCCATCATCTTGTCTCTAAACAGGGCTGTGCACAAAGTGTCGTCTAAGGACTCCCCCTACTCACTCCCTGCACAGTTCCGGTCACCCTGCCCAGGCTCTGAGTGTGAGACGTGAACTCTGCCTCAGAGCCACCAACGGGACAAATGGGCTGGGGGGACCCATACACCCAGAGATTGGCCTTGGCAGACCCTACCCTGGCCCCTCGCCTCTCACCCCTGTGCCCTCAAGTCCATCCTCTGGTGCGGGAGGGTGATGGCACTAACACAAGCCTGACCCTGTCACCCCTGATCAAAGCCCTGGGACCCCTTGGGCACTCGGATCCCTTGCTCACCTCTCACCAGCCCTCTGGCCTGGGGTGGGAGTGGCCTCCAAGAGCAACACACAGCATCAGTCTGACTGTGTGACCACTGGTCAGTCCCAGGCCCACCACTCCCTGTCACCCCCACTGGCTCCTCCTCTGATCCTGAGGTGTCTGACCCCTGGGGTCTGAGCCCCTACCATGACCACCCCCAAAGCATCCCACACCGTCCTCCTCCCTTGGGGTTTGCCCTCCCCATCAGCACCCCTTTCTCCACTAGACCCTGGCTCTGTGCCACCCAGCAGGAACACCGCCTTCTCTTCTGAGGTCCATCCCCTGTGCTACATCTGCACCCCGTGCCGTGTTGAGTCCCTGCTTCCAGAGGGGTGGGAGGCTCAGGAGGGGCCTGAGAAGGAGGAGGAGGCACGTGGGAGCCGTCCTGGAGGGCAGGAGCACCCCCTCCAGGAGAAAGCCCTGGGGGAGATCCTCTTAGGGGAGAAGGCAGGGCCTGCTTACTAACCACCCCACCTCCGAAACCCACCCCCACCCAGCAGGGGCCTGGCAGCCCAGGTGGAGGCCTGGCCGAGGCTCCTGGGGCTCCCAGGGTCGTGGAGGAGGAAGCCCTCGACACCCCTGCAGAAGCTGCCAGGCAGGAGGGAGGAACCAGGCTCGGTCTGTGCAGGGACCACTGTCCACTTCTGAGCCTTGCCAGAGCTGGAGCGACTGGACAGCCTCTGGGGACAGGCTGGTGATGGGGACTCAGGAGGGAGAACACAGGCCTGGAGTGGCCATGGAGGCCCCATGGGCTTGGGAACAGCTCCCCCCATCCTGGCCTCAGTCTCCCTCCCTGTGAGACCCAGGGTGTGGACAGGATACGCCCAGGCCAGACCCCCAGGGAAAGGAGGTGCTGTGGGGTCAGCCTGGCAGTGAAGCTGACAAACCACTGGCCACCTTGGGCCACAGACGGCAGGCTCTGGACGCCCCCTAGTGGGCACTCCTGGCTCTCCAGAACTGGGACCCAGAGCCCAGACAAGAACGCAGGGGCAAAGCAGGAGTCACAGGGCTGCTGCATTCTGCCCCCTTCCGGGGCACTGGGGCAGCTGTGTGATCCTGGGCAAGTCAGTGTGCCTCTCTGGGCCTTGGTCTCCCCAGCTGTCAGACAAGGCAGAGGCGGGTTAGGGGCTGTCAGGTCCCTTTGAGGGCCCCAGAACAGGGATGTTCCAGCTAAACTGGCCAGAAGCTGGAGGTGGGGGAGGGGGTGGCTCACCGATATCTTGGTGAAGACGGACAGCAGCAGCGACAGGACAGACAGGTACATGCGAATCCGCTGGCCCCCATAGCGTTTCTGCATGTATTCAGGCATGGTGACGATCTAGGGGCACAGGCCAGGGGACTAAGCTCACTGCAAGGCCACTGCTAGCGATTGGGCCCAGAGCATCTCATAGCCCCAGCACCAGGCCTAGAATTCCAGGCTTACACTTCCAATCACATGGTGAGGGGCTTAGGCTGGGCTGTGGCAGGCTGAGACAGGAGAGATGCATGCAGGCTGTGGCTGGGGGCAGGGAACGAGTTGGGAGGCTGTTATTACAAATCCAGATGAGCTCTGGCTAGCTGGGGAAGTATGAGACTGAGACATTCAGGAAATGTGAACCACCGGACTTAGTGACACCCAGCTGGGACTAAAGAAGCGGCAGAATTGAGGATGTGACTTGCAGCCCAGGTGTGCAGCCTGTGTGCTCAGGTAGATGGAGAACCATCCTCCAGATGCAACATGTAGGTACAGTAGAGACCAACAGACAAGGCACCTGGGCTGAGGGCCCGGGGGACCTGTATCCATGGGTTGATGGGAATGTTAGTTGGACTAGAAACAAACCCAGAGCTCAGACTGTGGTTTCATTTACCAACTCACGTGTGAAGCCAGGGGTCCTGCCCATTGCCACCACCCACTCCACCCCAGGCCTGGCTGTCCCGAGGCCCCCAGCTGGGCTGTCCCTGAGCAAACTCACCTCCGAGGAGAGGTAGATGGGCACAAACACCCATGCCAGGGCCAGCAGCACATAGGTAGCCTGCGGGGGACAGAGGCAGGTAAGGATAGGGACATACAGGGTCGAGAACTGTCCCCGCCTCCTCTCTGCAGCCCTGAACACTAAGGATGATGGCCGAGGCTCAGGGCTCCCTGCCCGCAGCGTTCTGTAGACCTGACTTCCCCATCAACCCTGCCTGCCTGGGTTGGCCTGATCTTGGCCTTCGGGGTTGCTGGGTACTGCTGTTGGCCATGGAGGGGTGGGCTCTGATGAGCGCCATCCAGCACCTATCAAGGTTGCTGCCCACCCCACCCCACTCCCACGGTGGACACCCGCCTCTGGAAGCTCACATTCCACTCGAAGCCAGCCACCGCCAAGCCTCCAGCCGCTCCTGAGCCTGCCAGTCCAATGAAGAGGCCTGAACCCTCGCTGCTGGCAAAGAGGGAGGCTCCGATCTGGAGGAGAGAGAGGGGAGGAGCTAGCATCAGTCCCACCCTCTCCACGCCTTCCACCACCTGCCCTCCCACCGCCGCTCAGGGACCCCTTCTGGCCTAGGCCCCATCTCTGCCTGCTTGGCCTGGCCTGGGGGTGACCCTGGGTGTGAGGAGGATGCAGGAAGTGATAGCAGGGATGCAGATGCAGGCTGACCTAGGGGTCAGATATGATCCCAGTGCAAAGAGGGGTGAGGGGGTCGGGGGGCACTCACCGGCCACCATGTCATGTCCCGGCCAGCCAGGAAGTAGCCGCTCACCGTGTTCCTGCTGGCCCGGCAGGAGGACTGCAAAAACAGGGGCAGGAACTGGAGCCTTCGCTGGGTCAGAGGCAGTGAACAATGTGCCACTATTGCGGGAAACAGTGCACTGGCTCCCCAGAGAGTGGGACACACAGGTGACCCCGAGACCCAGCAGGTCCGCTCCCAGCTACATCCGGGAGAGCTGAGAGCAGGTGCTGGAACGACCCCTGCATGTGGCTGCTCACAGCTGTGTAACTCACCACAGCCTGAGGGTGGAAGCAACCCGAAGGCTCATCAGCTAATGGATGGATGGATGGATGAACAAACGTGCATCCACACCACAGACTATTGCCCAGCCCCCAAGAGGAAGAGGCAACACTACTTGCTTAAACACGAGTCCATCAATATGCAGGCCTGGTTCTTCCAGACTCCAGCTGCCTGCTCTCTGCTCCCCAGATGGTCAGGATGACTAAGCTGGTTTGTCTGAGCCCACCACTCGAAGCTTCTGATATGACTGCTGGCTGCCTGTCCCACTATAGCCCCCCAACCTCTGCTTTCTCTCTGTGCTCGTGATCCAGTCATACTGAACACAGTACAGTCTGAGGACTCTCACCATCTCGCCAGGATGGCCACGTCCAGCTGTGTAGGTGGTGCACTGCACAACCTCCAGAGCCGCCCTGGTCTTAGCCCCTGCTTTTCTCTGTTGTGTTCTCTTATCCTCAAGGATGTAGTGGATGTTGCCAATGTCCGTCTCACAGCATTTTCCCTTCCTACAAGGGCCTCATCTTTCCCAGCGGTCCTGACTCACTCCAGCTTCAGGGGTCCCAAGCCACCTAAGTCACAGAGCCTGTCCCATTCCTCATGTACTCTGCATGTACTCAGATGTACTCTGCATGTAAGTTAAATAAACAGAGTAACAATATATAGCCTTGATGCACTCCTTTCCCAATTTTGAATTAGTCCATTGTTCCATGTCCAGTCCTAACTGTTGTTTCTTGACCTGCATATAGGTTTCTCAGGAGGCAGGTAAGGTGGTCTGATATTCTCATCTCTTTAAGAATTTTCCACAGTTTGTTGTGATCCACACAAAGGCTTTAGTGTAGCCAATGAAGCATAAATAGATGTTTTTCTGGAATTCTCTTGGTTTCTCTGTGATCAAATGGATATTGGCAATTTAATCTCTGGTTCCTCTGCCTTTTCTGAATCCAGCTTGTACATCTGGAATTTCTTGGTTCATGTACTGTTGAAGCCTAACTTGAAGGATTTTGAGAATGACCTTGCTAGCATGTAAAATGAGCACAACTGTGTGATAGTTTGAACATTCTTTGGCATTGCTCTTCTTTGGGATTGAAATGAAAACTGACCTTTTCCAGTCCTGTGGCCACTGCTGAGTTTTCCAAATTTGCTGGCATATTGAGTGTAGCACTTTAACAGCATCATCTTTTAGGATGTGAAATAGCTAGCTGGCATTCCATCAGCTCCACTAGCTTTGTTCGTAGCAGTGCTTCCTAAGGCCCACTTGACTTCACATTCTAGGATGTCTGGCTCTAGGTGAGTAACCACACTGTTGTGGTTATCTGGGTCATTAAGACCAGGAAATAAATTAATAAATAGTAATGATAATATTTTTTTAAAAAGGAAGCCTCCACTACAGGGGCCCCTCCTCTGACCCCCAACACAGTGCTCCCAAGAACACAACACACTATGGTGGAATGGATTTTCTCATCTACTGGGCTCTTGTGCTCCTTGGAACAGCTGCGAGAGGCGAGTATACAGATCTACAGGGTGTGTTTGAGGAAACAAGAGGTTAAGTAACTGTTCCCAGAACACAGAGACCCAACTTTCCCAACACCCAGCACTGGGCTGCCTGAGAGTTACTATTTAAACACTTGAGAATGAATTCCAATCACTGTGGCTGTTGCTTCCACCAGCCCCTCCTCCACCTCCACCATCATCTCCACCACCCCCACCCCACCACTCCACCACCCCCACCCCACCTCCACCACTCGCACTTTCTACTATAGGCTCGACAGCAGCAGCAGGGTCCCTTATGTGTGATCACCTCAGGGAGAAGACCTCTCCCATTTGGGAACTTGGGAGCTAGGACCAGGCAGGTGATACGTGTCTTACAGATAAAGACCTTGAGGCTCAAAAAGCTGAGCAACTTTCAAGGATCCTAGAACTGGGGCCATGGCCAAAGAAGATAAGAGGGGCTCCTCATTTTCTACTGGGAGAGGAAGACCACTGCCAGTCAGGGCTCAGGGGTGCCATCCTGGGGAGCCCTGGGGACAAGACTGGCTGGCTTGTGTCCACCTCCCACCCTGGGTTAGGAGTAGATGGAGTAGGCCCTCCCCTCTGGGGAGGGTCCTGGGTTCACTGCCCAAGTCCCTGCCCCCTGGAGCCCTGGGGTTCACCTGCAAATGGGGCTGCAGGGGGGGGGCAATGTGCACAGCACCCGCGTAGCAGTGGCCCTGCTGCCGCTGGAGCCTGTGGTGACCTAAAGCCCTTCTCTCTTCTCAAAGGCAGAAGTAACTGGCTTATGAAGTAGGCAAGGCTGGTGGACACGGTGTTGTTCAGAGACCCCAGGCACTGCATGCCACTGCCCCGCTCTGGATTTGGCTCAGCTGGTGTGGGCGCAGCCAAGAACCCTTGTGATTCTGTGAGCCCATCTGACATCAGAGGGGAAGCCCAGAAGACTGCACGTTGTGCCAAGCGCCCAGCTTGTCAGCTGCACAGAAGCCCCCAGCGTCCCGCTCGACCTGCCCTTAGAGACACTTCCTGTTCCTCACTTTAGAGACTTGAGAATCTGTCACCAAAGAGAGAAAGGGGCTTGGTCAAGGTCTCCGGCAAATCTCCCTGGGGCTGGGAGGAGGGCCCGAGGGCATCAGGCCTCCAGAGAGAGGATGCCATGCCCGGGGACATCCCGGACAGTTCCCACGCCCCAGCACCCGCCCCGGCCTGTGCCACCATTGTCCTCTCACCCATATGCCCACGGCCACATTCAGGGCAAAATACACGGTGATGATGGCAATGTCCACCATGCTCAGCTGCGGCCTGGGGGTATGCGGGTCGCCGGTGGAGTTGTCCACAGCCATCCTGCAGCAGGGCCGGCTCTGAACAAGTGGGACTGAGGGCTGGACCAGAGCAGAGCGCTTCCTGGCAGGCAGTAAATTTATGATTAAACCAGCACGACGGTGACATTCCAGCCCATGGTGCACGCTTCAAAGTGCAGCTGGGTCTTCTCCACCCTACCTGCTCCCCTGCCACGGTGGGGACCGCTGGGGGAGGGGCACCTCTTTACACACAAAGGAAACTTGGGAAATATAAAGTGGTCTAGTGGAGCCAGAGGAACCAGAATTGTCCCAGAAAGAAAGGGCTTGTTACTGAATGCATGCAATTCGGTAAGGAGCAGGAGGGTTGGGGGCCGATGCCCCTCCTCTGGGGATGCTGCCGTGACAGCAGCCATGTCCCTCTACAGCCTTCGGGCCTCAAGTGGACTGTGAGGCCCTTGGTGGTGACTTCCATCTCTTGGGTCACTTCCAGCCACAGCAGTCCTGGTCCTAGAACGTCCTCTGTTGGACACTAGAGGCTTGTCACCACATTTCCTGTCCTCTTTTCTAGACCAGGCCCAAGAGCCCCTTCCTGACCATCCTCTTGGGTACCCTGGTCTCCCAGCACCATGGATACTGGGCCCCACATCTAGCAAGCATCTGCCAGGGGCTGGGCCACGCTTAACCTTTCTGCTCACTGACCCATTCTGTGCTCAAGAGTAGGTAGTGTGGGTCACAGTCAGGGAAGGAGGCGGGATGGTGGCCACCTGCATCTGTCCAGCCACTTAAAGGCCAGAGCTGGGCTTTGGTCCTGTACCTAACCCCAGATGCTCCCCAGTGGTGGCAGTGATGGCTTGGGTCCACTATGTCCCTCCTGCTCAGATGCTTGCTCACTGATTAAATCAGTGTGTGCAGCCAGGCAGCTCTCAGTGACACAGAGCATTTGGAGTTTACCCTGACATGCAGCCCTTCTAGAAGTGTTAATGAGTGAGCAGCTGGCACTGGGAACACCGGCTTGCAAAGCGAACTGTGCCTGTTACTTGGTAACCGAGGCAGAGGGTTTGAAGATTAATCCCCGTCACACGCAGGACTGGGAAGAAGTCACTGCTTACAGTAAACTCAGGCAGGCCCAGATCGCCCTCCCCAGCCACCCGCACCTTCAGCCAGCTAGGCTCTCAGATGTCTTACTCGTTGGAAATGCATCATGACTCAAAAGGTCACTTCGTACTGCAGAGGGACCCAACTGGGTAATGTCCAGATTTATTAAACTGGTCTCCTGAAGAGGAAGTATCTGAAAGAACAGTCTTTGGTCCCCTCTCCATAGCTTGGGTCTCAGAAGGAAATATACCACTTAAGAGTCCTACACCCCCTCCACTGTCTGATCAAAAGGCCTGGGGAGAGACGGCTGACATGAGCTGATGGATGGGGCCAGGGGAAGGGTGGTAGGGGAAGGAATGGAGAAGAAATTCCACACAGCAGTCCAATCACAGTCTATACTCTCCTTCAGCCTTCCCTGACCACACTTGCAGATCCAACTCCTCTGGGCCAGTTCATCCAGGACAGGAAGACAGACAATCACCACATGGACACAACATCACAGTCCAGAGTTTACATTAGGGTTTATTCTTGCTGTCATGTGTTCCATGGGTTTAGATGTATGTATGATGACACACATCCATTATTAGAGTATCACAGGGCATCTTCACAGCCCTAAAAATCTAGGCTCTATTTATTCCTCTCTCCATTCCCCCATCAACACTTGATCTCTTAGTGTCCACAGTTATGTCTTCTCCAGACAGTCATATAGTTGGAATTACATAGTATGTAGCTTTTTCAGATTCTTTCACTTATTAAGATTCATTTTAGTTTCCTCCACATTGTTTCATGGATTGATAATTCATTTCCTTTTGCTTGAATAATATTCCATTGTCTGAAGGCACCACAGTTCATTTATCCATTCACCTACTGAAGGACATTTTGATGGATTCCAAGTTTTGGCAATTATGAATAAAACTGCTATAAAACTCCATGTGCAGGTTTTTATGTGGACATAAGATTTTTACTCCTTTCAGTAGATACCAAGGAGCATGACCGCCAGATCACATGGTAGAAGTGTGTTTAGTTTTGTAGGAAACTGCCAAACTATCTTCCCAAGTGGTCATTTCTGTATCCCCAGCAGTGATGAATGAGTTCCTGTTGTTCCACCTTATCAGCATTTGATGCTGTCAGTGTTCCAGATGTTGGTCTTTCTAAGAAGTATGCAGCATTTCTTGTTGTTTTAATTTGTAGTTTCTTGATGGCATACGATAGAAGGCATCTCTTCATATGCTTCTTTACCATCTGTATACTTTCTTTAGTGAGCTGTCTGTAAGGTCTTTAGCCCCATTTTTTTCAATATAAATTCAAAAGGTTTACTGTACCAAATGCCACAGAAAAATGGATCAAAATATGTGAACAAGTTTTAAGAAAAAAGAATTCTATATGTTGGCATCGATGTCTATTTAACTGATCAAAAACGAAGTCCTATTACTTTGTCTTAGCGGAATTTCAATAACAAATCAATCCTGGAATTTTCTTTCTAAAAATCACTTAAATCTAAGCATATTGTAATCTCACTTCCAAGTTTTATGGTTCATTTTTAATCAGGTTTTTGTTTTCTTATGGATATTTAATTGTTCTCTTTACTAGTCCTTTATCAGATGATTGTTCTCCAAAGACTTGTCCTAGTCTATGGCGGGTCTTTCACTCTTAATACTGTGTATCAGAGCAGAAGTTTTTAATTTCAGTGAATTCCAGTTTATCAATTATTTCTTTCATGGATCATCCTTTGGCGTCTTATCTGAAAAAAACCATTGCCATAACCAGGGTCATCCAGATTTTCTTCTAGGAGTTTCAGTTTTGACTTTTACATATAAGTCTGCATTTCTTTTTTTCCCCTGCATGTGAATATCCAGCTTTGGGGGCTCAGATAGTAAAGAATATGTCTGCAATGCAAGAGACCCAGGTTTGATTCTTGGGTTGGGACGATCCCCTGGAGAAGGGAATGGCTACCCACTCCAGTATTTTTGCCTGGAGAATTCCACGGACAGAGGAACCTGGGAGGCTACAGTCCATGGGGTCGCAAAAAGCTGGACATGACTGAGTGACTAACACTTTCACACTGTCATCCAGTTATTTAAGCCTCATTTGTTGAAAAGAATATTTTTGGTCCATTGTGTTGCCTTGCTCCTTTGTAAAGATTGGTTAACTATATTTATGTGGGTCTGTTTATGAGTATTCTCTATTCTGTTCAACTGATTCGTCTTTTCTTTCAACAATACTTTGTTGTTGTTTTTCGCTTTGCTATATAGGGCATGTGGGATCTTAGTTCCCTGACCAGGGGTCAAACCCACACCCCTTGAAGTGGACATGCAGTCTTAAACCACTGGCCCACCAGGAAGTTCCACCACACTCCTGATTACGGCAACTTCACAGCTGGCTTGAAGAGAGGTAGGGTGAATATGTTCTTTTCCTTCAATTATTGCCTTGGCTATTCTTAGTCTTCTATCTCTCCATGTAAACTTTAGAATCAGTTTGACAAAATCCACAAAATAATCTGGTGGAATCTTGATAGAAATTTCATTGAATCTTTAGACCAAATTGGAAAGCAGTGACATGTTGACATCTTCCTATCCATGAACATAGGCTATTTCTCCATTTACTTTTTTAAAATTTACTTCACCCATTTTGTAGTTTCCCTTACATAGAGTTTATGCCTATTTTGTTAGGTTTATACTTAATATGTCATTTTTGTGGTGCTAGTGTATATGGTTTTGTATTTTATTTTCAAATTCCACTTGTTCTTTGCTGGTATACAGGAAAGCAACTGACTTTTATCCTACAATCTTGCTATAATCACTTATAGGTAATGAGTTGGGAGAGTTGTCCTTGATTCATATTTTCTACATAGGTGACCATATCATCTGAGAACAAAGCAGTTTTATTTCTTCCTTCCCCATTTGTGTACCTTTTAAATCCTTCTTGCCTTATTGCATTAGCTTGGATTTCCAGTACAATATTGAAAACAAGTGATGAGAGGGGACATTCTTGCCTTAGTCCTGATCTTAGTGGGAAAGCTTCTAATTTCTCACCACTAAGTAGATGTTCACTGCAGGCAGTCAGTAGATATTCTTTAACAAGATCAATTTCCCTCTCTATTCCTATTTCACTTAGCTTTTGTCATGAATGGATGTTGAACTTTGTCAGGTCCTTTTTATGCATTGATTGATATAATAGTTATTTTTTAGTCTATTGGTATGATAGGTTACATGAAGTGATTTTCAACTGCTCAGAAAAGTCTTGCATATCTGCGATAAATCCGCTAGGTTGTGCATAATTCTTTTTATACATTGTTGGAATGAATTTGTTAATATTTTGTTGAGGATTTTTGCACCTATGTTCTTGAGATCTTGGACTTTGGTCTACTTTTCTTGTAATATCTGTCTGGTTTTTGTCCTGGGGTAATGCTGGCCTCACAGAGTGAGTTAGGAACCACCCCTTCTTCAGCCAGAGCAGGGTGGAGCAGGGTGGAGCTTGCAACAATGAGGGGGAGGAGGGAGGGTGTGTGTGTGTGTGAAGTAACAGTGGTTACCAGCCTCTTTGCACCTCTGTGCCAAGAAGTAGCTACTTGCTATTAGAGTACAGATCTCTGCTGTCTGGAGGAGGGGCCTTCTTGCCTATCCTGGCTCCCACAAAACTGTGCACATCACTCCAGAAACCTATGCAGAGCTGCCTGCCACAGGGTTAGGAGTGCGGGTTGGGCACTGGCAACTTTACTAAGAGCTGGATTTGACAAAACTTAGCTACATTTACTATCTAACACTTTCCCTGTAAGTTGCAAACCTTCAAGATTCCAGAGTTCCAAAATCATTAGATGGACTTGCCACTGTTTAGATGGAGACAGATTTCTGGTGCTTCTTATTCCACCATCTTCCACAAATCCTATTTGATTCATTTTTATTATTCTTCTTTATTGATATCCTCCAGTTGGTGATCTATAATTTTCCCATACTTTCCTTTAGTTTTTTGAGCATGTTTAAAATAAATGATTTAAAGTCTTTGTCTAGTATGTTTAAAGTCTGAGCTTCCTCAAGGAAGACCCTGTATATGGGTGCAACCTTGTTTCTTTAGATGCCTTGGAACTTTGTTGTTGAAAACTGCTATTTCTAATATTATAATGTAATGGAAATCAGGCTCTTCTCCATCCACAGGGTCTGTCTGCTTTTCTCAACTGATTCTGTAAAGTCTGCTTTCTTCATTGTTTGCGGCAACTGAAATCTCTGGACAGTCAGATTAGTGGTCAGCTAGTGAGTCATCACACACTTCCATAAAACTCTGAAACCAAAAGAGAGAGAGAGAGAACAGCATTCCCCATCTGCAGGCAGGCTGTGAGTCCTGGGCATGCCGTCAACGCTCAGCCATGAAATCTATAACCCCACTGGGGCCCTCACTTCTTGTTTGCACCGAAACCCAAGGTCAGACAGAGGTGCAAGCTTATGGCTTTCTCAGATCTTTCTGAGCACAAGCTCAGAAAGCAAAGGTTTAAGGTTTTCTAGAAGAAGAAAAAAAAGCAATTTTCTCTTTGTAAGAAAGTCTTTTTCTTTTGGTACATGAGCTGGAGGGGACTGTGGTTAGATGACCCCAGTATCTCACAGCCTGATAAACTCTAAGGCAGAGTGTTGGGCTCTGAACTCTGACAGACAACATGAGATGCTCGACACTGACCAGGGTCACAGCGCTTGCCCTCTGGGACCCCCTCCCTCCAGCACCTCATCATCCAGAGCATGCAGCGGTGCATTTTGTTTCAAGAATGACTGTGCTATCAGACAAGGAGCAGACCAAAGCCACGCCAAAATGCAGATGGCAGCTCACACCGACTCCTGACCTGACCCCAGTGGCTCATGCTGGTGTCCCAACTCCTCTCCTGCTGCAGTCAAGTGACTACGCGTCATGAACGTGCAGGGCCCTGGACAAACAGAACAGGGAACATTACATCCCAAAGACACAACTACACCACCTGAAGCTGCAGAAATCCCCACAAGCTGACCAACACTTCAACATCCACACGTGGATATTCAGCTTCCACTTTATTTTAGTTATAAAACAATTGCCAAAACACAAAGTTAAAAAAAACACACACAAACACAGTATGTTTTTATTCCTTCTTTTGTTGCAGAAAATAAATAACCGTCACATATTCCATATGCTTGTCTATAAAAGCGTTTCTAAAAATGTAATTTACTGGATTTAACAGCATAATCTTTTTGGCTTTTCAACTGCAGTATCATACAGCAGATCATTTAATTTTACTAACTTTTTAAAAGCACTTGGGCTGCAGCAACTTTAGATAAAGGCCGTTTGTGAGCTTAAAAATCTTTTTCCAAGTTATTTTTTAAACGGTTAAACAGAATACAACCACGTCTTAATTTATTCTATTTAAGAGGAGAATATAGTTTTTTTTTTATAAAAATTGCCCCTCAAACTCACAAACACCCAAATGGACATAAAAAGTGGGTATGTCTTCATAGAAATTAACAAAAGGAAGGAACAAGACACAGCTGGCCCCTGTGAAATGCATCCAGCCGAGCATGCGCCTCAGAGTACGGATGCTCATGACTCCAGTGTGGCCCTGGGGACTTTTTAAGAGGACAGTGTTCAGTCATCTAAACCTATGTTTCTGAAAAGGTAGGACATGGACTCCCCATTGTGAATCCGACGGATGGCTTCTGAGAGGGTCATGCTGATATCCACAGTTTTGATTTTGGGGCACTGGAGCTTCTGGATTTCATGTGGAATTGTATTGGTAACCACCACCTGCCAATCAAGAGGAAGAAAGGAGAGGTCGTAACACCAAGTATCCTCCTGGATGGATCTGAAAACGTGACACATGCTCACCCCTCTGAGGTCCTACTTCCAGGACTGGGGTCTACTCTGCCTTCAGCATGAGTTCAGTCAGTGTGAATACAATCTGCAGCTTAGGTTAAGGTTTGCACCCACTGTGACAGCAAGTGTGGGCAAGGACGTGGAGAAACTGGAAGCCTCATTCACTGCTGGTGGGAATGCAAACTGGTTCAGCTGTGTTGGAAAACAGCCTGGAGGTTCCTCAAATGGTTAAACATAGAGTTACTGTGTGACCCAGCAAGTCTTCTCCTAGGTAGACACCCAAGAGAAATGAAAACATCTCCATCTGAAAACCTGCACATAAAAGTTCATAATAGTGTTATTTACAAGTCAAAAAGAGGAAACAACCCAAATTATGAATAGAAAGCAAACTGTGCTACATCCAGGCAATGAAATACCTTTAGGCAAAAACAAGGACTGAGGTACTGACACCTGCTGCAACACAGGTGAACTTTCACGACATTACGCTACCGAAAGGAGCCAGACACCAATGGCCACGGATTATACGATTCCATCTATATGAGAAGGCCGGGTTAGGTGAACTTGTTACAGAGACAGACAGCGGATCAGCGGCCACCTAAAGATGAGTGGGTTGGGAAGAAATGGAGGCAGAGAACAGGTAAGGAGTTCCACTGTGGCAGCCTGAAAATGTTCTAAAAGTGAGGGTGGTAATGGCTGCACAGTTCTGTGAAAATACTGAAGACTATTATATACTTAATTTTTTAAATGAATTTGTATTGGAGTATAGTTGACTTATGATGTGCTAGTTTCTGCTGTACAGCATAGTGAATCAATTATACATATGCATATATCCACTCCTTTTAAGCTTCTTTTCCATAAATGGTATTACAAGTATTGATGGGTAGAAAACCCTCTGCTATGCAGCAGGTCCTTGTTGATCATCTGTTTTATACATCATAGTGTGTATATGTCAATCCAAATCTCCCAATTTATCCCTCTTCCTCTTTCCCCCTTGGTGACCACAAGTTTGTATTCTACATCTGTGACTATTTCTGTTTTGTAAACAGGCTCATTTGTACCATTTTTTTTTAAGACTCCATATATAAGCAATATATGACTTTTGTCTTTTTCGTATACTTTAAATGGGTCAATCATAAGGCATGTGAATTACAGACTTTCTTCCCACCCACCATCAAGCTTTCACTTTTCATGGTTTTAGTTACCCTTGGTCAACCTTGGTCTTAAAACATTACATGGAAGGTTCTAGAAATAAATAACCTATACATCTTAAATCGTGCAGAGAGCTGAGCAGTGTGAGGAAACCTTATGCTGTGGTGCCCCATCTGGGAGGAGACTCATCCCTCTGCCAGCAGACCCCACCCCGGCAGTGACTCACAGTGCCGGTGACCAGCGAACCCTTATCTGACTTAATAATGGCCCCAGAGCACAAGAGCAGTGTTACTGGCAATTCAGATACACCAAAGAGAAGCTGCTCAGTGTTTCTTTCCTTTAAGCAAAAAGGCAAACATTCTCAAGGAAAGAAAAAAACTGTGTGTGCTGAGATTGTGAAGATCCATGGTAAGAATGAATCATCTATTGTGAAATTGTGTAGAAGGAAACAAATTCATGCTGGTTTTGCTGCTGTACCTCAAACCACAAAAGTTATGGCTACAATGTGTGCTAAGTGCTTAGTTAAGACCAAAAAGGCATTAGATTTGCACAATAAGGTATGTTGTTATAATAGTTATATTTTATCATTAGTTATTGTTAATCTCCTACTGTGCCTAAGGAATTAACTTCATCACAGACTACAACACAGGGTTCAGTACTATCCTGCAGTTTTGGACATCCCCTGGCAGGCCATGGAACCCATCCCCTGTGGATAAGTGGAGACTCTGGACTTCCCTAGTGGCTCAGCTGGTAAAGAATCCACCTGCAATGTGAGAGACCTGTCAATCTCTGGGTTGGGAAGATCCCCTGGAGAAGGGAGATGCTACCCACTCCAGTATTCTTGCCTGGAGAATTCTAGGGTCTGTATAGTCCATGGGGTCGCATAGAGTCGGACACAACTGAGCAACTTTCACTTTCTGGTATATCTCAATAAAGCTGCTATTTTAAAAAGTTAAGATTTGACAAAATATCTAAAAAAGGAGAAATATTTTTCAAAAGCTATAAATAAAAAAAAAACCTCAGCCTTCTTTAAAAAAACAGAGGATGGGAGTACTTCTCAAGTTATTATTTATAATACATATTTCCTACTTCCAAAATAAGCTTCAAGATAGTTCATAACAAGAAAGTCCACACATGAGACTTGAATGAGATGGTCAGGGATCATGCCAAACCAGCACCAAGGATGCAATCACCTGGCTACCATGAGGACTCAGACTGGCTCTCTGCCTGATCTTCCAGGAATGTACAGGAGACAGCACTTTCATTTCTTAAAAGATAATAAACACATGATTCACATAATCACTCTCCAGCCAGCCAGGCCCTGGGCCGAGGTGGACAGAGGAAAGCAGGGATGCCTGCTCGGTGCATTTAGCTGGGAGCCATAGGCATGTAGGAAGATGGCCAGCATGCCCTCCTGTCACATCACGGGCATCTGTCCAGGGGGAGGTGGGCCTCAGCATCAGGCAAATAGAGTCTGAATCCATGTGCGCCTCGTGGCTGCCCAACCCGAGGTCCCTGCATGTTTCTCACTCTCCCCACAGGGGTGTGTCAGAGTTCAGGGTGGGTGTGTGCCTGACCCTGGGCGGTACTTGCAAGGACCGTGTACTCCATCCATAGAAGTTACTAAAACTACCACCCACTGCCACTGTCAGGAGCAGAGGCTACAGCCAGTGACCAACAAACAGAACTCACGCTGGGAATCCACTCTTAACTCTCCACCTGCTCTCAAAACCTCAGGTCTGGGGCCCATGTGCACCAGCAGCTGTGCCCACATGTGGCCCAGCTCTGTTACCTCATCAATGGCAGACTCCTCGATCAGCCGGGGGGCATCAGAGGACAGCAGGCCGTGGGTCGCCATCACGAAGATCTTATATGCGCCCCTCTCCTTTAGGGTCTCTGCTGCAGCCAGGAAGCTGTCCACATCGTCAATGATGTCATCCTGGCATTACAGATGCAGCAAAAGACATGAGCACTTGTGCAAAGGTGAGTCTAGACCACAGGGAGAGAGGTGGGGCTAATTCTACTGTGACATTCTCACTGTCCACGGTGACCTGTCCAGACAGTGAGGTCACTGGCTTCAGTGGTGTTCCCTCTGGGCCTCCCAACTGGACAGTCATGACAGCCATCATTTCACTGCCCCTGGGCCCTTGTCTCTCTGTCCCTACTGTCCAGATCAACGCCCCACCAGGCAGGGGCTCCAGGAACATGCATTCATATGTTCGTGCCCAGTAAGGCATCTGTTAGGAGATGCTTTGATTCCACCAGGTTCTTTCCCCTTTGGTGCTATTTTTCCTTATTCTCCAAATTTTCTCCACTGGGTGGATGGGAAATGGGGTCTTATATATATTTTTATAATGGGGAAACAATAATTACTATTAACAAAATATACATTCTAGTGGTTTTTAATCTCACAGACTCCCAGTACCGAGGTAATAGAAAATACATATGGTGGTTTCTGTCCCTGGATCCTGACAGCAGGCTTCTAAAGCGCTTGTAGACGCCTCAGTAACTAGAGCATGACAAGAATCTCTTGTCTTTACTCGGTGACTCTGGAGGGCTCCCGGGCAGCGGCTGGTCCCAGGAATACCAGGCCATGATGAGAAGCTCGGCATTTTCAGCCCCCTCAACTCCTCCAGAGAGGGAA
Organism: Antilocapra americana; assembly: GCA_007570785.1. Lineage (NCBI taxonomy): Eukaryota > Metazoa > Chordata > Mammalia > Artiodactyla > Antilocapridae > Antilocapra > Antilocapra americana. The sequence continues at coordinate 20,740,179 of ML664177.1, read as the reverse complement.
GGGGGCTGGAAATGGAGTTAATGACCCCTTCACAGGGTTCAGGGAGCTTCCGGGTGGTGCACCCCAACTCCAAGGGGACCCTCCCAGCCCTCACCTGAGCACCTCTCCCTTCCTCTGGCTGTTCATCTGAGTCCTTCGTCACATCCTTTAATGAACTGGTAAACGTACGTTAGTGGCTGCTTGGGTTCTGAGAGCTGTTCTAGAACACATTTGAGTCCAAGGAGGGTCCTGGGAGTCACCTCAGACAGGAGTTGGAGGTTACCTAACAACTCCCAGTTTTTGGACCAAAGCAAACATTTAGCCTAAGACACCCACCAACTTAAGTGAGATTTACCTGGCCATAGCACAATCCCCAGCACAATTAACAAGGTGAGCTGACAAGCTAACGAGGGTAAATACAATCAGTAACAAGAGAAGAGGCGCACGTACCACAATGATGGCGATCCTTCCTCCCACGTCACCAACAACTGTGATCGGGGGCTTTTCTTTAGGAATCAGCACTGGTCAGAAGAGAACACACACACAAGTTTCTGCATCTGATTTCCTGACATCCCTTTATCTGCCTAAAAGCAGAGCCCCAAAAGAATTCAGTTGTTATAAATCCTGGTCCAGGAACAACACAGAAACCTGGCTCTCATCTCCCAGACCAGAGGTCAGTGTCACTCCTACACATGGACATTGCCACACACGGTCCTGTCTCCCCTCGCCCTTCCCAAGAGCCATTTGTCTTCCCATCGGTGCCCCTGCCCTACTCCCCTTCCCCTAAGCCCCAAATTCCAACCTTCTCCTAAAATCTGTCTTCTCTCTTGTTAATCTGTCTTTTGACAGTTTTATTTCACTGCAGCCGCCTGAGCAGTGAACCTAAAGAGGCTAGAGGAAAAGCTTTTTCTCCCTAACAGACTCAAACAAAAGCAGTATTTTTTTTTTCATTGAAAAGGCGTTATTAAAGCTTGAAAGAAGTTTCTTAAAGACAAAAACAAACTTATGCACAACTCCAACAGCCAGTCACAACCACATTCCTCATGTTCCCTCCTGGCCCAGGCAGAAGACAGTGAATAAGACACTCTGCCTTATTCACACACATTCCTCAGGTTTTCTCTTGTTTCCAGTCAATTCTTTCAAATGGCTGCATAATGAGTTGTGCTGATGCAACATTCTTCACCAAGGCCTGCCCTCTGAACTATTTACTTGTCTAGTATTTTGCATCAGAAATAACAGGACCGTGAATAACTTGTGCACCTAGAGCTTTCTGCCCGTGTTAATCTCTGCTCTAGCACACGCTACTGAGTGGATGAATGCGATCCCTGTTGGGCCACAAGTGAGTCTAAACTGGGTATGTTCATGGGTCTTGCTGGGATCAGACAGAGAGCTGCTAAGAGGCCATCAGAGATGCACTTGTCACAGCCAGAAAAAGGTACCAATTTTGCCAACTTAAGAAACAAAAAGACGAGAAGTACTTCACATTCAATAAAGAAATTAAGTCAGCTTTAAAGGCAAAGAAGAAGTGACCCCGGGCTGCGTGCTTACTGGGGATCTCCAGGCTTGGGTGGATGGCGGCCGCGCTCCTGACCATGGGCGGGGAGTGCCGCCCGTCCACCAGGTCAGACTCGGCATCCTGTGCTTCTCCGTGGATCACCGCGATGCCAAGCCGCAGGCGCTCAGCGAAAGACTGGGCCCTAGGGGGAGCAGGAGATGGGTCACAGCCACGCAAAGTGGTTTCTGCTCATGTCTACAGAGAGGTATCACAGGAACTCAGAAAATGAAGTTTCCCAAAGGATTAGTGAAAAAGGAGAATGAAACTACTTCAGTTTCTGGGAATCCAGGACAGAGTGTGGAGAACCCACATGACACACGTCCCCCTGCGGGGCCTGTGGGCCCGCAGCCAGCAAGTGAGCCCGTGTTATAGGCTAACTCACCCCCTTGAAGCCTCTGCTCCCTCACTCGGAGCTACGCACTCTACCTGCTCACCTGGTTAACAGAGTGTGCCGACTACTCAGTAGAGTGTGAAGGCTCAGATGGCGGGTAGCGTTTTTAGCAATAAAATGTTTTTAGATGAAGGGATGTACAATGTTTGTAGTACATAACACTACTGCACACTGAATAGACTGTGGTGCAGTGTACACATAACTTTATATGCACTGGGAGACCAAACGTCCATGTGACTCACTCTACTTCGATGCTGTTTTCTGGAACCCACACCACCCCCAGGGCGTGTCTGTATCTGACCTCCTTTCAGTCAAACACAACTGCAGGTTCTGCACCCCTGTCTCATCAGTTGCTCCAGTTACATGGAACTCTCAGTACTGCCCCATTTGCACACCTGTAGTGTCTGAAAGTTTTGTAAAATGTCACTTTTTAACACATACCAATCAGTGGCTTCTTGGCTGGATAGAACTATCTGTTAATAAATTACTGAGTTCTCTGAATAAAAGGCAGTAAACAACCTCAAAATATATTTGCTGGTATTTTAAATCGTAGATGTGAAGATGAACCACCAGCAGCTACCCAAGCGCAGGGCTGGGACTCCACAGTCCTGGACAGTTTCTGGTAGGAAATGTGACGGGCAGTCACAGACAGGGACTGGGACAAGGGAGGACGATGAACCATCACCTAATAAATGAAATCGGCAGACAGACTGTGCACTATCAGTCCCCAGGTCAAAAAGCAAGGGCCAGAGTGGGAGCTGCTGCAATGGGACCCAGAACACTGGGATTCAACAGGCTGGACTCAGGTGTTTTGCAGAGCAGCTGTGAGCGCCCACCTACCTTTTGGCTGAGGCCGGAGACTTGGCCACGATGACCGCGTTCCTGTAGTCTGGGATCTGAGAAGAGGAGGGGCTGGGTGACTGCCATGTCTCAAAAGGCTGCTCACACTAGCTCCATTGTCAATAAAAAGCAACACCTCAACACACTCAGAAATGTCAGCTGGTCACTTCAACATTTTCCAAAATGAGAGAAAACTCAAAAGTAAATTTCCTCTTTGGAAAATGAAGAAATGCCTACCTAAGAAAAAAAATTATCAAGGCATGAATCTCATACTTATTTTAAGAAAAAAATAGAGTTAATCAGTAATAAGCTCATATCTCTAAGTGGCAGCAAAGACATTTTTATAATGTCAACAGGAAGTCTTCTCATGGACCCCTGTCACATGTAATTTCACAGCCCAAGGATGATATTCACTGGACCTGAATCGAAGGCATTTGTCAACTTCTAAACAAGTGACTTCATAGCCAATGAAGAAAGAAACTAACCTGCTAATGGAATCAGCCCAGTACTCTTTACAAAGATACTCAGAGCCCCTTAAGAAAATAAGCAAACGTCGGTTTACATTTAAGCCCTTTACTTTGAGGATCTGAGTGATCTGGATGAGGATGATGACAACTGAAGAGACGCCCAGTGCCAACTCCTCAGAGCTCACAACACAGAACTAGCGATGCTTTTCAGCTAGGCAGTAGCTTGCTGTTTCTTGTTTCACCTGGGCAATATTTTCAAAGCATGTGCTTAAAATCTAAATCACTTCATTAAATTATGTTATTCCATTAGGATATATCCCCAATGATTTCTCACAATTATGCTAGATTGGTGAATTGAAACATAAAGCACTCACCACCATCTAGCACATTGCACAATGCCTAGCATGTGGAAAAAACTAAATAATCAATACTTAGTAAACAAACAAAATCCTGATGAATTTGAAGAAGGTTCTATTATAGATATACCCACTTGGACAAGATGTCTCTCCATCTGGTCCATCTACACACATAAATAGCACAGAATATTTTCATTTTGGTATGTTCCTCATTTTTGCTGGGAGTCTTTATGAACTCTTTTATGTACTTCCATGCTTCATCGAACATCATCAAATAGCACCAATCCCAACCAAGAGGAGAAATAAGTAATGAAGGAACAGTTACTAAAGCAAAGAAAAGGAAACTTAAAAAGAAAGGACTTTTAAATAAAAACAGGTCTACTTTCTCTTCAGTACTCAAAACAGGAAATCATATGCATAAAGAAAGAACAAGTTGTTATGAAGGTGGAGGTTATTATGGTCAAAGAAGGTCAGTAGCTGGCTGGTTCAGGGCAGGATGGACGCGGCTGCAAGAAAATGTCGGCCAGAGCAAGCCATGGAATTTTCCCACCAATGCAGTACAGGAGAAAGCAAAACTTGAACAAGAAACTGTTAAATAATATATAGACTAGATACAAGATTTTCAACATCTAATAGCTCCTGAAGAAAGAAATAAAAATCCAAATTACAGATAACAAAATTTGTAGGGAATGGAAGGGCCCCACTGAGATCCAGTGAGATGGATGAAGATGGTTCATCTTACTGGATGCTGGTTCATGGGTCACAGACGTCCACGGACATGCCATGCAGAGATTTCAAAACCACAGCAAAAAGATAAAGCACTATCTCACACGGGGAATTCTGTCCAACTGCAGATTAATATAGCCCTTCAGACAACCTTAATTTTTCCAGTATCTAGTAAAATATTAAAAATGTAGATACTTTTCAATCACGATTCTACTTCCTAGTATATCACAGAAGAGCACTTGTTTAAGTACTGAGAAAAGCAGGTACTGCTTTTAGTACTGAAGTACTTTAAGCACTGAAAAAAGAATTTTCAGTGCAACATTACTTAAAAATTTTTTGAAAATAAAATATTTCACTTTTTAAAAGAATGAAAAATTAAACCACCTAATATCCAGCCAAGAGGAAATGGATGAAAAACCTGTGGCTCATTTAAACTTGTGCTTTAACACCTAAATAGGCAGCTACTTATATTTAAATTAACTAAACTCAAATGAAATCAAGGATTCCATTCTCCAGTCACACTGGGCAGTTCAGCTGCCATTGTGAAGGCAGAGCGAACATTTTCAGTGGCATAGAGAGTTCTATCCATTACTGTTGGTCTGAACTTTGGAATACTGTGTAGCAATCATGAAGAAAGGTAATCCTATACATCAGAACAAGGAAAGACCACCAGACACCAGCTTGGGAAAGGAAAGAAAGTTTCAGAACAACACAAACAATATATCAACTCCCCCCCCCCCCCACACCCAAATCAATATCTGCAGAGAGGAGGTAAACTTCGAAAGCGCTAAGAGGATTCAGGATTCAGGACACACTGCAGGCTCGAGCTAGGGAGTGCCCTGCAGAAGGTCTGGCCCAGGCTGGTGACTCTAGGCACCTGAGGTCCAAGAGAAAAAAGAGCAACTTTCAGAGCTCTGCAGATGAAGAGTTTCAAGTACACCAGTTACATTCACAAAGTCAACTTTAAGCGGAACAAGTCAATGTTAATCCTTAAACAAGCCCAAGGAGATGGAAACACATGTCTTAAATAGAAGGTTGAGAAGTCAGAGCTAACTCACCTCCTCCTGAATGTACTGTAAGAGGAAGGGAGATGCTCTCAAATTGTCAACAGGAATATTGAAGAAGCCCTGGATTTCCTTCTGGTGTAAATCCATAGTAATGAGGTGAGTCAGACCTTTGAAAACAAAGCAGACACACACACACATATGGTTTCATGACCAGTTGCACTGTATGAATAAGCACTACATAAAACAAGATACCATGTGAAATAAATTACTATCTAAAATTACTCTCATCAAAAGCTTAGCATCTTTATCCCTCAGATTCTTAGTACAATGAGATTCTGAGATAATAGAATGCTGGTCTCTGCCCCCAGGACAGAGCTCCTAACCCCTTGTCACTCCCTTAGTGCTAAGAGAATCGGGAGCATCTCTTGTTGTCACATCTGGTCCGTGACCCCATCTCTGACACAGAGCTCCTGAAAGCTCTGGGGATGGGCTCCTGGACGTGGCTGGTCACCTTGACAGGAAGCTTAGCATTACCAGGCTCCCTTCCCCTACTGTCCAGAGAGGGGATGGACTGGACATTGGGCTGTTGAATGACCACGCCTCCCTGAAGCCCCAAGAGCAAGGGCTCTGGGGAGTATCCGGGTGGTGAACAGGGGGATGCCCCCTCTCCTAAGCAGGTGGGGACCTGGGCTTTCCCTCCTCAGAAGGGTGATTCTTCTTACAGAGATGCATGGTTTTCACACCAATTTAAAAGAGCCAAAATCACAGAGATGAAGAAATGCCTCTGATAATTCTATGAGAGATTCCCTGTCCCTGAAGTTGTGTCAGTAGGCATGATAAAGCCAGACTGAGACATAATGTCTTCAGATATTAAGGTAAACCTCACATGCCTGTAACTGGAAAAAATGAAGAATATTCATCCCACTGGCTCCTTGAAGGATATTTGAAATGGAAATACACACACACACACACACACACACATACATATAATTCAATTGGAAAAATTTTTAAAAGCAAAATTTGCCTGAAAGAGCAAGAAAGCCTGGTGGCCTATCATGAGCAAGACTAGGATGGCAAGGGACCTTCTCGGGAGCTCAGTGGCCCATCTGCTCCCTTCAGCAAAGTTCTCAACAGGGTGTGCCTGGAGGTTACTGGGGTTCAGGTCTGGTCATTTCCTGTTTTGGTTTTGCCTTCTTTGAAATGCTACAGAAGAAATTTATTCTGCAGTAAGTGTATTAAAAGGTAGTGATACGTTCTTTTCTCTCTGTACTTTCTGTGATGTGTGCCTTCTACAGTCACATACACGAGTACACATTTGTGTGAGTGTGCACACACACAGTAACAATCTGAAATTATTTAGAAACAAAGGGAGACACTTAGGATGTTACTGAAAAATGCACAACACAAAATAACACACAGGGTTTGCAAAATATGCCAAGCTGTCCTGGGAAAGAGAAGAGGTGAAAATAAAGAGAGTTGCTATGTTAGAGTAGCTGATTCCAATGCTTTTTCTACTTTAAAAACAGCCTCAATAGGACTGCCACCTACCATTTCTACTTTTTAATCTTTTAAACAAAGGATTTCAGAAAAAATCAGTTGTCCTCATGAGCTTTGTGTTCAGAGAGTTTGGACCAGGAGCAAACTGTCAGCATGGGCGTCTGTTACAGATTCACTATCTGGAAGCTACATCACTCTGGGCACTCTGTCCAATGCTCCGAGTCAGTGAAGATGAGGCTTTACGATTCCTCAGGTGAAAACGCAATTCTCAGACCCCCATCAACCATCAGTGACCACCCCTCACCGGCTTTGCACATCATAGAGGCCAGCAGCTTAGAAACAATGGAGCCCCTCTTCCTCATCTTGCACTGCTTGCTGTAGGGGAAGTAGGGGACCACGCCGATGATGCTCTTGGCGCAGGAGGTCTTACAGGCATACACCATGATCAGGAGCTCCATGATGGTGGTATTCACGTCCCTGCAATCCAAGAGAGAAGACCAGCAGGGAGGGTGTCAGACTTGCCACAACCTCTCTCAGTCCCAACTAAGCATCAGCAAGATGCCACTCCTGCCTTGGCCAAGACAGGCTCCAGACACACAGAAGAGACAAACGCTGCTCTTCTCAGGCCTCCATCAGTAGCCCCCACGCCGCCTCTCAGCCAATGACTCTACTTCCTTTGCCACCAAGAACAGCACTGTTCACTCCAGTTTGCTCAAGACAGAGCCCCAGAGGCATCCTTAACTGCCCTCCTGTCCAGACACTGGCAGCATCTCACACTCCACTGCTGCCCGGGCTGAGGCCCACGTCCCCAAGGGACAGCAACAGCTGCACCCACACGCTCCCCACCCCCTCCCCCTGTCCCTGGCAGTCTGTCTCCAGCCACTCTCTGCATAGCACCTGGCTGATCTTAGAGTCACGGCCAGATCACAGACTCTCTGCCCAGGACCCAGGGATGGTTTCCCACTCGGCCCATGGCAGATGCCCAAGGCCCCAGAGGGCTCCTGAGGCCCCTTCTGGATCTGCCCCACTCCCTCTCTGCACCCTACTCCTCCTCCATGCCCGTCCATGCCAGTCCTCACGGCCACCTGAGGGCCCTCTGTCTAGGGCTCCCCATTCCCGCCTGGAATGACCTCCTTGCCAGCTGGCACCGGCTTCCAGTGTTGGTCAGAGGTCACCCACCAATCCACCCTCCCTCCAGCCTCCTGCCACTGTCATGCCAGCTTCCTTGCACACTGTGCTGGTTTTTCCCACAGCCCTCGTCACCTCCTGACAAACTGGATAATCTACTTGTTCATTATGTCACTCGCATGTCACAGAATACAGGTTCCATGAAGATCAGGATCTGTGATCTATTCTAATCTTTCACACCTCTTGAACACCTGTAACAATGGCTGACACATGGCGGACACCTGACACATGTTTGTGAATAAGTGAATGCATGAAAGAGCAACGGGAAGCCTGGAGCTTTCGGGTGAGCAGATTCTCTGGATTATAGAAAACTTAAGTCAATGGACATAATTTTCTTCACTGAAAAATTTTCTTATACTTTTAGTTAAAAGAGGCACTTATTTTACATATAAATGCACATTTAGCATGCAGCCATTTTTGGAATCTCTAGGCTAAACACTGATATACCATACAAACTCATTTCTAGACATTATTAAAAACTGCTGAGTTAAAATTGTCATCTAAGAGGCCTTTAGGAACATGGGTAGAAGAGTGGCGTTTGATCAAGGAGTGGTACAGACACCTCACTGCACTGAATCTTCTACCCCAGTGCACACACCTGTGACTCAACAATTTCTAGAACACACGGCTCTCAGACGTCATGGCAGAGACACATCTGCCTTCACCACCATCTCTCTTCTCCTTTAACTTGTGCGGCAGGACAGCACACAGTGATCACATTTAAATTATCTGCAAGAAAAGCTTTAAGAACCCCAACTAGGTGAACACCTCTCCTACTGCTTGTTCTCTTTGGGAACTAGAAGAGCTTCCCTATAAGCTCTGTGAGACTCTGGCTCCTGAGAGTGAACGTCACAGGTGCTCACTGTCCCATGCCTCTCCCCCAGCACGCAGCTATTCCCACACCGAAAGGACACAGGAAAGTCAGCAGCTATGTCAGAAAGATCAGTTGAGTAAGACTGGGCTAGTTTTAAAACAATCTTAGTCCTTCTTGTCTGGGCAACTCTTATTACACTAGACATTCAAGCCCAAACAGAGACCCAGAAAGCAACAACATTTCTGGTGGATAAGCTACTTACTTTGAAACAGTCTGAATGATGAAAACATCTTTTCCCCTCACAGATTCTTGAATTTGTACTCTTGTTTCTGGCAGGAAAGGGGAAAAGAGAGGAATGGTGAACAAGGCATATCATTTTAAAAAAATGCACAAGAAAATCTGTACCATTACCCAAGGTTATAAACTATGGAAACTGAAACTGTTACAAACTCACTATAAGGCTTTAGATTCCATGGAGGATAATGAACACACTGTGATTAACACACTTTGAAAATGCCACCTGACACCAAGGCCACACTAGACACACGTACCCTGCCTCAGGGGACAGATTCAACCCAGGCCAAGCTCAGGCTTCGTCAGCTGACAGCAACTGCCTTCGGGTGAGGTCTGAGGACAAGCCTCTAAGTTCCCAGCTGTGACCTGCCCCAGATTCTCTATGGAGCTGGTATTAGTGGGGGTGAGAACACCATGATGGCCCACCCCTATCTGCCTTCCTGCAGACAAAACTCACTGGACACTGAGGCCGACTGCTCAGTCATGGAGGGTGAGGGCTGGGCTGGAATGGCAGGTACCACAAAAAAGCCATCATCACAAGGGCACAGGATAACTCACCTCGGTCAGGCTCCTGATAAACCTGCACTTTGCCCATCTCTACCCCTAGCCGCCTAGAGAAGAGAAAGAGGGAAAAAGCAGAAATAGTAATAAAACAGATAAGTCTTTACTATTAAGATGATTTAGAAATTGATGAAAATAAAGCAAATCTTAAAAACAGAGATACTGCTATTATAAAATTTAAAGTGGATCTCAAACTGTTTCATCACCTAGCCCATCACATCTCCACCCTACACCTACCCTGTCCTGGGGCTCCCTGTGCTCCAGTCACATTCCTGCTGTCCCCTTTCTGCCTGGAGGGCTCTGCCCCAACTCCTACTCGCTGCCATTTCCTGCATTCTCAGTTCACTTTCCACCCACAGGTTTACAGGCACTTGAGCACCTGAGCTAAGGCAGCACAACCTGCCCCATCTCTCTGATTTTCCTGCACAGATCACTACCTGAAGTTATCCTGTTTGTCTGTTTGTTGACTTCCTCCTTGTCTGGCACCTCCACTAACAAAGGAAGGATTCTGACTGGCTTGTTCACTGTTATACCCCAGTATCTAGATCAAAGTATAGCACACAGCAGGGGTTCAATATTTATTTAATAAGTTACTAAAATTACTGAACTGTAACCTGTGAACTACCTTCATATAGCATAGACCCTTCACTGTTCTCTGTACTCAAATACCTCTATACAAATGTAGCATCTCACACAATCGCTGGCATTCAGGAGTGATGACAGTTTACAAAAGGTGAGCCCTTAGTGCACGGATGACATCCAGATTCACTGTAAAACATCTGCTGTCAAAGTTAACACCAGGGCCAATATGCGCATCAAATGTAAACCACCACTGAACAAGCACAGACTTTTAAGTGTGATTATACTCACTCAGCGATCTTCTTTGAAAGCTCCATACACGATGAATTCGAATTTGCTGAAAACAACACCAGACCCCCTTTGGTTATGTTCATCTTGGCTTCTGATTCAGGTGGAGCCACACAAAACATCAAAACCTTCTTGGTTTTCCAGTTTTCAGAGCCTAGAAAGATACCAAATATGTTAAAAAATTGTCATATGAGATGAAATGCACCTGAATATTTTGAACAGCAAATGAGCTGAAGGAAATTAGTTTTCACTGTAATGGAGTCTTTCACATTGAACGTGTATATGGACAAGTAGGATCTATTCAAATTTATGGAAAGATGTCATCATACGACTCAATTATTTTCATGACTACTGGGAATAAACGATAAACTTACAAGAAAGGTGGAGCTGAAGAGCTCAGTGTTTTACTGTTTGCTGCTTAAAGTCAATTACGACAACCTCCTTTTAGTTTCTGACAACAAAATTCCTCCTGGATTAACACACAGAAAAATGGCAGAGCCATTAGCAAGGACAAGAACTGACTGATCCTTAAACAATGAATAAATAACCCATCCACACCCAGCTTTCCCTGTAATACCTGTTTACCACAAACCCCCCTCCCCCAGCCTTGCAGCTGTCCTGGGTCCTGTCTAAGCCTGACCTGGTCATCTGCACTTTCCTCAACTGGAACACAAGGTTGACCAGATTACAATAATCTTGAAGGAAAGTGACTCAGCCACATAACTGACCAGCAGCAGGGCACAGAGAAAGCCCCTGGAATAGAGGCATTCAGAATCATCCATATGTTCCTCCTCCTTCCACTCTGGGGTGAGTGCCCTGATGGAGAAAGGCAGGCAGAGGACTGGGTGCAGGATCAGCAGTCCAGGAGGCCTGGGGGGATGGAGGAACCTTCCGAGCAAGCCCGCTGCATTAACGCAGCCGTTATGTTTATGCAGCTGGCTCTTGGAAGGCTGGCGGAGGGAGGAAAAGCCTGGAGCCCATGTCTTACTTGTTATTCCTAAATTTTAATTACACAAGTACATTCTCCTTGTAAAAAACTGAAACAGGAGAGTTTAGACTAACGTCACCAGCTCCTCCCACCCACCTCTCCCCGGAAGAGACAGCTCTTATTACTGGTTTGATACAGATACCATTGGGCTGTTTACACATTCACATATGTGACCCCCATTTAAAAAAATGTATAAGAATTCATTTGTAACATAAAAAGGGACCATCATACAAATCTATCTCTAATCTGCTTTGTTTTGACACAATATATTTGAGAACCCAAGTAGAAAGCATAGACCCATTGTGTACTTTTTAACTGTTGCCAGTGCTCCCTGGTGCAGCCAGGCTGCACTTGCAGGTCACCAACCCAAACAGGCCTCCCTGTGTATGCGTTTCCCTTTGCAGTAACTGCTGGGGGAGCCAAGGGGGCATGGGTTGGTGACTCATGGTCCCACAAGCGGGCTAGGAGAAAACACTTCCTCTTCAGGGGCCTTCCACAATGGGAAACGTGGGCCATCCCACTGGACTTGGCCTATTAATTATAAACAGAAACATATGAACAACTGGCCAAGGCCCTAAGGAGACCAAGAAGGATCACTGGGGTGTATAGTGGAAAGTGGCTTTGGAGTAGGGATGAGCAAGGTACATGCAGGCCAAAACAGGTTATTTCTGTAAATAAAACTATACTGGAACACAGCCATGCTCACTGTTTACAAACTGTCTGTGGATGCAATGGTAGAGTTAGGTGTGGGCTGCAAAACCTAAAATATTACCTGGCCCCCTACAGAAAACGCATGCTGACCCAGCTTTACAGCATTGTGTTGGGCAGGGGGGCTGGTGCAAATGAAACAAAGAATACTATTTAACCCTCAACACTCAGAATTGGAGGAGATCCTGGTTGTCTTCTAATACCACCTCTCAATCCCTCTATGGCTATGTTTAGGAACAGAGGTCTGGAAAAGGAAACCACAACAAAAATAAAACTCATTCTCCTGTAGTTATGAACACAGGCTTTAGAGTCAACCCAGGTTTGCATCTTAGCTCCTATTTGCCCTCAACTTACTGTGAGATCTCACATAAACTAACCTCTCTCACTCTCATCCATGCTACTGTGAATAATGACCTTACAGGGTCACTGTAAGATTAGCTCCTGTACAGCACTTAACACACTGCCCCACATACAGGATACCCTTGGTAAATAGAAGCTATGAGGAGTCAGCTTGTAATATGTTCACTATCTACTGAACAAGCACGTAATATGCGCAGGGGTGGCAACCTTTTTACATCCCCCGTCTTCAAATAAGAAGCTTCTTAAAGGAAAACGGTGTTCTTGAGTAGACATGAACACTGAGAATCACAGTGTCTGAGGGGCAGGAAGAGCCCTCAGAAGTAACTCAGTCCATATCTAGGACTCCTACCATTGAGCCACTCCAGACACCTGAAGAGCCCGGACCCAATGCCCACACCCTGAGGGATGTCCCAGCCATTCCAAATCCTTCCTCAGAATACACAATGATTGCTTTCCTGGCAGTTGCCACCTCTGTGCCTTGTCCTTTCCTTGGAGATTTACCGGAAACCTCAAATTCCTTTTTCCCTCTGCAGTCCTCAGTCTATCTCAAGATGGCGCTCTTGGCCTGGGCCTGGCATTACTGATCATGGTTTAAGTCCTTCATCACCAACCATGCTCTCTAGGGTTCCAATCCAGGCAGCAGGTTTCAAGAGTGGAAACCTAAGACCCCAACATGCCACAGGCAGGTAGATTGTTTGGGAACAGGTATCAGTACAGCCATGTTCTGCGAGTGTCCATCTCAAGAGCTTGTCAAACAACAGAACTAGCTACTAGTTTCAGTTCTCCCTTTCCTATTGTAAATTCAAACTGTGTTCTTTACCAAGCTTTAGGAAGAGTTTTAAAGAGAATCCTCAGAAACAAGATAATCACCGGGATGGAGGGGCAGAAAGTTCAAGGCTTTAGCGTGAACACAGACAACATTCCCATTTCTCCCCCCATAAACTTCAGATGCCCTTACATTTATCCTAAATTAACTCTGGAATATGTGAGAATTATATATAACCCATGAAAACACACCCTTTCCACAGAATCCCAGCACCTCACACAAAGTGGGTCATACTTCTCTTTGAATGAGACAGGGCAATCTGCTAAGTCTCATGAACCAAACCTCACTGAAAGTACCACTTGTTCTGTTAAGTGCTAGCAGTCATTGTAAAAAACCTCTTACACACCTCAGATGAGAAAGGCTGGCATCAAAGTGTGTAAACACTCTCCATCTGAAGATGCCTGGAGTCAGAGTGTGAAGACCCAATTTGTCTCCCCAGTTACCAGCTACGCGTTCTTGGCTTTTCCCTCTGGACAAGAGATAGAAGCCTGCTAAAAACAGCTTCCCCAGCAGAATTTAATGCTCAGGACTGCAGAGACTTTTCTCCACTACGCTTTTCTCTGCTGTGTACCCAGGGCCTAGAACAGCAACTGGCAGAGGGAGAGGCTCAGTACACGTCTGTCAGATAACACATGTTGGTCGAATAAAGCCTGACCTCATTGAGCTACAATGATTAACACACAGAGTTGAAGTAGTTTGCAAGCTCAAAGGTGCCGTAAAGAATTATTATTTTTATTGTGATGTTCTTCACATTTTGGGGACGTGAATTCTAAGAGAATTAGAAGGGCAAAGCCTAGATGTAATTAAGCTCCTATGCCTCTGGGATCCCAGGCACTCTGCTGTCTCTCCATCAGAATGTTTTCTTTCAGCTATATACCATTTTCTGAGTGCTCTGAATTCTTATGACAACTCAATAAAGCAGGTATTACACTACAAGTAATACCTTTCAGACCCAGTGCTAGGGGGCAGGGTGAGGCTTGGAGATGAAGACACTTTTTCCAGGTGGCCCTCCTGGAAGCAGGAGACACCAGGTCAGCTTCAGCTTGTCTCCCAAAACCAAGGAGAGTGACCTAACACCCCACATTACAGGGGGGAAGGACCTGACAAATACCCAGTTAAAAAACCGTATATAATAAACACATCTTGTTTGGAAAACAATTTATATCACGTGCCAAAGAAAGAACACATGACTCAGTATTTCCCCTTTGGAGAATTTATTGTAGGGAAAGAAGGAAAAAGCTCAATGATGGCCACTGCATGCTTTTTCTAAGAGGACGACCGTGAACATATGGAAAAGTTACATAATGGGGGTAATTAAGTAAAACTCTGAATATATATTCAATATAATAAAAAACGGTAAATATCCGAGACTGTGAAAGTGCTTCTGTTAAGTGGGTACGGAGCGGAACTGCATCTCCTCCAAGCTGAACTGGGTGATAAGGGCAATGGACCAAATCAGGACAGGAATACGGAGGAGACGGGCAGGACTTTGTGCGGTTCAGTAATGTGGGCGAATCACTTATACGAATCACTTGTGTACGGGACATCTTCACACATGAGAAATCACACTTTCTCACTCCAAATCTCCATCCCAAATTTCCTACTTCTTGCAAAAGCTACATACCCAAACAGCGTCAGTGTCAATAAAAGGGGAAAAATTCGCACCATCATTGTGCAGTCGGGGTTGGGGGTTGGGGGGGCCTGAACAGCAGAAGCCTGCCTCGCAGCCACATCCCGGCCGCCCTCGGGCTCTGAGGGCCGGCCGAAGAAAGCATCTTTCAGGGCGACAAACGCCAGCCCGGCACCGCGCTTCCGCCCGCGGCCTCAGGTCCCGGGTCAGCCGGACCGGGCTCGCGCCAGGCCCGCGGACCCTGACAGACCTGACCGCGCTGAGGGCGGCACGCGGCCGGCCCCCGCCGAGACCCCCACCCCTGCACCTGCACCCCACAGGCCCGGCCCGCCGGCCGCGCTACCACCGTCGCCGGCTCCCGCCCGCCTACCTGGCCCCGACCCCAGCCCCGGCCCCGCCGCAGCCTCCGCTGCCGAAGGAGGAGAGCGCCGGTCCCCAGGCGGCCAGTTCAGGAGCAAAATGGCGACTCCGATCCCGAGAACGGCATCCGCGGCGACAGCGAGGCCTGGGGGCGGGGCCACGTGGGCGGGGCTTCGGGAGAGACCCTCTGCGGGGGCGGGGCCCACGGAAGGGAAGGGCGGGACCTTGGAGTCCTTAGGAAGGTGCTAGGCAGGACGAGGGGCGGGGCGAGGTGGCGAGGGGGCGGGACCGACTGGAGGGGTGGGGCCGGGTCAGGCGAGGGGCGGGGCAGAGCCTCCAGTATCACAGAAACAGGATCATCATCAACACGTGAAAGCCAGTGCGGACTTTGCTGTTTGGAACTACAAATGTCTGGGTTCAAGTCTTTACTGGCCTAGAACCTTGGGCAAACTCACTTCACCTCTCTGTGCCTGTTTCCGCAGCTGACAAATGGAGATGATAGTAGCACCCATCTTAGGGATTATTGGGAGGAGTAAGTAAAATAACACTTGCAGAGTTTCCAGCACAGTTCCTGGCATATAGTAAACCCTCTATTGTGGTTAATTACAGTTATTTGCTTTGTTATCCTTTCTTCTTTTATCATAAAGTAAGGAACTGGTGCTTGCCTGAGTTCCTTATAATTTGAGTATGTTTTATATATGTATAAAACATAATAATTGCAAACACATATGGAGTGTATCAGGTGAAGTGCTTACCACATATTAAACATTGTAACTTACTGTAACTTATTTGACCCTCACAGAAGTATGAGATGATCTTATTATCTTCATTTTAATAGTTGTGGGAACTGAAACACTGACATTAAACAAATTGCCTAATGACAAGGGCTTCCCTAGTGGCTCAGCCATAAAGAATCCTGCAACGCAGAAGACACAGGTTCGATCCCTGGGTCTGGAAGGTCCCCTGGTGAAGGAAATGTCTACCCACTCCTGTATTCTTGCTTGGGAAATCCCATGGACAGTGGAGCCCAGTGGGCTACAGTCCATGGATTCTCAAAAGAAGGACACAACTGAGCGACTAAATAAAAAAACAAACAACCTGAACAAGAACTTCAATCCAGGTGGCCTGGCAGCCCAGTCTGCACTAAGTCAGGCCATATACCATGCCCCAGCTCCAGTTCTGCTTTGACTTTTTAACTAGAGTGGGGCTTGAAATTGCTCATGAGAGGCAGCACAGCCAGCTAGAAGGAGCTGGTCCTCACAGTCCAACCTCTTAATTTACAGTGTGGAATACATGCATCTCTATTTATGAACTATAAATTAAGTATAAATGCTTTCTGATATGCAGTCATTTCCTTTGCCTGACAGCTTTACGGGGTCTTACCTCTGTGAACAACGAGGCCGGTGAGCCCACAGACAGATTCACATACAAAACTGAATCCCCTTCTAGGATGCTTTGGGTTTACCCACTGCTTCTGCACTGACCCAACCCTGATGCATCTCACCTCCTGGTTTGGGTCTGCGTAGGCTCCACCCAGCATTCCACGGTCCAAGTGATTGGATCTGACCAAACAGGGCCACTAATCCCTCTCAGCTAGATGATTCTCTCCAAGGGCAGGCCTCTGAGCCAATTAGTTCAGTTCAGTTCAGTGGCTCAGTCATGTCCAACCCTTTGCGACCCCATGGACTGCAGCATGCCAGGCTTCCCTGTCCATCACTAACTCCCAGAGTCTGCTTAAACTCTTGTCTGTGGAATTGGTGATGCCATCCAACCATCTCATCCTCTGTCCTCCCCTTTTCCTCCTGCCTTCAATCTTTCCCAGCATCAGGGTCTTTTCAAATGAGTCAGCTCTTCACATCAGGTGGCCAAAGTATTGGAGTTTCAGCTTCACCATCAGTCCTTCCAATGAATATTCAGGACTGATTTCGTTTAGGATGGACTGGTTGGATCTCCTTGCAGTCCAAGGGACTCCCAAGAGTCTTCTCCAACACCACAGTTCAAAAGCATCAATTCTTCAGCACTCAGCTCTCTTTATAGTCCAACTCTCACATCCATACATGACTACTAGAAAAACCATAGCTTTGACTAGATGGAACTTTGTTGGCAAAGTAATGTCTTTGCTTTTTAATACGCTTTCTAGGTTGTTCATAGTTTTTCTTCCAAGGAGCAAACGTCTTTTAATTTCATGGCTGCAGTCACCATCTGCAGTGATTTTGGAGACCCCCCAAAATAAAGGCTGTTAATGTTTCCACTGTTTCCCCATCTATTTGCCATGAAGTGTGGAACCAGATGCCATGATCTTAGTTTTCTGAATGCTGACTTTTAAGCCAACTTTTTCACTCTCTTCTTTCACTTTCATCAGGAGGCTCTTTAGTTCTTCTTTACTTTCTGCCATAAGGGTGATGTCATCTGCATACCATATGTTATCTGCATGCCACAAGGCAGTGTCATCTGCATCTGAGCCAATGGGAGCCCAGAAGATGCAATCTCAAGCCACAGTGGGCTACCTCTCCAGTTGATACAGTCAGAATAACTAGAAGATCCTGAATATGGAACACTGAATTCCTTCCCTCCATCCCTGAAGTCAGTGTGGACTGGGTTTCCATCATCACAGGGGCTGGGTGTTCTCCCTTGCTTACTTCTTATTGTTCTTTCCCACCAGCCTGTTCCCCATCCCTGAAATACAGGGCCTTTGCATATGCTGTTTCTGCCTCTGGGGGCAGGTTCCCTCCTGCTGCCCTCTCCTCCATCAACTCCTACTTAAACTACATCTCAGTGCAATTGTCATTTTTAAGCCTTTCCTAAACCACTCACCTTCTCAAAGGAAAAAAAAAATCCGTGCACTTTTCCTTCCTTAGGCTTATTGTGATTGTTAATTGTGTATTTGTGTGGATGGTCATTTTATAAATATTCCCATCCTAGCCCCTGAGGGCAAGTTCTTGTCTCTTTTATTGATCACTGTTTCCCAGTACCCAGCACAGTGTCTGGCATAAGTGTGGTACTAAAGGAATGTCTGAGGGTGACCTCAGAATTACCTCCACCCCTCATGGAAAGGAGGTGGGCAATAGCACCACACAGGGACAATATTCCTGATAATTTAAAAATCGTCTCTGCTGAGTCAGTATGAGCTAGCTCCCACATATTGTGCTCCTAGGATTTGGCAATGGAATTGCCAGTTTCTCATCAGTTCTCCTCATTGCAGGCATGTAGTTTTTCAGTTTTCTTTGCTCTATTATATCAGATACCACTGATCCATCCACTTTCCATTATCCAAACTCTTTTGAAATCCCTCATAGGCTGATGCCTTATTTCCCCTCTTTCTTTATCCTTGGGGTTTAGGCCATGGGAGGGAGCCATGATGGACATCCAGCCCAGATGACCCACTAGGGACTGCAGCCCCAGTCACTACCTGACTTCAACTGTATGAGAGACCCCAAATGAGAACCACTCTGCTTAGCAAACTCAAGCCACAGAAAATTGAGAGATAATAATAAAACTTTGTACTAAGTTGCTGCATTTGGTGGTGTCTTCTTTTTGTGTGTGTCTTTTTGTTTGTTTGTTTTTTTGTCAATGTCTTGATACATATCTATGAGTAATGAGCAAGAAAGGAGCAGAACCAGAATCTAAAGATTGTGGTCAGTTTCACTCTAATTAAGTTTTTGGTTAGTCTATTTCCGAGCCTGATAATCACTTGCAGAGCCCGCATCATGTCGCTGACCACATTCAAGGGCACATAGAATATGAATCAAGACACTCCATCCATCCTAAGACATTGCCCTTTAACATTTTTTTTAAGGAAAGAAAAGCATCTTTGCTAAAGTTTTGTAGAAGGTTTTCAGCAGAGTGTTAAACCAGAAAACACAGACTTATTCAAATAACTATTGAAACAAAAACAGAGGGACTTGATTGTCAGTCATTTTGACCAGGGTCTGTACCCAGCTTCCTCCACAGAAATGACCTTAGCCAGAGAGCTGAAGGCACCTCTCAGCTTCAGTTTCCTCATCTGAAAAATGGACACTAAGATTAGCAGCTACATATGGATTCCAGGTGGAGGATGACTTTTCCGTGGAGTCAGAGAGTAGAGAGGCCATCAGAGGAAGCTGTTGTGGAGCTGTCTCCTCACTCATATCTCTGGCCAGGAGTGAACAAATGAAGCTTCAATTTTTCTGCAAGTGATAATATTAGGTGGGGGACAATGGGTACTAGGGAAGTGACCAGCAATAGCCATTAACATTCACCACTATGATTTGTTCTTCCTGAAGTAAAAGTGACACCTTGCAAGTGTCCTCATGGGCACTCAGATAAATTTCCCAGTCTCCTTCCAGTGGGACTGTGTGACGGTACTCTGGACAATGGAATGTGAGCAGAAGTAATTTACACCATTTTAGGGTTTGGTCCATAAAACGCTCCAATCTCACAACATCAAAGAAAACCAGAGCCTGCCAGTAGTTTAAGTGGTAAAAGCAGATTTTACTCAGGAACTATTGCAGCAGGGGGAAAGAGGCCTCATCATAAGACTGGGTTCAACTCTGAATATAAGGAGGAAGCCATGGGAACACAAGGGTGGGGGCCACTGGATGGAGAATTATTGAGGAAATTTCAGGGATACAGAAGTATTCTGGCTAAACAAGATTTTTGCTGCAGGCAGGCAGGGGTGATCAGGCATCACCTCAGTGGAGAATGAGAAGTTTGGTCAGATAACCAGGGTGATCAAGGGTGGGAAATGCTGGCCAAACTGACCTGGCAGGATTCTTGCTAAAACTAGACTCTTGGAGGACACGCCCAAGGATGGGGCCAAAGAGGACTCAGAGTAGCCTGAGTAAAGTTTGGTCAAGCAGAGAATCTTTGCCAATATTCCTTTGGATCCTTATTTTTAAACAGCAGCGATAATGAATACTTTGGGAACAGTTGTGGAAACTTGAAAATAAACTGGATGTGATGTGGTATTATAGAATTTTAAATTTTCCTACATGTGATAATGACACTTTGGTTGTATCTCTTAAATGTATCCTTACATTTAAGAGATGCATGCCCGGGACTTCCTTGGTGGTCCAGTGGTTAAGTGCCTGCCAGTGCACAGAAATGGGTTCAATCCCTGCTCTGGGAACTAGATCCCACATGCCATGGGGCAACTAAGCCTATGTGCCACAACCACTGAGCCCTCGCTCTGGAGCCCAAGAGCTGCAACTACTAAAGTCCACTTGCCTAGAGCCTGTGCTCCACAACAAGTCTGCACGCCACAACTAGAGAGTAGCCCCGATCACCACAACTAGAGAAAGCCTGAGCACAGCAACGAAAACCCAGTCAAAGGAAATGAGAGAGATGCATGCCTAATTAGTTAGAGGTTAAAAGTCACACAAGACAACAGCAGTGGATTTGGTTTAGGGCTGACATCCAAACTCACAATACAAACAGCAAAGGTAGCACCTAGCTGACTTAGAAAGGATGTGGAACATGAAGTACAGCAGCATTCCTTACAGCTTTCCATGGCTCTGATGACTGCATATTTGGGTAGGTTCTAGCCCCAGAGGATTCAGCAAAGAGGACCCATTGGCTCTGTGGCTCCCTGCTGGTCTGGTGGTGGTCATATGCATTCTTCAGCAGAGCTATGGCCCATACATTACAAGTTACACCAGCAGCCAAGAACAGCAAGCCGAGGGTCAGTTGAAGAGCACACACAGGTCCTACAGGAACCCCATCTGAGTTCAGACTGTAAGTCAGCTCCTGGAGAAGCGATTCACAGCTGTGAAAGCTCTCCCTGTAGTCACGGATGTCTGCAACATTTGAAATCACTGGACAAAAAAGTTAAATAATACAAAATGGCTGACACTTGTTGAAGCCAGATAATGAGTTTATCAAACTATGCTTCGGTGGTTGAAAATTTTTATTATAGGAAATCAAAGGAAATAAAATCTAAAATGGAGGTGTTCACCACCTGCTTTCATTTCCTGTGTGGTTTACCGGTGAGTTAATTCCTTCTGTTTAAAGCTCTCTGCTCTCAAGTCATAGCACAAATCTCCCCTCTTTTATGTAGCATCCCTCCCCCACTCCGACTATAGGATCCGTCCCTCCCTCCAATCCAAGTGTTTATTCTTCTGGACTCTTCCTGTTGCCTTCTTTCAGTTGCAGGGCACAGAAAAAGAAAAAAAAAGGAAACTTTGCCGCATAACCAAACAGTCCTAGATTCTATGTCAGGCAGGCTTGGACCCAGGGTTCCAAGAAGGTGGCCAGGCCCTGTGGCTCAGGCCCTATCACATGGCTGTTGCTCCTCGGGGTGGCTTCCCTTTGCAGACACTACACGAGGCAGCAGCTATCAGCTCCTAGGCAAGCTTCCTTTTGGAGGGACTTGCAGAAGCCTTTGCCCCAGCATACTCAGCAAAAGTCCCAAGGCTTGCTCTCATTGGCCAGGCTTATTACATGCCCACCAATCAGGGAATGTCTGGCCCTGATTGGTGGGTCTGGGTCACATGCTCCACACCTTTGAGGTGAGTCAGCTATGGCAGCGACCCGCGAAGGCTCGGAAGCAGGTGACTGTGGGAAGCAGGTGACTCGCACTGGGGTTCCGGCATCAGTGGGAGATAAGGCCAGAAACGCGGTGGAGGGTGGGGTTGGGGTGGGGGGCAGTGTTGGGGTGGGGGACCTGTTTGGTGACATGGCCTAGCCCACCTCAGTGGCCATTAGGGTGCTCACTGGTTCTGAGTGGTTTTTCGTCCTGTGAGTCCGCAGAATGATTTTTGGACGCCAAAGGAGCTGGATTTGTCTTCTGAGAGCCCTGGTGAACGCGCTTCCTTTCGGCTCAGCCCCGTCAGGAGCCTCTCCGCTGGGGCTGTAGTTCCAAGAGAGGCCGTCAGGGGGCGAGGGAGAGGCGAGAGGCAAGACTCCCTTCAGTCTTTTCAGTTCAGTTCAGGTGCCCAGTCGTGTCTTTTCGCAACCCCATGGACTGCAGCACGCCAGGCTTCCCTGTCTATCACCAAGTCAGTCCTTTGGGTTTTGATTTTTAACTGTATATGGAAAAGCGCCTCGTGCAGGCGATGAGTCCTCATAAACTGGACGAATCTGCAAGGCCAGTGACCGAGGGCCTCAGGAGCCCCCTGGTGTCGCCCATGCTCCCCTGACTCACAGTGTGTCGTTTACACTGGCGCCACTCTACAGTATGGACTCCTTTTGTGAGCTTCCTCTGCGCCGTCGTGTGTAGATGTGTTTCTGTGTGAACACAGCTGTTCTCAGGTTCTGTGGTCCCCGTGTTCATTTGTCTGCTCTAGTGTTGATGGGCATCTGGGTAATTTCTGGTTTGGGCCATTATGAATAAATAATGCCCCTGGGAAACTTTCACATATGTTTCGGTGGACACATATATATGCACTTTTGTTGGGTGTACACCTGTGAATGGGATTGCTGGGCCACAAGTTGTATACAATCAGTGGATACTGATTGCCACACCCTTTCCAACGAGGCTGAGCCGATTTGCCCTCAGGGTCCAGTTGCACTGGGTACTCTCTGTCTTTTCCTTGTTAACCATTCAAGTTCAATAGGGTTTATCTTTTTTTGGGGTGGGCAGTAATATTTATTTGGCCACTCCAGGTCTTAGTTGTGACATGTGGGATCTAGTTCCCTGGTCAGGAATCGAACTTGCACCCCCTGCATTGGGAGCCACTGGACCACCAAGGAAATCCCTCAATAGGTTTTTAAAAAAACAGCTTGAATGAGATATAATTGACATACTGTAAAATTCACCTGTTTTTATGTGTACACATCATTGCTTTTTAGTAAACTTGTGCAATCACCACAGTGAATCAATTATGGAATATTTCCATCATTCCTAGACCTCTCATGCCCTGTTTAGTTTGGTTTTTAACCTCATTTTCTTCAGCAGTCTTTGGGCACTTGTCTGGTGTCAGGCACTTTGCTAGGCTATATGAATAAATGAAAAATCAGGAAAACCTGGTACTTGCAGCCTAGACAGAGTCAGACATAACCCAACTGCTGTAATCTTGGAGAGGTACAGAGTAGTGTGGGATGTGCAGTGACCCAGAAAGTGATGGGTTTCTGACTCTTTAACTGCAGATGTGGAGAGGGAGTAGAGGCAAGGTGTAAGACGACAGGGAAGGGACATCAGCTTGACCACCACCTGGGAAAATATCCTTCTAAAGAAGAGCTCATCCTTCCAAACCTTGGGGGTTTTCCCAACCACAGGATTGATTAGGAGTCTCTGCCCTTTACCCCCAGAACCTCCTGGGTTTCAATACAGGTCTGCCTCCCTCCTGGACTGAGGGAAGTAAGGACAGGGTCTTGACTTTCTTCACCATGTGTCTCAGGCTCCAAGCAGTGTCTCAGAGGCCTTCAAAGTGCCCCAAACTGGGGAGCCTAAGGTGATAGACATATATTCTCTCACAGTACTGAAGGGTCAAAGTCAGAAGCCAAGGCATGGGCAAGGCTATTCTCCCTCTGAAGCCGGCAGGGAGGTCCTTTCCTGCCTCTTCTAGCTGTGATGGTACTGGCAGTCCATTGTGATTCTTGGCTCAGTCTCTGCCTTCTCATCACAGGGAGGTTTTGTGTATGTGTCTCTGTGTTTCTGCTGTTCTTCTGAGGAACCAGTCACATTGGATTTAGGGCTCCCCTACCTCTATGCAGCCTTTCCACATGGCTACTTTTCCACATTCCTTAGAGTAGTCTGCCCTGTGACATGGCAGATAGATTTTCCCAGAATGAGTGTTCCAAGACACAGAGAGTGGAAACTGCAGGGTTCTTGTCTCCTGAGCCTAGAAATGAGTACATTATCATCATTCTTTGGTGTTCTAATGGTTGAAGTAGTCGCAGGGCCCACTTGAGTTGAAGGAGAAATCACATAACTCCTCAGTGGGAGGGGTTTTAAAGAGATTTGGGGCATTTTTTGGACTTTCCCGGTGGTACAGTGGATAAGAATCCGCCTGCCAATGCAGAGGACACGGGTTCCATCCTTGGTCAGGGAGGATTCCACATGCCACAAGCAGCTGAGCCCGAGTGCCACAACTGCTGAGCCCATGCTCTAGAGCCTGTGTTCGGCAACAAGAGAAGCCATTGCTCACCACAAGAGAAAGTCAGAGTGCAGAACAAAACCCAGCGCAGCCATAAATAAATAAAGAGACTTGGGGACATTTTTAATCCTCCAAAAAGGTTCTGATAGGTTCCCTTGGCAAGGGCTCATAGGTACACTCCTCCCTCTTGAGTCCTTGTACCATCATGACAGTTTCCTTGCCACCTGGCTTGGTTGTAGATCTAGGCTGTGAGATTTTGGTGTGCTTTCCTGGTTGAACTGTTTTTATGTAGGAATTTGGGGATATTTAAATGCTACACTAACATTGCCACCATCATCTAGGACTCTTCCCTCTGGGCTTTAATTTGGACCTGCATATTTTTTTCATTCCTGATACAGGTCGTCACCCAGTGTGGGAGCCACAGGCTCATAGAAACTGTAGCAATGTTCTGGCCAGTGAACCTTCATCTGCCTTTGGCTATGCGACCTCAAGTGGCTTGAACTTTCCAAGCTTTTTTCATTAAAAAATGAAAATGCTCACTTTGAGGAGATGTGTTTAGAGATAGCAGATAAAAGCATTCGGCACATATTAGACAGTAAAGAGTAGGTATGAGAAAAGTAAAAAAATAAGACCGTTGCCAACAGATTGAAGAGAAAAACAAAGAAAAATTGGAGATGTGGGTGGAATGGTAAGTTGAGCCAATCCTTCTGGAGCAACTGGTAATATTTAACAAGAGCTGGGCAGCTGTTCTTTGCTTTGGCCTGGAAATTCCCCATCTGGGAATATATTCCAAAGAAATGATTCCCAAGGGGAAGATATGCAGTTTTTCTGCAGATGTTTTTAATAGCACTATTCATGATAGGAAGTAATTGGAAAAAAAAGAAGTGACTAATTTAAAAAGTCTTGAAAAAGCAAAGGAAGAGAGCATGACAGCAACAGAAAATAGAAGTGTAGGGAGTTCAAGGGGTCAGTCCCTCCATGGAGTAACCGTTAGGCAAAAATCAACAGAACCAACTTATTTTGGAACTCTGGAATCCAACCAAGGGCTTACAGAAACCAGGGGAGTGCTTAGTGAAGGGGAGGGGGTAGTGAAGTTTCAATATGAGGTGATTGCGGTGGCTGTGGAAACCACATCGCGTGTTCCTGGTGTGGCCTGTTGGGTAAGGGGTC
The DNA here is from genome assembly GCA_007570785.1 of Antilocapra americana. NCBI lineage: Eukaryota > Metazoa > Chordata > Mammalia > Artiodactyla > Antilocapridae > Antilocapra > Antilocapra americana. The sequence continues at coordinate 20,714,581 of ML664177.1, read as the reverse complement.
AGTGTGGACTTTGTTCTTAAACATTGTCCTGGAATGTTTTAACCAGTTTGACAGTTCCCTGAGGCCCTGGTGCCAAGATGTCTCTTGAGTTTGTCCCCCTCGGGTTAAATCCATTTTCCAGGAAGTGACGGTCAAAAACATTTAAAGATTTAGAGTCCCCTCAGCCATATAGGGCAAGGGTGAGTGGACATAATGGCAGCAGATGGACTGAAAGGCCTGGAAGGAAGGGGGTCTAAGGAGAAAGATGGTGGATGGAATAAGGCTTTGAAGGACTGAGGCATGTATGAGGGTATTTGGATTACAAAGAGAATGCCCAGAGCCAGATACATAATACACAGAAAAGATTTCCCAGGGTCCTAGGCATACAAATCTAGCAGACCCTGCCTCTGCATAAGAAGATGAAGCAGAGTCCTAGGTGGCCTGGCCAAGGTTGTAGGAGCGTCCAGCTCAGATCCACTCTGCACAGATTGGGAGGACGATTGTTTATTCTCCTTGGCTCCAGGCATTTATGAAAATCTCTGTCCACTGACATAATAGAACAGAGTTCAGTCACTACACATTGAAAGGAATACAGTTTTTACAAAATACCTTGGAAAAGTCACCAAAAACAAACAAACAGAACATGTCAGTTCTTAGCAATAAATAACAACAAACTCTGGGGAGGAGGAAAGAATCTGATTTTCAGAGTTTCTACATTATAATACTAAAAATATCCAGTTTTCAACAACAACAAAAAATGATGAGCAATGCAAAGGAAAAAAAAATATGTCCCATTCACAGGAAAAAAGAAATTAACAAGAATTGTCCCTGGCAGAACCCAGATATTCAACTTACTAGACAAATACTTGAAATCAGTTGTCTTAAATGTGCTTTAAAAGCTAGAGAAATCCAGGAGAATGATATATGAACAAATGGAGAATATTACTAAAAAGATATAAATTATGAAAAGCAACACTATGGAATACTGGAGCTGAAGAGTACAATAGTTGAAATAAGAAGTTCGCCGGGGATCAGAACCAGATGTGAGCAAGCCAAGGAAAGAATCAAGAATCAGCAGATGTGAAGACGGAGCAAGTGAAATCATTGAGTCTGAGAAACATAGATACAAAATCATGAGGAAAAATGAACAGAGCCTAACGGGTGTGTGGGATATCACCATATGTGTCAATAGATGCATAATGAGAACCCAGGAGGGGGAGAGAGACAGAGAGACGGAGAGACACACACAAAGAGTTGAGAATATTTAAAGATATTAAGGCCAAACACTTTCCAAATTTGATGAAATCATAACTTGCATATTCAAAACCTCAATGAACTAAAAGTATGACAAATCCAAAAAGATTCACAAAAGGCGTATTATATTCAAATAGTCAAAAATCAAATACAGGAATTTGGAAAAGTTAGAGAGGTAGCAGAGCCAGAAATTTGTCACCCCACCTAGAATTGCCCAGGCAAACATTGTCTCAGGTAAACTCTTTTGAAACTCTGGAGTCTATTGGGGGCTTGTAACTTCCAAGTAAAGGTTTGGACAGAAAAGGGTGGCTAATCAAGAGTCAATTTTAGCCCTCAGCAGAGTAGCAGTTCCCACTTTCTACCCTCCAGTGCTGTGGCAGGCAGTTGTGCATGGGTGTTTAGAGCAGCTTGTGTGAGATTGGCAGGAGCCAGGCAGAGGGGAGAACCACATTCTTCAGAAACTGCACATCTGTTCCCTAATCACTGATTGCTGCTTCTGATTACAGACATGCAGACTTGAGACAGGGCTCTTGTTCCTCCTCCACCTAGTGTTGCAAGCCATATCCTCTCTGGCTAAAGTGACTTCCAAGGAATGGAAATGACCAGGCCTTTCCCCCCCCTTCCTTTATTTCTTCTCTTTTCCTCATTTTGTGACCCAGACATTGAAAAATAAAACATTCGGGAGTTCCCTGGTGGCTCAGTGGATGAGAGTCCACCTGCCAATACAGAGGACACAGGTTTGATCCCTGATCCAGGAAGATTCCCTCATGCTGCATGGAGCTACTAAGCCAGTGAGCCACAACCACTGAGTCCGTGCTCTAGAGCCTGCCAGCCACAACTACTGAAGCTCGTGTGCCTCGAGTCTGTGCTCTACAACAAGAGAAGTCACCACATTGAGAAACCTGTAAGCCACAATGAAGAGTAACTGCTGCTCACCTCAGCTAGAGAAAGTCCATGCATGGCAACAAAGACCCAGTGTAATTTTTTTTAAAAAAGAAGATATCCAAAAACAACTGCAGTACGGAGGAAATTGGAAAGTCATTGTGAACGCCCAAGGGAAAACACAGATGTGGTCTCAGAGGATGGGGAAAATTTAGACAAGCATATTCAATGGAGCTGATCTTTGAGACTGTCTTTAGATTTTTTACGAAGGTATTAAGCCCATGAGAACCATACCATCTTTTGGGGTTTTCATTAAAGTAATTGACTGAGAGAAAAAGCTGTCCTGAGCTTCCCTGGTGTCCAGTGGCTCAGTCTCTGTGTTTCCACTGCAGGGAGCATAGGTTCCATCGCTGATTGGGGAAGTCCTGAATGCTGCACAATGGGGCCAAAAATAAAATAAAGCTGTCTAATGTCCTTGTCTGCTAGCTTCAGCACCTCTGTCATTTCTGCATCTGTTACTAGTCATTAATTTTCTTTTTCCTAGTGTGAGTCGCCTTTTTCTGCTTCCAGGCACGCCTCCTAATTTTTTATTGGACATTGAACACTGTAGGTGTTACTTGTTGAGTATCTGGACTTTGGTGTCTTCCTTTAAAGGGTGTTGGACTTTGCTAAGTTAAATTACTTGTGATGTGTTCGATCTCTTTGAGATGTTTAAAAATAGTTTATTTCAAAATAACTATGGATTCACAGGAAATTTCAAAGATCATACAGAGTGGGCCCATTGAACCCTTCACCCAGTTTTCTTCCACAGCTGTCTGTTGTACAATATCAAAGTCAGGAAATTTACATTGGTACAATGTATGTATAATTTTGTGCCATTTTATCACATGTATAGATTCATATAGGGTTGTCTTCCTTATAATGGTTTTACTTTACACGGTCCTAAAACACTGACTAGGAAAATTCCCAAAATTAATAATTCATAAGCTTTAACTCACACACCATTGTGAGCAGCGTGATGGACTCTCTCGCCATTTCACCTGGGACATGAATCACGCCTTTGACCAGCTTGGTCCACCTGTTAGTCACTTAGTAACTGTGTCAGCTACCAGACCAGCTGCTGCAGTGTCACAGACCTTATGTTCAAGTGACCCTTTTTTTCCTAAATAACTGCACCAAAGTGTGAGAGTAGTGATGCTGCAACTCAAATCTGCCAAAAAGACACCCTACAGCGCTTCTTTTAAGTAAAAAGGTGAAAGCTCTCCACTTAATAAGGAAAGAAAGAAATTATATGCTGAGGTTGCTGAAATCTACGGTAAGAAAGACTCCTTTTTTTTTTCAAAATTGAGGTATAGTTGATGTAAAATATAAGTTTCAGAAATATAGTGATTCACAGTTTTTAAAGGTTGTATTCTGCTTAGTCATTATAAAATATTGGTCATTTTCCTTGCACTGTACAGTATATCTTTGTAGCTTATTTATTTTATATGTAGTAGTTTGGAACCTGTTAATCTCCTACCCATATCTTGTCCCTCCCCTCTTCCTTCTCCCCACTGGTAACCACTAATTTGTTCTCTGCAACTGCGAGTCTGTTTTAGTTATTGTTGTTATCTTCACTAGTTTTATTTTCTAAAGCCCACATAATTGATATCATACAATGTTTGTCTTTGTCTAACTTAATTCACTTTGCATGATACTCTCCAAATCCATTCATGTTGTTGCAAAAGGCAAATTTTCATTCTTTTGTGGCCTAATGATTTCCATTGTGTATGTATACATCTTCATCCATTCCTCTGTCAATGGGCATTTAGGTCGTTGGAGATTTTATTATTTTTCTGTTATTGACTTCTATTTTGGTTTCATTGTGATCAGAGAACAAACACACTCTGATTTCAATTCTTTTAAGTTTCCTTAAGTTTGTTTTATGGCCCAGGATGTGGTCCACCTTGGCACTTGTTCGCCATCACTTGAAAGCACATGTAATCTGTTCTGTTGTTAGGTGGCATGTCCTATAAATGTCAGTTGGATCGAGCCGGCTGAGGGTGGCTTTGGGTTCTTCAGTATCGTCTCTGGTTTCTCTCTGAAGCTTGTTTCAGTTTTGCTAGAGAAGAGTAGATTAGCTTCCATCTGGGGGTTTGGATTTACTACTTAGGTATGGTGGCTCCGGGGTGTCCTGTCCACTCCATGACCCCTGCCATCACTGGGGGATCTCCTCTGGCTGCTCAGAGTTTGAACATCTTTCCCTGTGAACTCTGGGGATTTGTCAGCTCACAATTCCCTGGTTGTTCTACCTCTTTGAAGAGTTTTTCTCTGTACATGCAAGTCACATACTCAGCAAACTCAAAGGAATTCCACACACAAAGGAATGCCTCATTCTCCCCAGCCCTGACGTCTACCCCCTCCACCTGCCCAGACCACCAGCCTCTGTGCCATCCCCTCATCCAGGATCATCTCCACACACCCCACCAGGGCAGATCCCACTTTTCCTGGAGTGTCCAAACTCCCAACCCCTGGTTGTTCAGTGTCTGCAAGGAGCTCTTTGATAGGTTTTGCCCAGTTCCTAGTTGTTTATAAAGGAAGGTTAAGTGTGATCCTTTCTACTATATCATGCTTGGAGGAGGAAGTCTGTTTCATATTTTTAACATTCTGAGAATAATGCTTTTACATGGAAACACAGGAAAGTGATGACAGTGGAGTTTTAAGTTCCCTTTTGTTTTAAGTGTTGCTGAATAGGGAGAAAGAAAAAATTACAGAAGCAGCCTGATGTCTAGGAGGAAACAGTGGGTGGAACTCCAGCATCCTGCCCGCTCTTCTGTCCTGCCTACCTCCCTTCCACTTCATTTTGTCCAGAGAAATCAGACCTGTGAGTCTGATGTGACCCTCCTCGGGGCAGGCTTCCTTACTCACCACAGGCAGAGTTAGTGGGTCTCTTCTTTGCCAGCCCCTCTCCCACCTTGTGCACCTCCCCTACCCTAGAGTTTCTCTCTCTTTCTCCAACACCTGTGACACTTCACTCAGCTGGTCAACACCACTTGGGAGTAGATGAGCTGGTCTGGGAGAATGTGTAGGAGAATGAAGACCATAGATCATGTCTGGAGAGCCCATAGCCTGGAGGAAAGCAGAGGAAGAGAGGAGTCCAAAGTGGACGTGATAAAAGCTCAGAGAGGTCAAACATCTTGCTTAAGGCCACACAACACATTTACCTTGCATGCCTAGATGTGCCTTTGTGGCAAAATCAAAGGCGTCCACTCTCACTGAGCTATGTGGCCTCTCCTAATTGGCTAGCATCCACTCTGAGTAAGACCTCCTCCCCTGGAAGGCAGTATTTTGCTCTACTTACATATGTGTACTCTTGTCACCCAATGTTGGCTGAGACTCCAGCTCCTTGTATCACTACAGCATTAGGAAGAGCCAGCAGAGCAAGCATAGAGAAGAAAGGTCTTAATTCTTGAGTTTCAAGTCATTTGGGAACTTTCTCACAGAGCAAATAGTTTGAGAGAAAAGGGTTTAGTGGCAGAGAGGAGGCCTTGGGGTTACAAAGGCCAGAGGGGCACTGAGGGAGTGGGCACAGGGGAGAAGGCACAGGGCATTACACAGCCAAAGAGGTGGGAGGGTACACAGAGTGGTACACAGAGTAGTCCTCAGGGACCAAGGCCATGAATGCACTGTGGATGCCAATAATGTGTATAGAAGTGGACACAGGCCCCTGGCCTAGTCTATGCTGGGCACCAAATGATCCTTGAACTTCGATGAAGCAGCAGCAATGGACAAGGCTGTGGTTGACTGAGTTTCTGGAACTTCATGGCTTCCCTCTACTTGAATGCCACAGAGTGGACACATTCACGGCATTATGTGGCTGTCTGGATTTGTCCACACAAAAGCAAAGAGGCATTGGGAGTCTGGGTGAAGAAGAAACCCAAAGAAAGCATCATTTAGGTCTAGCTATGGGAATCAGTTTACAGTCTCTGGAACTTAGTCAATATGGTGTTGTTATTGTTGTTCAGTTGCTAAGTTGCATCCGACTCTTTATGACTCCATCCAATGCAGCACCCCAGGCTTCCCTGCCCTTCAGTATCTCCCAGAGTTTACCCAAATTCATGTCCATTGAGTTAGTGATGCTTCAGTATCAGTCCTTCCAATAAATATTTAGGGTTGATTTCCTTCAGGACAATATGGCGAAGTGGCTAAGTGAAAGTCACTCAGTTGTGTCCAACTCTTTGCAAGCCCATGGACTATACAGTCCGTGGAATTCTCTAGGCAGAATACTGGAGTGGATAGCATTTCCCTTCTCCAGGGAATCTTTCCAACCCAGGGATTGAACCCAGGTCTCCTACATTGCAGGCGGATTCTTTACCAGCTGAGCCACAAGGGGAGTTCCACAGGGGAACTATCAGGTGAACTGAGACTACTACCTCATTAACTGCCCTTAAAACCAAGCTGGACTCTGTGGGGCTCCCAGGCATGGAAGTCTTTGTGTTCCCCATTTCTTGTAGGTAAGACTTCAGCCTCCCTGACCTTCCTTGAGTTCCAAAAGGCAGATTAGAACAGTTGCTAATTCAGGGAGGCACAGCCAAGAAACAAGCTAAGGCAAGATTAAAGGAACTCAAGAAGCCTATCAAGATTGGGAGACCCCCGGTCTTGTCAGGCCCCACTTTGGCCCACTGTTATAAACCCTCATCCAGTTCTCTGGAGTAGAGGCACACAGGTTTTTTGAGGCAGAAGCCTGGTGTACCTCCCTTTACGTGGCAAGGCAATAGCTGTCCTTTTTTTTTTTTTACTTCATCCAAAACTCTGACTCTGGGATTTGTTTCAGCGCTAGTGTACAGAGAGTCTGGGCTTTCAGTAACATCCTCAGGACTTGAACAATCTTGTATTCTCCACAGCTTTTTATAAGCAGAATTGTTGCAGGCAAGGGGACTCCTTCCAGGGCCCGAGAGTGGGCTTTTGTCTAACACAAATGAATTGTCCAAATGGCAGAGTCATGTTTTAAGAACTTGGTTATTAGAAGTGGGGTACCTTGTTGGGCCTCAGGTATCAGAGTCTCTTGCATGGGTAATAAGTATTGGGTTTAACAAGCTCTGAACTGGGAGCAGATTAGTAGCTTTCCCAGGGACTTCAGCATTCCAGACAGTGGGTCCACTTGAGAAATAATCTGGGCTGGAATGGAGACCTCCTCTGGTTGGGACTGAAGCAGGTTGCCATGGCTGGGTGCCTTCTCTGTGAGGGTCTCCAGAGTGGAGTATCATTTGGAATAGAGTGAGCAGGTCCCTTCCCAACAATCAGCTTCATTCTTTCTGGAGCTATTAGTAATTGTCTTCTGCTCTTCCCCAGTAGCATACTGGACACCTTCCAACATGGAGGGCTCATCTTTCGGTGTCATATCTTTCTGTCTTTTTATACAGTTCGTGGGGTTCTCATGGCAAGAATACTGGAGTGGTTTGCCATTCCCTCCTCCAGTGGACCATGTTTTGTCAGAACTCTCCACTATGACCCATCCATCTTGGGTGGCCCTGCATGGCATGGCTCATAGCTTCATTGAGTTATGCAAGCCTCTTTGCTACGACAAGGCAGTGATCCATGAGGTGGGGTGGCACTCAGGCATGAGCAGAAATTGATGGGCAAGGGTAACATTCCTAGCAAGCAGCTGCATCGGGTGGGGAAAAGGGGATTCTGAATCGCTTGGTTTGGGGCCATACATCAATCCTGAGAATGTCCTGGGAAACCAGTCAGCACAGAGCAGGCTGCCCCTGTACCTAATAGAAAATAACCTTTCAAGCTGCCTTATCTTATCCTGCCAAGGGCTGCCATAGCTCCTCTGGAGAATGACCAGATGTCCTCTGGAGAATGACCAGATGTCCTCTGGGAGCCAGGGAGGATCCTGGGCCTTGTCAGTCTTCTGTCCCATTGGCCATCATTGGTTTGGGAGCCCTGAGTCCCCTTCAGGACGGAGGGCAGTCCTGCTTCCAGTGATTGTCCTGTTTATATTTTGGACAGGGTCCTGGTGGCCCTTTTCCCCATTGGTGACATTCTTCCTTCCTGGCTGCACTTCACACACATCCCTTCTCCACAGGGCAGGGCTCTAATCCGAGCTTCCTGGACCCTGTACTTCCCTTGAGTTTTCACAAGGAAAGGTAGCCCTGAGGTGGTGCAGACATGGGAGCTGCAGCTTATTTTTCTCTCTGAGAGCCCACCAGGACTTCCCTGGTGGCTCAGACAGTAAAGAATCTGCCTGAAATGCAAGAGACCTGAGTTTGATCCCTGGGTCTGGAAGATCCCCTGGAGAAGGGAATGGCCACCCACTCCAGTATTCTTGCCTGGAGAAATCCATGGACAGAGGAGCCTGATGGGCTACAGTCTATGGGGTCACAAAGAGTTAGGTACACTTTTACTCTTCACTGATAGCCCAAAATGTAAGAAAGTGTGCTGCCAGGGACTTTAGTGGGTGGGGCTCTTCAAAGGATTGTCACAGAAATAAGTCCTATAGGCAGTTTATTGGCCTGCCCCAGAATTCCAAAGAATAGCAAGGAGAGATAAGAAAGCCTTCCTAAGTGATCTATGCAAAGAAATAGAGGAAAACAATAGAATGGGAAAGACTAGAGGTCTCTTCAAGAAAATTAGAGATACCAAGGGAACATTTCATGCAAAGATGGGCACAATAAAGGACAGGAATGGTATGGACCTAACAGAAGCAGAAGATATTAAGAAGAGGTGGCAAGAATACACAGAAGAACTATACAAAAAAAGACCTTAATGATCCAGATAATCACAATGGTGTGATCACTCACCTAGAGCCAGAAATCCTGGAGTGTGAAGTCAAGTGCACCTTAGGAAGCATCACCACTAACAAAGTTAGTGGAGATGATGGAATTCCACATGAGTTATTTCAAATCTAAAAGATTATGCTGTGAAAGTGCTGCACTCAATATGCCAGCAAATTTGGAAAACTCAGCAGTGGTCACATACTGGAAAAGGTCAGTTTTCATTCCAGTCCCAAAGAAAGGAAATGCCAAAGAATGTTCAAACTACTGTTAGGTAGTTAGAATAGGAAACAGGAGTCCAAAATGGTGGTGGCTAGAAGACAAGTAAGGGAAAAGCCTGCAAAAATAGAACAAGGAAGATCAAAGGAAGGTCCAAGGACCTGAGTGAGGACTTCAGGTAGCCTGACTAGCCCAATTTGCAAAGGACAGGCCCAGGGGGTAGAAAAAACATATAAAAGTGGAGCCAAAGCACTTGCTCTCTCTGTCTCTCCCGCTCTTTGAGGACGGACTCTCTCCCCCATGCGCTGCGGCGTTCTTCTCTTCGTGTCTTTGAATTGGCATGCGCTCACTCTTCAAGGATGGATTCTCCTGCTATCATCTTCTAAATAAAATAGAGCTGTAACACTGATTTGTCTAAGAGCTATAACATGGTCTGTTCGAGACCTGAGAGCTATAACACGGTTGTCCAAGACCCGAGAGCTGTGACCCACCAAGGGCTTCAATATCCGTCACTCCAAATCTTTGTTATGAGGAGACAAGAACCGAGGAGCATACATTCACCTGACATCTACACTCATGTGACACTACCATACAATTGCACTCATCTCACACGCTAACAAAGTAATGCTCAAAATTCTCCAAGCTAGGCTTCAATAGTACTTAAACAGAGAACTTCCAGATATTCAAGCTGAGTTTAGAAAAGGCAGAGGAACAAGAGATCAAATTGCCAACATCTATTGGATCATAGAAAAAGCAAGAGAATTCCAGAAAAACATCTACTTTTGCTTCATTGACTATGCCACAGCCTTTGACTGTGTAGATCACAACAAACTGTGGAAAATTCTTCAAGATATGGGAATGCCAGCCTACTTTACCTGTCTCTTGAGAAATCTGTATGCAGGTAAAAAAGCAACAGTTAGAACTGGACATGGAACAACAGACTGGTTCCAAATTGGGAAAGGAGTACGTCAAGGCTGTATATTGTCACCTTCTTATTTAACTTCTATTCAGAGTACATCATGTGAAATGCTGGACTTGATGAAGCTCAAGGTGGAATCAGGACTGCAGGGAGAAATATCAATAACCTCAGATATGCAGATAACACCAACCTTATGGAAGAAAGCAAAGAGAAATTAAAGAGCCTCTCAACGAAAGTGAAAGAGGAGAGTGAAAAAGCTAGCTTAAAACTCAACATTCAAAAAACTAAGATCATGGCATCTCGTCCCATCACTTCATGGCAAATAGATGGGAAACAATGGAAACAGTGATAGACTTTATTTTCTTGGACTCTGAAATCACTGCAGATGGTGACTATATCCATGAACTTAAAAGATGCTTGCTCCTTGGAAGAAAAGTTATGACAAACCTAGATATTACATTAAAAAGCAAATACATTACTTTACTGAAAAAGGTCCGTGTAGTCAAAGCTATGGTTTTTTCAATAGTCATGTGTGTGAAAGTTGGAGAAAGGGACGACAGAGGATGAGATGGTTGGATGGCATCACTGACTTGATGGACATGAGTTTGAGCAAGCTCTGGGAGTTAGCCACATTTGTTACAATATTTTGGAAATTGCTTGACACTGTAAGAGGTAAAGTGTTGTGGGTACGCTGAATACTGAAAAATCCAGTGCTGTTAAAAAAATATTCAGTGACACAGTAAGACAGACCTTATTCAGGGTGGGGGGGGCACGATTTCAATTGGTGTAGGGACCACTGGCATGGAAACTTGAAGTTTGGGAGAGAGGTTATGCTCAACTCTGAATACAGCAGGGGCAGTGGGAATTTATAGCAAGGAGCAGGGTGAAGTGGGTGGCTAGAAAATTACTAAGGGAAACATCATGGGACAGGGAGTTCTGGCCAAGCTGACTAGCCGTGGGTGATCAGACATCACCGAGGCTGGTAGAAAATGAGGAATCCAATCAGATATGGAGAAATGGGGGCGGGCTGTTCTGTTTAAGCGGACTTAGCAGGATTCTTACTGAAATCTGACAACACAGAGACAAACAGGAAAGTCCAAAAGTCAGCCTTCCTTCAGTTAGATAATCTTCGTCAGCTTGCTCCCTATATTGTGCAGGCCCTTGGTTTTATTATTCTTAACAATGGTTTAATGTTAAGATGTTAACATCTTAACAAACTCCAGGAGATAGTGAAGAACAGGGAAGCCTGCCAGGCCTGCTGCAGTTCAAGTGGTGGCGGAAAGTCGGACACGACTTGGCAACTGAAGAACAACAGTTTTTATTTATTGAGCCCTTGCTGTGTGTCAGGCACAATATCAAGTGTTTTAGATATATCTACAAAACCTCCCCATAGCCCTGTCAGGAATATACAGTTATCTCCAACTCAAAGATGAGAAATATGAAACTCAAAAAGCGAAGTGACTGGTCTAGGGTTCCATATGTGCAGAGTAATAATGTCAGAGTTGGAACCCCCCTTTGTCCTATTTAAATGACCACCATGCTAACCTGTAAGTAGGATAATACAAAAGACAGATATAAGCAACAGAATTCACCTCTAAACCTCTTGTCTTCCCGGAAACCCCCAGCCCCTGACCTGCAACCCCAGGGAATGACACCATGCCCCCTAGCCTAGGTGAGCAGAGGCACCTGTACTGGGCGGGCCCGACCCGCAGTAGCCAATAGCGCGAGCTCCCCTGGGGGCGGAGCTCTTCCGCTTCTGCGTCCTGATTGGGCTACTAGGGGAGGGGGACGCTCCAGGATGCGCTCTCTGATTGGGTGTCTCCGGCGGGGCCGAGGCGGGGTGGCGCGCGCCAGGTTTGGGTGCGGGTCTCGCGCGCGGATCACGTGGAGGCTAGCGCGCGGGTCCCAACTCTGGTGTTGTTGACAGCAGCCAGGGGCTTGGGGTTTCTGGCTGTGCTTACCCCGCGGCTCCGAGAAGCGGGATCGGGTGAGTGCGGAGCGCCTTGCTGGCGCCTGGGGTGAGGGGCCGGCTCGCGCGGCTCCAAGTCAAGATCCGTGCGGTTGGGTTGACCGCACCTCGAAGGCTCGGTGCAGGTGCCGGCGGCCGCCTTCCTCGTGGAACTCTAGATTTCAATGCAGCTCGTCACCTCTTCATAGTACCTTCCCGGCGCGGCTGCGTCCAAGTGCTTCCCTGTAGCCCATTTCGCAGACGGGAAAGGGGAGGCTCCGAGAGGGGGCCCGATGGAGCCCGCACGGTCCCACTGCACTTGCGGCCTCCCTGGGGTGGTGGGGGGCGGCGAGCCTGGCCTCCCCACCCCTCATCCCGGCCTAGGAGACAAGCGCTGCCCTGTGGGGTTCGCGGCCCGGGGCCCTGAGCGTCGAGGTCCAGGAAGTTAAGCGACCCTTGGTCAGCCGAGGCCAGCACAAACATGCGATTCAATCAGGCAGAGCTGGCGGACTGGAAACACCAGTTCACGTTCTTATGGGCTCATAATCTTTTTACTTGACGGAACGGGCAGTGGACGTGGGAGATTATGGTTTTGTTACGATTATGGATTATGTATGAGTCAGGGAAAAGAGTTCAGATTCCTTCTGTCACTATTATATGCCACCTAGCTTCTGAGCCTGTTTGCTCCTTTGTAAAATAGGGCACAAAGACAGATAGTAATTTCCTCAGGACCAAAGGGGCTGATCCCATTGTGTGACAAAGACCCAGGAAAGATCTGGGGGTATGGGAAGGCTGGTAACCCTGGGAAGTGAATTTTCTTACTCAGATTTTTTCCCTGGGCTTGAGGTGATGGTCATGAACAGTGTCACAGATAAGTGATGTTTCTCCAACAGAAACACCAACAGCATGACACAGTGACAGCTGCAGTGGGTTGTGTTTCCTGGGGTGCTCAGAGGTAGTAAAGATGGCCCTAAGGTACCCACGTCTCTTTAATAATAATAGTAGCTGCTCTGTCTCTCTCTCTGTTTTTAAATCTCTTGACCACACCACATGGCATGTGGGATCTTAATTCCCCACCCAGGGATGGAACTCGTGCCCCCTGCAGTGGAAGCACAGAGTCTTAACTCCTGGACCACTGGTGATGTCCTGTAGCTGCTGATTGTTGAGTAGTCACTCTGCCTGGCCCTGTCTGAGTGCTCTGTGTCTTATACCTCATTTAACTCCAACCAGCTCAGGACTGTCGTCATCCCTGTGTCATGCACAAGGAGACTGAGAAACAGGTGTCAGCAGCCAGGGCTGCACATTAGGAAGTAGAGAGCGGGACTCAAACTCTGCAGGCTGGTTCTGCAGTGAGTTCAGCACAGCTCCCTTGGATGTGGCCTTCACTGATGGGAAGTGGGGCATGGCGGGGGTCTGACCCGTGAAATGTCCACTGCTCTCATGAAAGGAACCTTGATCTTCTCCAGTCAGGTTTCTCTAGTTGTTAGTTTCAGACAGGTATTTCTCAAACAGGTACGTTGAGAAATGATATGAGACCTAGGTCCTTGAGCACAGTTTGAAACCCGTGAGCTCTGTTCTGCCAAGGTGAGGATCTTATCTCATCCCTCGAATCTTATCTCCTCGTCTCTGTTGTGTTCCTCATTTCTGACCCTTGACAACTGAAATTTCTTCCAATTTTCAGGCCTTTGGACTGGTGTTTGCCCTTGCCCCACATCCCACAAGCTTGGCTCCTTTCCACGGTTCCAGTCTCAGCTCAGGTGCCTTCCATGGCAGGTCTGAACAAGCCCTCTGACTGTTTATTGCCCTTTTAACAGTCATCACTCCCTGACGTTTTCTCTCGTGAACTTAGTTACTTTTTTAGAGCCTGCTTCTCATAATGGCAGGGCCTCTGTCTTGTTGACCCTTGTATTCTGAGCTCCTAACTCAGTGCCTGGGACATAGGTGTCACTTAATAAATATTTGTCAAAGGAATGAATGAATCCATTGTAGGTTAATGATAGTGAAGTAAATCTCCTAAATATCAAAAGCTTATTTCTCATTAAGTGTAGAATTACTATATGACCCAGAAATTCCACTTCTGCATATAAACCTCAAAGAATTGACAGTAGGGACTGGATATTTGTGCACGTGTGTTCACGGCAGCATTCCTTGCAATAGCCAGGAGGTGGGAGCAGCCCAGGCATCAGATGGATGGATGGATTAACAAAACGTAGTCTCTCCAAACAGTGGACTATTATCCAGCCTTTAAAAGAAGGAAACTCTGACACATGCGCCAACACAGTTGAACTTTGGTGCCATTGTGCTGCGTGGGATAAGCCAGCTACAAAAGGACAAATATCGTGTGACCTCATTTATAGGAGGTCCCTGAAATAGTCATATTCATAGAGATAGAAACTAGGATAGTTGCTACCCTATGCTGGAAGGGAAGGGAATGGAGCGTGTTTAATGGGGACACAGTTTCAGTTTAGGAAGGTGGAAGCATTCTGGAGATGATGGTGGTGGAGCTGCATGACAGTGTGAGTGTTTTTAATGTCACTGAGCTGTGCATTTCTGTCACAGTTCAAAAAAAAAGTGAGAAAAGTGCAAGGCGTCCTGTTTCTCAGCCAACATCCAGACCTGAAGGATAGATGCTCAGTGTATCTTCCAGTCTTCCCTCTGATGTAAAAGAGCACAGTCTCGGGATCTTTGTCTCACTTGTTTGCCAACTGTCAGGGCGTCCCCCCAGGCCCTGCCAGGTTGATGTGTGAGCTAACCGTCATGTTCAGGGTCTCTGCCTTTCTTACTGTAATTTAGAATGCCGCAAGATATACATTATACTGTAATAGATATTACAGATTTAACTGAAACAAGACAAAGAAGCCTGAAGTTATTGTTTTAATAAAGATTTCAGACTTTTTTGACTTTTTTTTTTTTTAAAGAACTTAAAAAAGAACTCAACTTGGGTGGATTTAATAAGAGTATGAACCGAGCACTCCATTTGGGGGCTGGGAGTGACTTGTCCTGAGTGGTAACAGGATGCAGGGTGGAAAACACCCCCAGAGAGCGGCAGCAGGAGCAGAGGGGCCCTGCTAGTCTTGGAGGGGGTGCTGAACACACAGATAGCCCTCACCCAAGGGTTGCGAAGAAACTGGGACTTGGAGTTTGCATCTTAGATGAGAGGAGAGTTTGTTGGCACTTCCCGGGTGGTCCAGTAGTTAAAACTCTATGCTCCCAATGCAGGGGCACAGGTTTGATCCCGAAAGATCCCACATGCTTTGCAGTGCGGCCATAAAACAAAGAGTTTGCTATGAGGGCAAAGGACTGTGAGTGGTGATACTGACAGCAGATGCTGAGACCAAAGGTGGAGATGGAGTGGAGCGGATCTGAGTGCCTCTAGGGGCTGATGCAGATCTAACTTTCCTGGGAGATGGGGGAGAAGGCATTCCCAAGGGACTTTATTTATTTATTTGGTGGTTGAGAAATACTTGCTGAATACTGTGTTGCTTGAATCCATTTTAACATTGAGTAGTTGAAATTTCAAAGAAACTTTTCTCTTTGAAAAGACTGTAAGACTGTGTACCTGTTTGGTCTCTGGTTTTTTGTGGATTTGCCACTACCTGCTGAGGGCACGTGACAAGCAGCTATTGAGTTCAGAGGAGCCACTGGCCAGGTGCCCAGGCCACCTCGTCTCCCTCCACTTCTGGGAGAGTGTGGCGGAGGCCCTGGCATCGGGGTTGGGGCCACTTCTGCCTCAGATGCATTTGTGGTCTAAGTCCTGCACTCAATGCTGGTTTTGCGGGAGTGGCTGTGTTTCTGATCCCGTTGTGCTCATGTTAAAATAATGGCTGCTTCAAAAACCCCAGTTTGGGATTTCCTGGTTAAAGCTTCCTGCTGGTAGATAGTTGCTTCCCCAGAGATTAAGGAGGATAGATACTGTGACTGGGGACTGTGTGTCTGGCAAGTGATACTGCACGTGAGCTTGTGCAGGAGAACCATACTCTTCCTGCTGTGTCTGCTCTTCACTCTCCCAGCTGCTATTGATGGCACCTGTGACACCAAATGACCAGGCAGCTTTCCCTCACCCAGCAGTTCTGCCCCACCAGCTGGTATCACTCATTTCAGCTCAGTTCTGACATGAGCTAGAGGGAGTACAGACCCTGCAGGTTAGTCCCACCAGACAGCCGCCCCTCCCCACTTCAGATGTCAGTCACAGGTATCAGGTCCCCAGGGGACCTGCAGCTTCAGTCCGACCTGGCTCTCAGGACCCTCTTGAACTCAAATGTGTTCTAGAACAGCTCTCAGAACCCAGGCAGACACTAACTTACGTTCACCAGTTCATTAAAGGATATGACAAAGGACAGATAAGCAGCCAAAGGAAGAGAGAGATGTTCAGGGAGAGGGCTGGGAGGGTCCCCGTGGAGTTGGGGTGTACCACCCGGAAGCTCCCTGAACCCTGTGAGGGGGTCATTTACTCCGTTTCCAGCCCCCTTCCCTCTCTGGAGGAGTTGAGGGGGCTGAAAATGCTGAGCTTCTCATCATGGCCTGGTCTTTCTGGGACCAGCCCCAACTTGGGAGCCTCCCACCCAGAGTCGCATCATTGGAACAAGAGATGCTCCTATCACTAGGAAATCGCAGGGACCTCTGTGTGTGTGTAATTATTTATACTCTCATGGTGCTCTCAGGAGACTGCGTCTGATGGATCCCTTCTCAGCCTGGTGTCCTCTCCCCTAGCCACCACCCTCCAAGCTGACCTGCCCTAGCACTTGTCCTTGTGGGCCTGGTTATCTGTCTGCATTTAGTGTGCTTGCTGTTTCCTGCTCACCTTCCCCCAGGAAGCCCCATGAAGGTTCTGTCTGTTTGGGTCCCACTGTGTT
This sequence comes from Antilocapra americana, assembly GCA_007570785.1. Classification (NCBI taxonomy): domain Eukaryota; kingdom Metazoa; phylum Chordata; class Mammalia; order Artiodactyla; family Antilocapridae; genus Antilocapra; species Antilocapra americana. The sequence continues at coordinate 20,697,769 of ML664177.1, read as the reverse complement.
CCCAGTCCCGACCTGTGGCTGCTGAGGGGAAGGGCCTCGATAAGTAACTGTCAAGGGAATGAATTTGAAACGAAAGCTTATCTAATTAATAGAAAGTGCTGAAAAGTTGCCAACAATCGATTAAAGGAGGTCAGTTCCTGCAAACATTTACACTCTCCCTTTAACTGAAATACCACTGAGCTCAGACTTTTATTTGTGGGCACGCATGTGAAGACACAAGCCTGCTGTACTGTGATGATGCCGAGTCCAGGCGTGTACCTCTGCCCGTGGTCCTTACCGGAGGCCCAGGGTCAAACCAGAGTGTGCACTTTACCTGCAGCCCCAGCCGCGGGACACCAGGTGGTGGAGCCTGTGTGGGGTTTGAGACTCTCCTCCAAGGCCAGTGGGCTCCGCAGCCCTCCACCAAGGAGGTACTTTTCTGAGTCTCATTTTCATTACTTGAGAAATAGAAAAAGTAATACAAAAGTCAGCAACTCATTTCTACTGTACATTTGGCAGACATTACTCTCATATGGCTGTGCTGGGTACTGTGGGAAATTTTTTAAAAAGTAACCATCAGCCCTTGCCTTCAGGAAGCTGGCTTAGTTGGGGAGCTAAGCCACAACCAGGAGAAGTTCGGGTAGGAAGAGGGGGTGCTGGGCTCCCCAAGGCTGGGGCAGCCTCAAGGCAAGGAAGGCGGGTCTCCTGAGGAGCTGGTGACCTGCAGAGATCTGCAGGTGGTCCCACACGGTGGATCTGCAGCAGAGTCCTCATGCTCTCCAGGCTGTTCTGGGACAAGGCCCATACGTGTGTCAGTACTTCAGCAACTTGGGAACTGACAGGTGGCGATGAGCTGTGACTGAGTTTAATATTTGAAGTTTTTTCATTTTTAGCCGGCTCTGAACCAGCACAATGGCGGCTCCAGTCAAAGGGGCACCCAGGGATGCCAATTTGTGGTCCTCGCACGAGAAGATGCTGGCACAGCCCCTGAAGGACAGCGACGTCGAGGTGAGGCTGTGGGTATTCTCACAAGTTCTGCTATTGGAGGTCCTTGTTCAGGCCTCTGGTTCTCTCCAGAAATGAGCTGTGTTTGGGACAGCCTTGTGGTTTAGATACAGGACAGGTTTATAGGCAGTGGCTACAAAGTGGCTAAAAGTCCTTTGAGGGTGCATTTAAATCTGAGTTTCTATGAAGAGCAGTCTGCTGGCTGCTGCTGAAGAAAGGGGAAGGGGTCAGGTCACTGAGTTTTAACCCTCTCCTTACAGTTCAGGGGAACATTTCTAGAAGCATATTTTATTTATATATTTTCACAACAGCTTTACATGTGAGATAAGTGAATGCATTTAACATACAAGTTGCCCATTGAAAGTACACAATTCAGTGGGGGTTTTTTTGTATTCATGATCGCTTTTAGAACATTTTAATCCCCCCAAAAGAAACCTCAAGCCCATTAGCAGTTGCCCTCCTCCATCCCCTAGATTCCCAACCCTCGGCAACCACTGGTCTGTTTTCTGTCCCTGGATTCATCTGGGTATCTATTATATTAAAGAAAGGAGTAAGGAACAAGGTTCAGGAGGGAAACTTGGTGAAATCTATGAATGAAAATAACAAGATGGCGCAGAATTTTAAAATTCCGTGGGATGCGTGTTTTAAGGATCATCTTCTCTTCCATCGTTTTGTTCTCCTTAATTCAGTTTCTATTAATTCCTTCCCAGGTGCTAAAGGCTTTGAGGAGGATTTCCTCTGTTCTTCAGGTGCTGGGGGAGTCATCTTAGTCTGGTTACACTTGGCTTGTGAGGGCAAAATATGAAAGTATAACAGTGTCTCTTCTCTTTACTCAGTTATTTCTGGGATCAGAGCAGATGTTAAACTGCAGTGTACCCGTTCCTGTTTTCTTCTTGTCAGGTTTACAACATCATTAAGAAGGAGAGTAACCGGCAGAGGGTTGGACTGGAGCTGATTGCCTCCGAGAACTTTGCCAGCCGGGCTGTTCTGGAGGCCCTAGGTTCTTGCCTGAACAACAAGTACTCCGAGGGGTACCCAGGCCAGAGGTATGTGAGTGTTGTCCAGGCCTGCCTCCCAGGAAGGGAGTGGACATTTCAGAAAACAGCCAGATTCTCATTGGCAGGGCCTCCTGTCCCCTCCTCTCTTACGATTCCTAGGGGGTGGTGGCACCCCTGTTCCAGGGGCAAGATACTTGGGGTCACTTGGACAGTCCCCCTGGGCCTTTCCAGAATAACAGCCAGGCCCAAAGGAGCAGCTGCTGGCTGCAGCTGAGCCTCCAGAGGAAGGTTGTACAAGGAGGGACCCCAAGGTGAGACTGACATGCCACACTGGAAACCGGGTCAGCGTTTTTAAATGCTGGGTTTACCTACCAGAGATTTCGGTCAGCTTCTCCCCCTGAGAACCAAGAGAAGTCATATTCATCTGTGTTTCTTACAGTTGTCATCAGGCAGAGATGGTGATGACAGAATTTAACACGTGGTTTTTGAAAAATTGCACACTTGTGTCCCAGAGGACATGGAAAAGGGAGGGTCACCTGTGGTTCTACACTGATTAGAGGGTCATTAATTTTTGGACCCCCACACCCATCCCCCTGGAAGGGGGTTGTAGGGTCACATGCCCTCCTGAACCTTGACTTGTTAAAAAATTGAGTCCTTCACAATAGACCAGGGATCGTGAATGAGGCGCTTTCCTGAGTCTTGAGTTTTTCAAGTGAATTACTGAAACTGAGGGGTTCATTTGTAGCCAACTGGGGCAGCAGTGATGGTGGCCCAGTGATGAGGGACTTGCCTTTGGCATCTGAAGTTGGGGGTGGTCTTGTGGGCCTGAGCCCTCAGCATGTGGGTCCGCACTGACTCTGGGTGGTCAGTATGGGAACCAAGTGGAATTGTGGGACACCCAGCTTGTGTTCAAACCCCAGGCTGCCCGGGGTCCCAGTGTTTCTAGTTGACCTTGGAGGAGATACTTTGGTGCTTCTGTCTGGAGATGCAGTGCTGCAGCCTTGCTGCTTCCTGCTGGGACTGAGGGCATGGTGACCATGGCACACCACCCCTGCTCCCAGCTCTGTTCCCGTAACAACGGCAGGAGAGCGGGGCACCCATTCTCTGGCAGGTCAAGTCAACTTGAAGAGCATGACAACAGCAGGAGAGAGGGACACCCATTCTCTGGCAGGTCAAGTCAACTTGAAGAGCATGGCTTCCGTCCCAGGCCAAAACTAGTCACAATAGTAAAAATACATAAATGCATGATACATTGTGATATGCAATTATTAAACAAAAAATAAAATTTTATTAGAAATGCAAAGTAAATCCCCCCAAACCAGTAACTCCTTCTCCCAGCCCCTGGCAACCACTGTCCTGCTTCACATGCTGTGAATTGATCCCTGGGCACCTGGCACAGGCCATCACATGGCTGTGACAGTGTCCTCAGGGTTCATCCAAGATGTGGGGTCAGACCTCCCCACGGATAGCGAGACATGGCTGCCTGGGCCTAGTGAAAGCCTTCTCATGGGTTCAGGGTGAGTGTTCTTACTCTTGCTTCTTCATTCCACTAGGAACTTGGCCTCTGTCCTACATGCAGAGGTGGTGCCAGTGGGCCTATACCCTCCGCCTTCCTCTGTAGGTACTATGGTGGGACGGAGTTCATTGACGAGCTAGAGGTCCTCTGTCAGAAGCGAGCGCTGCAGGTCTATGGCCTGGACCCCCAGTGCTGGGGGGTCAACGTCCAGCCTTACTCAGGTAATTGCCAGGTCTAGACAGGCCTGGGTGACCCCCTTCCTGCCAGCCTCCTGGGGCTCCCTGAAAAGGAGAGTATAAGCAGGACACCTTGCCAGACCTGAGATCTCCCCCATCCCCCTCAACTGCCTACTGCACGCATGCCCCCTGGGCACCCCACCCCTATCTCTGAATGTCCCTGTCACTTACTCAGGGGCACCTGGGTCCAGGAGAGGGCATGGCAGCACCCAGGCTGTTGCGGCCACTTGTGATCGATGGCCTTGTGGGCAAGAGTAATTGTGTCTCCTGGGTCTGTCCACTCCAGGATCCCCAGCAAACTTCGCAGTGTACACGGCCCTGGTGGAGCCCCATGGCCGCATCATGGGCCTGGACCTGCCGGATGGGGGCCACCTAACCCATGGATTCATGACCGACAAGAAGAAGATTTCTGCCACGTCCATCTTTTTTGAATCTATGCCCTACAAGGTACGAGTGTGCATCTCTCTGTTCTGTGGCTTGTTTCTCAAAGCTTCCTCACTGGCCATGAGCATAGGATTAAGGAGCTTCATTTCCAAGGCACCTCAGGAAGTCCTGTCTCTCATCTCCCTGTTCTGCCTCGGGTATTCACAGCTCGCTGGGACCCCCCAGGGAATTCCTGTCCGAGAGTGAGAGTGACGATGCCTGACTGTCTTAAACACTTGTGCCTGTCTTGTCCTAGAGTGCTGGTCAGGGGCGAGGGCAGCAGAGGGGTCTAGGCAAGGAGAGGGAGTCCTCTTACTCTCAACGGCTGGGCACGCTCCAGCGGAGCAGCCCGTGTGGCTGGAGGAAGCGGTGTGAGCCCGGTTTCCATGACATCCACAGGTGAATCCTGATACTGGCTACATCAACTACGACCAGCTGGAGGAGAACGCCCGCCTCTTTCACCCGAAGCTGATCATCGCAGGTGAGAGCCGGGCAGGGCCCCAGCCCCCCACGAGAGGTTTGCTCTCCCACCGTGTGCTGGTTCCTCCTGGCTCTGCTGTGCAGCCGAGCTGCTCAGGTCTGAGTATCTCCATCCCTCTCGGGACTGTTAGTCCTGCCCTGCTCTCCAGAAGCATCTGGACACATTGGCCCCTGTCGAGCTGGGATGGTGACAGCAGGGAACCTGTCCCCCCTGACCCTGTGACGCAGGGGCAGAAGGCTGGGGTTCCCTTTGGCACAGATGGGATTTCTCGGACCTTAGAGGGAGCTGCCCCAGCTTTCAGACAGGCACACTGGGTAGGTGGGGCGGGGGCTCTGCTCTGCACTGGAGCTGACTGCCGGCCAAGGTCTCTGACTCCACATCACTCTTGCCATCTCAGGGACTAGCTGCTACTCCCGGAACCTGGATTATGCCCGGCTGCGCAAGATTGCTGACGACAATGGGGCGTACCTCATGGCCGACATGGCACATATCAGCGGGCTGGTGGCGGCTGGCGTGGTGCCTTCTCCCTTTGAGCACTGCCACGTGGTGTCCACCACCACCCACAAAACCCTGCGGGGCTGTCGCGCTGGCATGATCTTCTATAGGAAGGGTGCGCTTATCCCTGGGGGGTGTCAGGGTCCCATGAAGAGCAGGGGGCGAGAGCACAGCAGTCCAGGTCATGGGGCAGGAGGGTGGGGAGGGGTCTGGATGACAGAACCCTTGTTTGGGGTTTCTGTTCCTGAGAAGCCAGATGAGGAACCCACAGTCTTTCAGCCTTAGATGGTACCGGTGACTAAGCTCCGTCAACAGAAACAAGCCCTCCTGGGGACCAAGTCTCTTAGACTCCTGCAGGACCCCCTTGCCCAGCCCCTGGCTAGGGCTGGACACAACATCGCCCACTGGGCCTCCAGGGCCCTGCTGCTCCTTGGAGGCCCCTCCCCAGCTGCTTTAAGCTTTCTGAGGCCGGCAGCCTTTCCCACCCACCTGGGAGACATTTGTTTTCCCTGCTGTATGTTGGTGGTATTTGACTGAACTAGTCACAGAGCAAGGCCTGGCTCTGCCATAGAAGCGCTGTGTGATCTTGGGCTAGTTGTGCAGCTCCTCTGTGCCTTGTTTCCTCACCTCCAGATCATCACAATAGTGCCTGTCCCTTGGGATACATGTTGTGAGGATTAAATGAATGAATTTAGGGAAGCTGCTCAGAGCAGTTCCTGGCTCATGAGAAGCTCTGTGGAGACACTGGCAGCTCCCATCCCTGATCCTCAACTTTTCTCAGAAAGGAAGCTTCTTTCCCGTTTCTGGCCCAGTGAGCCTCGTCTCCTCCAGAGGCATCTTGGACAGCTCTCTGAGAAACTGCCAAGGCATACTCCTTGTTCCTGTCTTGATGGAGGGACATTTTCATCCTTCCTTTCATCTCTAAAGCGTGGTTCCCCCTCCCCTGACCCCTCAGGAGCAAGCACCCTCCCTGATCCACAGTGTAAGCTCCAGGAGTTGGGGCTGGGCTGGGTCTGTGTCCAGGCAGAGAGAAGACAGAGGGAACGGCCTGTCCCATGTCCCATGTCGTCCTTCATCCAGGAGTGCGCAGTGTGGATCCCAAGACAGGGAAAGAGACTCGCTACAACCTGGAATCACTCATCAACTCTGCTGTGTTCCCAGGCCTGCAAGGGGGACCCCACAACCATGCCATTGCTGGTAACACACCCTGCCCCATGGCTTCCCTGCTGTTACCGCACCCCCCCCCCCCCCCCGGCCTCCCCGCCTGTCCCCCCCCCCCCCCCCCCGGCACCGTAGCCTGATTCCTACCTTGCTCGCACCCCCACCCCACCCCAGGCAGAAGCAGTTCTCTGGTGGTACACAAGCCTTAGAGAATCTGTGATGACCTCAGAGTTATTTCTCCATCTTTGGAGAAAAGCAGTTGGCGGAAGAGCCGGGGTCAAGGTGTCACTTCTCTTTCAACCGGTGTTTGCAAGGAGGGATGTGGAGGGAGCCGTGAAGGGCTAGTTTTAGGCTTCGGGCTGGGTGGAATGGCTTCCTTTACACCAGGGCTTAGTGCCCAGGTGCCCCGGCTCTGCGATGGTGGGGTGTCCATCCACTGGCTGCTCCAGCCCTTTCCACATGCTGAGTGGAGGCTCCTCTGCCAGGACCCAGGCAGGTAGCTTGCATCCTACTCCATCTTCTGTTCTCCTTTAAGCAGCCCTAGGGATGGAACAAACCCAGAGGAGCCTGGATGAACTGGTGGATCAGGCCACTTCTCCCCAGCTCTGCTCCAAAAACTGCTTCACTTCACATCAAAGCAGTGGCAACTAAGTGAAGCATGTCCCACTTCCACCTTGCTGGGGACAGGGAGCAACTCTCCCATGGCAATCTTGGCCTGGAACTTCATGCTGGACAGGGGTTGCCTGAAAAACTCTTGCTCAGAGAGGTCTGGAGGGCCAGCTGGGAAACTGCAGGGTTAAAATGAGATCATTTGGGAGGAGATGTGACCCTGCCTCAGTGACACTGAGAAGCTTGGATGCCCAGGTGGAGACAGGTGTTTCTTTGACTCATGGTCTGCCTTTCATCTCCTGCCAGGGGTCGCGGTTGCTCTGAAGCAGGCCATGACTCCAGAGTTCAGAGCCTACCAGCGCCAGGTGGTGGCCAACTGCAGGGCTCTGGCCGAGGCCTTGATGGGACTGGGCTACAGAGTGGTCACAGGTACAGCAGGAAGTGAGCCCATGGGGTGGCCCTGCTCCTCGTCCCATCTCCGTCAGGGTGTGGTGGTAGGTCATGGCCTGGGCAGGTGGCCACAGCTCTGGGGTGACTCAGGATTCTCAGCTCTGGACACTTGACCTCTGGATTCAGACCTTGAAACAGCCTTGTGAATCACTGGTCTTATTTTACAAATGGGCATCTGAGGTTCCTAAAGCCACGTGACTACTGGAGTTTGGGGCAGTGAGGGTAGGGGTGGGGGTATGGGTCGAGGGCCAAGGGTCAGCTTAGGCCATGAGCATCTTTGAAGTCAGTGCCTGGGGATTAAGCAGGGTTCATTCACAGTGAAGATCAGACGCTTGAGAGATGCCTAGGAGGCCAGGGGCTGTTCCAGAAAGTTCTTCCATACCCTCATCTGCACCACTTTGAAGATACAGTCACCTTGACAGGATTAGGGGTAAAGCACCTGATGTGCCAATTACCCTGGCACCTCCATCGCCCCCTGCCAGCTGCCCTGAGGCCCCTTAGAGGGAACCTTGAAGATGGATCTAGAGACAAGTGGGAAATTCCCAGAGGGAGTCGTCACCCCAACAGGCTTCCCGGAGTTGGGTTGGGACTCAGCCACAGGCTGTCTGGGCTGGCCATATGCCCTCATCCCCCTCTGCATTATCAGGTTCCCTTTCTAAACTACTCTGTGCTTCATCTCAAACCCTGAGGCCCTGGGTCTTTAGCATGTGATGACAGCCCTGTAGGATACGTGGTGGGGTCACCTTCCTGACCTCATCTGCTATAGTCCCCTCGCACCCTGCCACTGTGGAAGAGGGATCCCTGTGCTTAGCACATAATCACCTTCCATGCCTCCCACCTGGTTTCCAGGGGGTTCTGATAACCACTTGATCCTTGTGGACCTCCGCTCCAAAGGCACGGATGGTGGCAGGGCAGAGAAGGTGCTGGAAGCCTGCTCTATCGCCTGCAACAAGAATACCTGCCCAGGTGAGCATCCTCGGTCCTCTCCTATCTGGACCTCTTGGGGCTGATGGTGACTTGCTCTGGGGACAAGATGTGCTATGTGGGACAGGAGCCAGGCTTTTGCCTGCTGCCTGCCCTTTGGGATGAGACACTGACCCTGCCAAGGACAGAGTGGGAGAGGGTGCGGGAGGTGGGGGCCCTCTGGAAAACTGAATTTCTCAGAGGCTTGTGAATAAGATGTGGGAGATGCAGCTCAGATACAGACATGAACGCCTGGTGTCAAGAGCAAGGACTACGTCCAGGAGGCCACTTCCTCGTATTTAAAGTAGTGCGGCTGACACCTGGCTCCACCTCCTGGCTTCTGCCTTCCATTCTGGCCCCCTCGAGCTGTGCCCCCTCAAGCTGGTGTCTTTAGGCCCATTCCTTTTGCCCATGCATCCCTTTCCGGTGCAGAGGGGTCAGTGGTCAGTGGGGGACAGAGTCTGTTTATCTTGAAGGTGACAGAAGCGCCCTGCGGCCCAGTGGGCTGCGCCTGGGGACCCCAGCACTGACATCCCGAGGTCTCTTGGAAGAAGATTTCCAAAAGGTCGCCCACTTCATTCACAGAGGTGAGGGGAGGCATGGCTGCTGGCCATGTCCGGCTGTGGGATGGGGAGGGAGGACCGCTCTGCATCAGGGCCTGTGATGGGCCAGGGATAGAGCCTCGCCCAGCAGAACACGTGGGCAGAGAGGGTGGTGGGTGTGGGTGGGAGGCACACTGGGGCCTGGACGGCAGAGCGGCTGGCTGGGCACATGGGCAGTGGTGTCTCTCACTGGCACAGGCATAGAGCTGACCCTGCAGATCCAGGACGCTGTGGGGGTAAAGGCCACCCTGAAGGAGTTCATGGAGAAGCTGGCAGGGGCTGAGGAGCACCAGCAGGCCGTGGTGGCCCTCAGAGCAGAGGTGGAGAGCTTCGCCACCCTATTCCCACTGCCTGGCCTGCCTGACTTCTAGAGGCACACCTGCCCGCCCAGGGACCCAGTGCCCTGGGGGCCCCACACAGGCCCTCCTAGAGGCCTCTTTCCAGAACTTGCTACCTTCTTTACCTTCTTCATAAATCAACATTTAAAGCTTCTGGGACAAGTTATGATGGAGTATAAATCTGAACCTCACCTTGCAGCTGCAAATACAGTTATCATGGGAAAATGGAATATGATTTAGCCATTCCACCTTAATTATCCAGACAAGTGTGGGCACAGCTGCTGGGAAGACACTAGGACCTTTACCCAACTCCTGATCCCCTCGGCTTCCCCGACACTGCGACAAATAGAAGCACTGAGCTGCAGCTGGGAGAAGCTGCTGTGACACCAGACAAGGGCTCAGCTCTGATGTCGTGGACGAGGAGGGAGCGTCCTGGCCTGTGCTTTCAACCGGAACCCCAAGTCAGATGATTTTGTTCGGGTGCCACCCAGCTAAGTGGGAGTCTGGCTCTCACACCTGGAGAGGAGGGGGATGTGTGTGGTTTTCTCTCCCAGTCTGGAACAAGTGACCCTGGAAGCCAGTCTGGAGCCACCAAGGTCCAGACGACCATCTTCCTCCCCTGATCAGGAAACCAGAGGTCACCTTCCCAGAGAAACTTTATTTTCCACAAATCTCAAGTGCAAAACATAGATGACCATTTTTAATAAGCACAGTCAAATTTTTAACCACAGAATGTCTACAAGAATTAGTTTTAAAAAATACAGCCAATTTTTATATTTCAAAAATAACTCAAATAAATTAATTTCTTAAAAAGTACACATCTCATACTATTTGTTTGCCATGACTGGTTAAACTGGTGCAGCCACACCGTGAGCTGCGGGCGCACACATGTGCAGTGTGCTCTAGCCCTGCGGTGCCCACAGCTCACCTGGGGGACCCACGCTCACACACGACAAGGAACGTGCAATAATAAAATAGCTTTTAAAAAAGTGACAAATACGACTTTGTCATGCCCTATGCTTCTCACTGTGGCCTGAATGCAGCTGTGAGCAGGGGCTCCAGCAGTGGGCAGGGCAGCCGCCACCTCTGGAGGATGTGGGGTCTTCACGCTGCCCAGCCTGAGACAAAGGGGCGTCCCCAGCCTGCCGCACACCCACCCCACACGCCTGCTCCCTCCTCCCCACAGTAGTGGGAACCAAACCTCCTCAGGTAGGGCCAATGTGCCCAAACCCTAGCTGAAGTTGGTTTTCCTTTTTGCAGTCTGTTAATGCAGTCTCTCTCTTAAAAATTCCAATTCTAGTGGTTCCTAACACAACATTGGGGGAAAGCCAGAAAGCCAGTTGGTTTGCTTCACAGCATGAGCCGAGGCACTTTCTCAAGCCTCTAGGGAGATGGGAAAGGCTGTCCACTAGCTCCTGTCTGTGTGGAGACCAGGTGGCAGTGGCAGCATCATGGACTAGGTGGAGAAGCTGGCCAGGCAGGCGACATCAGGCTGGAGAGAGGGCGGCAAGCTGCATGCAAGGTCATCTGGACTGCTTGGCCTCTGGGGACGTGTCATGAGCTGCAGCAGTCCTGGCACTTGGGGGAGAATCTACTGGCCTTCCTGTGACTTGTCACTAGTTTTGGGGTGAAATTTACAATCTCTGCACACAGTAACTGACCTGAAACAAGATGTTAACAACCAACTGGGAAATGACCCAGGATTGAAGGAGCAAGACCCCCAGGGGCTGTAAAAGGGTTCGGTGGGTGTGGAGCTTCTGGAAATCTCTTAAATTGCCAGCTTCAGCGGGTTCTTCATAATCTGGACTGCTTAAAAAAGGTGAGGGAGGGCAGCATGGTACACGTAACAGACTCAAGTGAAGCTGAAACCAACCTCAAGGTTTTGGAGCCTGGGCCTCCAAGGTGACCCTAGGATTGAAGAAGTACTAGGGGCACTGACACTCCGATTTCTTAAGTGTCTCAGTGTCTGAACACTTTATTATTATAGGGAAAACAAGATGAGCTGCTGCACAGGCTACCACTGCTCAGACTGTGGGTGCGTCTGGCACTTCCGGCACGTTCCAGGAACTGTGGCGGGGCAGGGAGGGCTTGGTTCCCCTTCGAGATCCTCTGAAGAGAAACATACTTGGCATCAAGCAAGCCTGTGAAACAGCCACACTGCAGAGCTGGATTTTAACCAAAATTTAAATCCTGGAGTTCAACCACTAGTTAGCAAAGGCTACTTCTCAGTGAAGATACAGCTCAAGGGAGTGGCTCCCGGGTGCCCACTCTGTGGCTGCCACATGGCCAGGCCTGCCCTCCACACCCTGGGGGTCTCCTGACTACTTAAGATGTAGTTTCTACACAAATACTCTCTAGAACTGGACTTTTGCTTCAAGGAGGCCAGTGTGACTGACCTGCTGCCCCTCCCAGCTTCCCAGGTAAGAGTTGTGAACTGCTGAGTCCGTGCTGATAGCCCAGGAACAAAACAGGTGGGCCAGTGATCACCTTCTATCTGGTCACTGGGGCCCCATGGCCCACCGGACATAAAGTGTCACAAGCTCATATCCCAGGAGGCCCAAGTAAACACAACCAGCCACCTACCTGGAAACAAAGCGGCCTCAGAACATGAGAAGGGGGAGTGGGGAGTAACAGGAGGGCAGCCTTTCTGCTGGCGCCCACAGTGCATGTTTAAAAACTGCTGGGCCATCCCTGGAGACGCCTCTGGGGGAACACAGGTGACAGCACAGGTACACAGAGCCGAGAAGACGAGGCGACACAATGCCCCCAGGGAGCCTCAGTCATAGACTCTGGAGCAGGATCAGCCCTCCAGCGGGAATGGAGACCCTGAGCAGAAACCCAGGCAGGGAGAAGCCACAGGACTGTGACGACGTGGAGCCAACAACACAGAATTCGGCCCCAGCAGACTTGCATACAACGTGCTCAGGAGCAGCCACTGTGGCTGGTTCAGGGGTGTGTATCACAATTTGGGGAAACGTAAAGCAGTAACACCAAGAGTTCTCTCTACTTCAGGAAAACAGCATAAGCAAAAAAACGTACAAAAGTCTCAAAGCTGCAAAAACCATCCATCTATATACATCAGGGGTAACTGTCAAAGAGCCTCCAGGGTCATGGTGGGTGAAGGTGTGGGGGACTCGGTGGCGGGGGGTAGGGGTGGTGGTGGCGGGGGGTAGGGGTGGTGGTGGTGGTGCAGCAGAGCAAGCTGCCGTAAGGTGCCCATGCTCCAGGCCGGCACAGCCCCTGAGGCAGATCACGGAGACTGCCACATAGCCTTCCTGGAGACCTCAGCCTGGTGGCCAGCTGAGTAGGACCCAGCGGCCACCAGGCCTGTGACACCCCACGAGGTAGTGAAGTAGTTGCAAAAGTTTGCTGTGGATGTGAGGGCCGGGGTGACTTCTGCTAACCGAGATATAGCCTGTCAGCAGGCCCTTTGAGAGGACAGTGTAGAATTACCCACCCAGGGTAAAGTGGACAGGGCTGGCTCTTCCTGGAGGAACCCCGTGGCTTGTCTCTGGGGCTCCCCACCCCCGAGAACAGATCTGAAAATGGGGTGCCAGTGACTCTGCTCACTCCTGCTGAGCTGGGGAATCCAGCAACAGGTGCCTCCGTGCCTGGTCAGGAGGCGAGGACTGGGCAGGGTGCCTTCAGGGACCTCCCTGAGAGGGGAGCTCCACGAAGTTGAGTGAAGGGCCTCGTCCTGCTTCCCACCATGTCCTCCAGGCAACAGCTGCCCCCCTGATCCTGCGTGTGTGAGTGTCCAGAGAAGCTGCCCGCGACCAGCGGCGTCCTCCACACGGGCTCTGCCCCACTGCCCTCATCCACCACCAAGACTTTCTTCTGTCCCAGCCTCTGGGCTCAACCTCAACCACTCTCCTCCAGGGGACGCTGCCAGAGGGCCAGGCCCCCCACCTTTGCCAGAGGCACCTGGGAGCCATGGCTGCTGCCTTGGTGTCCTTCTTGCTGACAACAGCAGGAGTCTGAACAGCTCAGAGGACCGCCCAGTCACGCCAACCCCTCCCCAGCCCTGGGTCACAGGTCACAGTCACCGAGGCCGGGCTGGACTCAGATCTTGTACAGGAAACTGGGCACGTAGTCAAACCTGAGGGCGGGCTGGCTGGTCCCGCATGGCTCCTGCATGTAGTGCAGCCGCAGCAGCTCCGCCAGGTACCGCACCACCTTGACGTCCTCGTGCACTAGCCCCAGCGTCAGCTGCAGGAAGCTGGCCTGGCGACTGGAGGCCAGCTCTGGGGCCTCGCCACCATGCGCAGGCAGGTGCAGGTGGTGGCAAAAGGTGTAGAGGAAGGCCTTGGCACACAGCTGCGCAAGCATGCTCTGCACATGTAGGAAGTAGGTGCTGCCCCGTCGGATGTGTGTGCGGTGGTCTGCCAGCCGCGGCACCAGGGTGCCCCTGTAGAGTGGGCAGCGCAAGGTCTTCCGGTCCAGGTCAAGGATACTTGTGTAGCGGCTGTAGCGGCTCAGGGCATGCAGGGCACCGGCACTGGCAGGGGACGCCACCCTGAAACACACAGATCAAGGTCAGGGGGCAGAAGCTGGGGTGGGGCCCCCTCTCAAGAGGCCAGCCCCACTTGCTGGTACTCTCTGGAAGGCAAATGTGGTCACAACGATCTTCACGGCTCCTCAGCCCTCAAAATGGAGGTCAAATCCTAGTGTGGCCCATGAAGCCCTGATGACCCGCTTTCTGCTAGTCTCTGAGGCCCAGCTGTTACTTCCCTGGGGACTTTCCTGCAGCCATGCCAAACTTCCCAGTGGGGGGCAGGTTCTGCTCTGCCTGAACACTCGGACCTCCCTGCTGTGCCCGGCTTATGCCAACTCAAACCTCACCCAGCCTCCCTGACCCCCGTGCGCACTGCCATTTCTTCCTTTGTGACTTGGTCAAGAGAAAGTCTGACAAGGCTCAAGTCAGACTTCACTTCTGAGCCTTGTCTGTGAAGCAGAAATGCTGATCCTAGTTACTGGGTCACCACAGAGGCCGAGTCTGGGGTGTTCAGGACAGCGTCTGGCCCTCTCCCCCAGCCTGGCGCTGACCAGTGTGGTGCCAGGAGCTTCTGCAAACCTGGATCTGTAACCCATGCAGCACCCTGCATGTCAGAGGCAGGAAGGTGGGCAGGGTTTGCTCAGCGAGGGAAGGAGTGCCTGGGCAGAAGGGTAGGGACTGTCCTGGGTCCAGCTCTCAGATTGCAGACTGACTTAGCACATGTGACCAAGCCCTGTGGACACACAGAGGCACTCTCTGCTTGGATCCTTTAGCACTGACCCTCAGGGGCCTCAATCTGCCTCCTGTCTCAGTGTCCAACCTACCTGCCATGCTGGCTCACCACCCACTTCAGCTCTAAGCACCCCTGGAGCCAAGGTTCAATGTGCATCCCGGGGGACAGCCCTTTCCTGCTTTGAAAGGCAGCTGCAGGACCCCTGCCCTAGCCTTTGTTCATCCCCTCAGAGTGCACCTCACCTTGTCGCTGCTCACTGCTTGGAACACCTTCAGAGAAGCTGCAGCAAGGCCAGTCCCCACTCTCCTCCTGGTCTTTCGGCCAACCCTTCAGTGACAGTTGACCTGGAGGGCAAGGCCCTCAGCCTGTCCACTGTGGCTCACACCCAAGCAGGACCCTCTGGGGGCACACATCCCAGTTCTCAACCCCTGTGCACTCAGGAGCTTTTAGAGGGAGGACTCATGGCACAAGTCATCAGATAACCTCCAAGGTCCCAGGTGTCACTGCTGATGGGCCTCCCGCTTTCCTGGAGGGACCCTCCATGGCTCCAAGGCCAGGGCCAAGGGCCTGGCTCTGCCCCTGCTGTCCAGCCTGCCTTCTTCAGGGCAGGTCGTCACCCCGTGGGGACATCAGAGCAGCAGATGGGGATCAGACACAATTGGCCCGACACCCAGCCCAGGGAGAGGTCACAGCTGGGGCGGGAGCAGGGCAGCCTGTCACAGGTACGCCCCACTGCGGACACATCTGTAATCCAGCCTTGGGCACAGCAGCTGCCACTCAACAGCCTCAGTAAATATCTGGCAAGGACTGCTCAGTGACGCAACCCTCCTGTTTCCCCAGAAGGGAGGAGGGCCCTGCCTGGGTGCCCACTGCAGGGGAGCAGTTCAAGCATACCCTTCGCTATGGTCCAGGGACTGGACTCCAGCTATCACCCCTCTCAACGCTCATATGTTGCAGGTGAGCAAAGGCAGGTGTGGGGAGAGGAGCGAGGAGGCTAAGCCCAGAGCACACTCAAGGGCAGGAGTCCCTCAAGCCAGACAAACAGAGTGGAAAACCCCAAAAGGAACTGCTAACGCACAAGGGAGTGAAGTGGAGACAGAAAGCTTTTAAGAGGTGGAGGAATTGGCTCCCACAGCCGACAGGACAGTGGAGGGGAACCAGGAAGCCTGCCTCTCCCAGCACCGATACCCTTCTCAGACCCAGACCTCGCCTCAGTCATTTACACCATAGTGTGAACTAGAGACTCAACAGGGACCTGAGATCCAGAAGTCCAGTCATTCCCAAACCTTGCTGCAAACCAAGTGACTCCACTTTATACCCCAAGCCAACCCGATCAGAATCTCTGCAGGTGGGGCCAAGGAGCTCGTGATTCTAGAAGATGCTCCCAAACAATTTTGATACAAGGTACAGACCAGGGTCGGGAACCACTTCAGAACTTAAGTCCCTTTGGAAAGGATCTGCCCAAAGTGACACAGTGAGTGGGTGTGGGGCCCCCCACAGGACCCGTGCACCTCACCCCAAGGGACGGCACCCGACACCTCATCTCACGGCCAGGGCCCATCCCACCCCCAGTGACCAGTTACCTCTGCAAGCCAATAAGCTTCCACTTCTGGAAGTCCGTGATGTGCAAAGGGGAGGAGAGCCAGTGCTTCACGGGTTTGCCATGGCGGCCATAGCCAGGGACAAAGATGGAGAGGGCAGTCACCAGCTTCCTGACCATGGCCTCCTCTTCCCCCAGGACCACCAGCGTCCTCCCACTGAGCAGGGAGTAGATGGCTGGGTGGGCAAACGGGTACTGGCGGATAAACTTTAAGGCGTTCTGGCCCGCCCTCTTCTTGTGCCTCTCGGAAGAGGGGCCAGCAGGAGGCACGGAGGAGGGAGTCCTGTCGGAGCTGGTGGAGGCTACGCTGCTCCCATAGCTGGTGGCATCGGAGTGGTCATCCAGGCTGGTCTTACTGCCATCTCGGCTGGTCAGCAGGTGGCTCGGGTCCAGCTCGTAAACAGGGAAGCCTTCACAACTGTTGTCTCGGGAAGAAGGACTGGCATTTTCCACCGAGAAGTCCACGTGGAACCCTTGGTCCTTCTGCCGGTAGCGCTGTGGGGGAACACTCACGACCCCGTCCTCATCGGAGAGTATGTGGCCTGGGCTAGAGAGCGGCACCAGCAGAGCACCAGCTTCCCTCCCAATGCAGCAGGAGGCATCTGTCTGCAGCGAAGTGAGGCCTGAGCTGCCCTCCTCGGCCTCCCCCAGCTCCGGTGGGCTAATGCCTGCCTGGAAGTGGATGGGCCCCTGGCTGCCCTCTGCATAGGACTCCTCGTTAATGGCACTTGGATAGCTGGCCTTGAAGTCATCAGGGATGAGGGCCTCAGAGGGGCAAGTGCTGAGGACTTCGATGCTGTCCCCGCTGATGGTCCTGTGGCTGACCGCCTTGCTCCGGACCACCTGGGGGCTCAAGGGCACCGTGAGGCTGGACTGGCTCTCAGATTTCGACAGCACAGAGGTGGGTTTCTCCGTGCCCAGAACCTCGATGCTCTCTCCACTACTAACGCTCCCTTTCATGTCCATCTCCAGGTAGTCCAAGTTCTCCTGGGGGTCAAAACTGCTCGATTCCGTCACTGCTGCTTCCCTTGATGCCTCATCCCCAAGGTCCTGCTGCATCTTGATGAGCACGGACTCCACGCTGGACTTGTAGGAGCCCACACTGATTAACACTTGAGGAACCAAACAGTCTTCCGGAGACTCAGAAGGCGGCCCATAGTGAAGGGGCTTAGGGACTGTGCTCTCCTGTTTCTCAGCTGGTCTGTCGCTGACCTCCACCAAGTCTTCAAAAAGGAAGCTGGTGATATGCTGCTGCTTCAGGAGTGCTCTGTCAATCTGACTGGTCAGGAGGTAACAAAGGTCCCCTCTGAACATGTGCTCAACATGGCGGAGCTGCGCCAGGGTCTGCGTGAAATAATCGGTGTCACAGAGCTCCTCCAAGGTCTTGAGCTTCTTGTCAAAACACTTGGTAGACTTTGCTTTGATGAGTTTCGGGGTGTAAGTGGGTCTGCAGGCATAATGGTCAGTGTCAGCAGACTCTTCAGGGTCAGAGGTAGTGGCTGCCTGGCCGGGCGGATCCTGGGAGTGCTCCGACTCCCTAGGACACAAATTGGACGCCCTCAACTTGCGATGAGGGTATGAACGGATCTGCCTCAGAAGGTCTTGATGTTCGATGATGGACTTCTCCACACTGGCCAGCTCATTGGCCTTCTCGATAGCCTGAGATGAGTAAAAGCCTTTGTCATTAGCTTTCTTCTGGATCTCTGTCTCCGTGTGTAGCACTGTCCTGGTGTAATCCAAATCTTTCAGTTTTTTTTCAAGTTCCCCGGCAAAAGCCTTCCTGTTGCCTGTCTTCAAGCACTCTGATGCTTTGGAAAATTCAGCTGAGAGCTCCTGGAACTGCTGCATAATTTTGTGTTGGTCTGCTGAGATATAAGCCATACAAAAGGGCCTCACAAAGCCACGGGCCTCCAGGTCATACAGGGTGAGGTGGTGCACGTAAGCAAACGCCCCTTCCTTGGAGTCTCCCAGCACCACCTTGGAGTCCTCCACAAAGTTCAGCTTGGGATAGGCAGAGCCAGGAGGATGCCCCACGAAGGAGGCCTGGTAATCCACAGACATGATCCGCAAAGAGAAGTAATTGAGATCAAAAGTACCAAAAACTTTGGTGTCATTGGGGATGGTCAGTAAGGGCTGGGGTCCCACCTGCTCAGAGAATTCGGAAATAAGGATGAAGTCCCGAGAGAACTTGGCCCCGGACAGTTTGGACCATGGATTGGCTCCTTGGCTGGCAAAGGGGAAGAGCGGCACCGAGTACTCCTCGGGCAGCGCCGGCTCATTGTAAGGCTCTTCCTCGTACTCGTCCTCTTTGGTGAAGGCCACCACGTCAGGGGCGCTGATCATATTTCCAGGTATATGGGAAGAACATGGAGAGGAAGTAGGACAGAATGCAGAGGTAGCAACGCGGGGGAGCCAGGTCTCTGGGGGAGGAAGCAAAGTCCCTGCGGAGCAGTCTTCTTTGCGCCCTCAGGAGTACGAGGCTGCCAGTCACAAACCGAAGGTTCGAGTTCCCGCAGCCCCGCAAAGGTGTGGCTCCTTCAAGGCTTCCGGAGGCCTCAGGAACTCCGCAGGTCAGGAAGACCCAGGAGACCGGTTGCCCTTCGCCTCCTCTCGCGACCGCGGCGGGCGCAGAGCACCAGCAGCGAGGTCACCGGCGCTCCCCCGAGCACACCGCCACGGCAACAGCCCCAGCTCTGGACGGGTGCCCAGTGCGGGTCTACGGGCTGCTGAAAGGACCAGCCAAGCGTGGCGACTCCCACGGCCCGAAGGCAGAAACCGTCGCGGCTCCTCGGACGCCACAACCCGGATCCACCTACCGCGGCGCCGCCATCTTGGTATCACATGACTCGAACTGTCGTGCCGCGTGACCCGGAAGCGTCCGCGTCAACTTCCGAACCGGAGAGCTGCGTCTCCCGAGAGCGGAGCGGGAAGGCAGGGAAGTGAGGCGGCCGCGCGGGGCGGCCTGGGAGTTGCAGTTCACGGGGCTGTGCGACTAGCGCTGGCGGAAGCGGCTGGAAGGCGGGCGGAAGCGGGCTGTGCGCGGGGTCGAGGGCCAGCTGGAGGTTCCCGGTTTACGGGGCGGGCGCCGCAGATGTGCTGGGCTCGGGGATGATCTTTCTGGGCGCCCGCCGCTCTCTCCGGTGGCTGCCGCGGCCCGGTGCTCGGGCCCTGACTCGCGCCGCCATGGAGGTGGCCCTGCGAGGCGTGCGGAAAATCCTTTGCGTGGCCGAGAAGAACGACGCGGCCAAGGGCATAGCCGACCTGCTGTCCGGCGGCCGCCTGCGACGGGTGAGGAGGTGCCCGGGCGAGCGGGACGGGAACGAGAGGTTGCTGCTCTCTCCGGGCGTCCCAGCCGTCGGGGCAGGGCGTCCGGGCGCCTGCTGCTACCGACGGGCGTTTAGAAACGGAGTTAGTGTCTCTAGTTTGTTTGGAGACCTTGGGTCCGTCTTGCGCGGCGGCGGGTGCCAAGCCGGTCTGAGACGCGGAACCGCCGGCCCAACTCCCCCGGCTTGCTCTGGAGTCCGTCTGGGGTCGTCCGTCTGGGTGCATCCGACGGGCCGACCCGCCCGAGCCCCTGTCCCGCCAGGCGAGGTGGAAATCGGGTCTGTTCTGGACCATGGGAGGCGCAGAGGAGAGAGACGGTGAAAAGGTTTGGGAAGGAAGTGACCGGAGGCCTCAAGCTGTTCGGGACGCTCTCAGTTACAAAAGTGGGCCCCAAAATGATTTTCTGGACGTTTCTCAGCGCGCGGGTGGAAGTCCCCAGCTCTCTTTTCTTTCACATCTGAGGGTCCTCAGGCCTCTGCTTCCCGCGTGTAGGTGATGGGAACTGGAGCCGAGGTTGTGCGGGTGCTGGCTGACAGCGTCACTTTTTCCCGGCGCTGAGCGTCCTGGTGACCAGCCCCAGGCTATGCCCACTCCTAGGGCTCCAGGCTCCTTGAGACTGGCCTGTCTATACAGCTAGCTTCTGTATCCTTCGGCCTTTTAAGTATCTCTTCTTCGGGGAACCTTTTCCTCACGTTCCTCTCCCCCAGAGGGGTCAGGGTGCAGTGTGATAAACTGTCACTGTGTCCCTTTCTATTTGGAAGGCACCTCCTGGTTACAGTTCCATAATGTGCTGTGCAAGTTGCTCATCTCATCCAAGTCCCCGCTGCCCTTCCATGGACCCTCAGCTCGGAAGAAAAGAGCTGTCTCTTTTGGGTCCCCGGCTGTATCCCTCGTACCCAATATGTGTGTGGAGTACAGAAGGCCCTCAGTCAGCACTGCTGAGTCCACATTTGACCTCAGTCCTGAAGTTTCACCAGGCAGTGGGAACCACATGTACAAAGGGCAACTTACTGGCTTGAAACAGCTTGGCAAGTTCAAAACTGGAAATTTGAGGGTGTGGGGTGCTGGGGGAAGAAAGTAGTGGGCAAAGCAAGAGAGGATGAGAGAGCCATGTGTTTCATGGGTATCAACTATCTTGAAGGTACAGTTCATCAGTGTTCACTACATCCCCAGCGTTGTCCTCTATTTAGTTCCTGGTTTTATCACACCAAGAGGAAATGCCGTAGCCATTAAGCAGTCACCCCCATTTCCCCACTCTTTCCAGCCGCTGGGAGCCACTAATCTGCCTTGTGTCCCCAAAGATGTGTCTGTTCTGGATATGTCATACGAAGAGATTCACGTGATATTTGGCCTTTTGTGTCAGGCTTCTACTTAGTATTTTTGGAAGCTTCTTGTTGTAGCTAGCGTGTATTAGCACTGCATCCCTTTTTACAGCTGAATAATATCCCATTGTGTAGACAGATCATATTTTGTTTATCCTTTCATCAGTTGGTGGGCATTTGGGTTGGTTCCACCTTTTGGCTCTTGGGAATAGAGCTGCTGTAAATGTTCATTCACGCACAAATTTTCATTTGAATACCCATTTTCAGTTCTCTGAGGTAAATTCCTAGCAGTGGAATTGCTGTGTTCTAAGTTAATTCTATCTTTAACTGAGGAACTGCCAAACTATTTTCCACAGTGGCTGAAATATAATATATTCTCTCCACTGATGGTCTAGTTTTCTCATATTATGTCAACACTTTTTCTTTTTCAAACAAATCTTTTTTAAAAGAAATCTTTTTTTAAAGAAATCTTTATTATTATTCTGTATGTGTGCTAAGTTGCTTCATTTGTCGTGTCTGAGTCTTTGCAAGTCTTTGGACCAGAGCCCTCCAGGCTCCTCTGTCCATGGAATTCCCCTGGCAAGAATACTAAAGTGGGTTGCCATGCCTTCCTCCAGAGGTTCTTCCCAACCCAGGGATTGAACTCCTCTTAAGTTTCCTGCATTGGTAGGCAGGTTCTTTACCACTAGCACCACCTGGGAAGCCCAGTTATCACCATCCTCAGTCAGTTCAGTCACTCAGTCGTATCCAACTCTTTGTGACCCCGTGGACTGCAGCATGCCAGGCCTCCCTGTCCATCGCCAGCTCCCAGAGCTTACTCAAACTCATGTCCATTGAGTCGGTGATGCCATCCAAACATCTCATCCTCTGTCTTTCCCTTCTCCTCCCACCTTCAATCTTTCCCAGCATCATGGTTTTTTCAGGTGAGTCAGTTGTTTGCATCAGGTGGCCAAAGGATTGCAGTTTCGGCCTCAGCATCAATCCTTCCAGTGAATATTCAGGACTGATTTCCTTTAGGATGCACTGGTTGGATCTCCTTGCTGTCCAAGGGACTCGCAAGAGTCTTCTCCAACACTACAGTTCAAAAGCATCAATTCTTCGGCACTCAACTTTCTTTATAGTCTAACTCTCACATTGATACATGACTACTGGAAAAACCATAGCTTTGACTAGATGGACCTTTGTTGGCAATAATGTCTCTGCTTTTTAAATAAGCTGTCTAGGTTGGTCGTAACTTTTCTTGCAAGGAGTAAGCATCTTTTAATTTCATGGCTGCAGTCATCTTTAGTGTGATTTTGGAGCCCCCAAAAATAAAGTCTGTCACTATATCCACTGTTTCCCCAATCTGTTTGCCATGAAGTGATGGGACCGGATGCCATGATTTTAGTTTTCTGAATGTTGAGTATTAAGCCAACTTTGTCACTCTCCTATTTCACTTTCATCAAGAGGCTCTTTAGTTCTTTGCTTTCTGCCATAAGGGTGATGTCATCTGCATATCTGAGGTGATTGATTTCTCCTGGCAATCTTGATTCCACCTTGTGCTTCATCCAGTCCAGCATTTCTCATGATGTACTCTGCATAAAAGTTAAATAAACAGGATGACAATATACAGCCTTGACGTACTCCTTTCCTGATTTGGAATCAGTCAGTTGTTCCATGTCCAGTTCTAACTGTTGCTTCTTGATCTGCATACAGATTTCTCAGGAAGCAGGTCAGGTGGTCTGATACTCCCATCTCTTGAAGAATCTTCCACAGTTGTAATCCAGAGTCCAGGGCTTTGGAATAGTCAACCATCACCATACTAGTGGGTGTGAAATATCTTGTGGTTTTAGTTTGTGCTTCCCAAGTGACTGATGACACTGAGCATCTTTTCATATTCTTGTTAGCCACTGTTTTGCCTTTGGAGAAATGTCTGTTCATGTCTTTTGCCCAGCTTTGAATTGTCTTTTTGTTATTGAGTTGTGAGTTCTTTCTATATTCGGGATACTAGGTTCTCCTTAGATGTATGACTTTCAGATGTTTTCATCCATTCTGTGGGTTGTTTTCTTTCTTGATAGTGTTCTTTGATACAGCAAAGTTTAATTTTGATGACATCCAGTTTATCTAATTTTCCTTTGTTGGTTATACTTTTACTATCTTATCTAAGAAACCATTGCCAAACCGAAGATCATGAAGGTTTGCCTCTGTTTTCTTCTAAGAGTTTTAGCTCTTATATTCAGATCATTGATCCATTTTGGGTTAATTTTTTGTGTGGTGTAAAGTAACCTGTTTTGTGAAGTCTTTCCTGGGGCTCCTCTCCATCCATTTCTATCTCTGATTCCAGATGGGTTTTCACAGCTCTTGATGCTGGGGATCTCTGTCCTGGGTCACATCCTCCAGCTGCTTGTCCCTCTCCCCCATGTGTGTCACTCTCTAAGACAGAGATGGGTCTGTTCACCTTTTTAGCCCTCACACAGGGGTTGCTTCCCATAACGTAATCCCTGCCTTTCAGGGGCGTAAATTCTGAAGGAGGAGCCAAGACATCCACATGCAGAGCTCAGAATCAGGGGATGGCCTTGGCATCTTAATAATAGAAAAGAATGGAAGTAACAAGTAATGGCAACAGGGGATAAAATCAAGTTGTAGTTATGATATGTAATTAGATATGCATCATGGAAAAGACTTGTATGTAGAAACATGTATACATTTGAGAGAAGTTCACTATTAAGATAAAGTCTTTTTTCTTTAATAGTAGTGCTTAAACGGTAGTAACTACTGCAGATAGCTCAGAGAACATGCATACGTATAAGCAGAGCAGCCCCACTTCGGACAGTGACCACTGTTAGTAATTCATAGATCTTTGAGGATTTTATATTCAGAAGGAGAAGTCTTGTAAATTGAGTGGCAGCAACGTGGTCACTCCCTGCAGAGTGCTTAGAGCAGGGACTGCTCTGGCGTCTGGGGGCAGTTTTTCTCTAATTTTGACGGCATGGACGGCTCTGCAGAGAGATCACTGAAGCCACCTTCTTGGTCTGTATACTCGGTTTTCTTCTTTCTGTAGGCTCCAGAATTCCGCTGGAATTTAAGCAGCCCCCTCCTGAGCACCTCACCCAGGCAGTGGAATCATGCATAATTGAATGCTGTCTTCAACTGGGAACTTGGAGGGAGGCGGTCTGGGGCAAGTTTGAAATACCAGGAAAACGTTTTAGTTCCTCGGGACCATCCACTGGCGGAGACTGCGTGGGAGAGCCTTGCCCTGGGGCGCACACATGTTGTTAGACAGGTCATCCCCGGAAAGAGGATTAGAACACAGTTTCCAGACTGTTTCCAGGAGAGTGGGGACCATGGACACATGCCATGGGGGCCGGGCTGGGGGGAGGCTGTTGGCTGGACTCAGCCTGTGGCAACCAGAGAGCTTGGGCCTTGGTACATATCAGAGCCCATGCAGGAGTTTGTCTGAGAGGCTTTAGTGCGTTCTTAGAAAGAGGTAGAAATGCTGCTGGTTCAGCTATTTCTCTTCTCTAGACTGAAAGGGCTTAACGAGCAGTTGCAGCTTGTAGAGCAGCACTAGATCCAGTGAACTCTTGTAGCAGATATGAAAGTAAATTCCCACTTTAAGTTTGCTATTGTTTCCTGAAGGGATCTGCATTCATTGTTCCACACAGAAAATTTGTGTGAGGCTGGGGGAGAATGTTCTGGACACAGTTCTTCTTGGTGCTTGCAGGTTCCCAGAGTCCCACTTTGCCTGTGTCTTGTCTTCTGTGCTGTGTTGGTGTGAAACTCACACATGTAGTTACTTTTAACACCTTTTTGAAGGCTGAGATCTTCTCTGAGAGGGTCTCAGTCACGGAAAAGTGCAGCTAAGGAGGTGGGTGTAGGCTGGTTCCCAGGCCTGACTGGGATTTCAAAGCCAGAGGGACCTTACAGATGACTTTACTCAGAATAAAGTGAGGTTCAGAAAGCTGAATGACTTGCCCATGGTCCCCAGTTTATTGGTGCAGTTATATGGCTGGGAAGTAGAGATATGTGTGAAGGACAGAGAACTGGCGAGACACGTTGTAGTCCTGTCTGGAGTAATTTTCACGTGATTTGGGACAAGTCCAGCCCACTTGTAGAGACATGTTCGCTGACCGCAGTGGGCATGATCAGGTCCCTGCTTTTCTCTGAGTGTAGAGGGGCCACTTCACAAATGGGCCTAGTGATTTCGCCTCGTATTAATCTGTAGGAAGTTCTGTTGCAAGAGTTTGCTTGATCCTTATGTGAGGACTCAGTTCGTCTTTTATGTGCTTTATATATTTTCTCTATTTTTTGTTTTGCTTTCTAGAGGGAAGGACTTTCAAGATTCAACAAGATCTATGAGTTTGATTATCATCTATGTGGCCAGGTAGGTGCTGCAGGCTTCTAATCTGTGGCTGAAGGGTGCTTTTGGATCCACATGCTGTCTTGCTGTGCATTCTTGGGGTGTTAGTGATGGCTGAAAAGAGAGCTTGTGTTTTAGAATTATTTAATCAAGGAGAATTAGCCTGGCCATTGTAGACAATACAATGTCTTCTAAGAAAAACTGTTTCTGTGACCTAAAGATCACTGGTGACAGGTTATCATTTTATAATTCATAAGGAAGTCTCTTTTTTATAAAATATGGTCCCAGTGTCAGCTCTCTATGATGAGAGACAAGCTAGTATACCGTAGTTTAAATATAAAAGGCATCATGGAGCCAGAATTAGAATGGTATTAATATCACTATGGCTTTGGCTTTGAAGAGCTGTATTGTTTATTTCTTTTCAGTCTGCTTGTTTTGGGAGGTTGTGTGTGTGTGTGTGTGTTTAGCTTCACAGCAGAACTGAGAGGAGGGTACAGAGATTTCCCCCACACACACACCCTGCCCCAACACAGCCCCGCAAAAACCCCCTCATATGATACCTTTGTTACGGTTGATGGGATACATGAGATCATCTTTACCCAGAGTCCCAAGTTGACATTAGGGTACACCCCACTCTTGTGCATTCTGTGGGTTTGGGTTAATGTGTACCTGCGCCCACTATTACGACCCCATGCAGAGTTTTCTCACTGCCCCCAAAGCCCCTGTGCTCTGCCCATTCATCCTCCCTTCCTCCCACCCCGTGACAACCACTTTTTTTCTCTTTAATAAAAGTTATAGGAGTTCCCTGCTTTGATTTGGCAAAATCTAATTGCTAAAAGGCTGATGTAAAGTGGGTAACCAATAAAGACCTATTGTATATCATGTGGAGCTCTACCCAATGTTATATGCCAGCCTGGATGGAAGGGGGACTTGGGGGGCGGGAATGGATACACGTCTGTGTGTGGCTGAATCCCTTCCCTGTTCACCTGAAACTATCACAACATTGTTCATCGGCTGTACCCCAATACAAAATAAAAAGTTTGAAGTTTAAAGAAAAACAAGGCTAACGTGAATTTTGTTCTCATTCAGAATGTCACCATGGTAATGACCTCAGTCTCAGGACACTTGCTGGCCCATGACTTCCGGATGCAGTTTCGCAAATGGTCAGTTCGATCCCTGGGGGCAGAACATTCTGATTATTACAGTAACCTGTAGAACATCACTGGAAATCTGAGGCATGTCAGTGTTAGGTAACTTACAGCAATAAGATGACAGTCCATTTGGCTACTGTAGCAAAACACAGGCGCTGGGTGTCTTGTGTGGGGCAGAAATGCATTTCTCCCACTTACAGGGGCCAGAGGTCGGAGCACCGGCTTGGTCCTGGGAGGCTGTCTTCCTGCCTGTAGCTGGCTGACATCTCACTTGCTGGATGGTCTCGAGAGCCGGCCAGGGTCTCTTATAAGAGCCCAAGTGGCCTCCAGGAGGCCCCACCTTCTAGCACCATCCCACAGTTGTTGGGATTCCAATCTGTGAATCTAGGGAGACACAAACCGCGGGTACCATGGCAGTGACCTAGGATTAACTTGTTTGCTGTGAATTTTCACCACATGCTTAGAATAAATACACACTTTCAGGTGTGTTCCCCAAAATACCCAGGCCCCTGACCGAGCAGGGATTGAACCAGGGCCATACTGTGAAAATGCCAAGTCCTAGCCACTGGACAACTAGGGATCTCCCCACCCAGACCTTTGCTTGCAGTCATTGGGTTGCGTTTACCCTGTTGCAGATATGCAGGAAAGGGCTCCAGAATTTCTTCTCAGCAGCTCCTGTTAATCCCCAGGGGAACTGCCTCTCGGAAGGTCATAGTCTCACTCTGGCTTTTTCTTGGGGCCTGTGTCTGGTGGGGACGCACCACCAGGGCACTGGGACAGCTTTCTCCCTCCTGTGCTGAGGTAGGATTTTGTGTTTTCTTTTCCAGGCAGAGCTGCAATCCTCTTGTCCTCTTTGAAGCAGAAATTGAAAAGTACTGCCCAGAGAATTTTGTAGACATCAAGGTAGGATCTTGGGAGACGTGGCCCTGCAGTTGAACAATCACCACATAATTAAATGGAGAGATTTCTGTAGGTTAATGGGATTAGAACTGAGGTTTTCCACTAAACAAGGCACCACGATTTAAACGTTCTCATCCATACTGTAGAAGTGAGGCCACTTCAGCTAAGTGGCTGAGGGACTGGGTGAGTGTTTTTATGAACTGTGGCCACCTGAGGAGATCTTGGGAGTAAGTGTGCTTCTGTCGTAAGAGCAGCTCCTGCCCTCCCCTCACTGGAGGGAGAGCCTGCAGCCTTTGAGTGGCCGTCTAGCCCTGAGCTCTGATTTCTCAGGCTGTTGGGGCACCTGTCCTTGGTTCACTGCCAACTGGGGGCCTTTCTTGGGATGAATCTCAATTTAGGGTTTTTTTTTTTAACCCAGGACATGGTCAGAACTCCTAGAGCTGAAAGTGTGTGTTAGAGCCAAGTTTCAGGGCTCCTCATGTGGGTGTCATGGTATAAACCCCGTCTTCTAGGAGCTCCCAGGCAGGCTGGCTGCTCTGGTGACCTAGTGAGCCTCCTCAGTGTACCGGGTGGGGACAGGCTTCACCGAGCTGGCATCTCAAGGAGCCTTGCCAGCACTGGGCAGGTCCAGTGCAGAGCTGTCGGGTGGTTGCTCTGCGGATCCTGCTCTTAACCGTCTTATCCCAACCGGGCGTTTCAGAAAACTCTGGAGCGAGAGGTCCGGCAATGCCAGGCCCTGGTGATCTGGACCGACTGTGACAGAGAGGGTGAAAACATTGGGTTTGAGGTCATCCACGTGTGCAAGGCCGGTGAGTATCTGAGACCACAGTGGGTGGCACTCAGCCCGAGTCCCCCTTCCAGACTCACCAGCCGTGTGTGGGGGCTTGGCCCTCACAGCCCAGGGCTTGTTGCCTGTTTGGTCCAAGCTATACGATGCCTGGACGTTAAATAACCATTGATGTCCGCTGAATGATTTCAGGTAAGTGAGAGGGTGACTTGAAGGCCATTGTTGGGCTTCAGAGAGTGGGGGTGCTTTTCCCTAAAGGCCCAAGACAGCAAGGGACATGGGCGTTCTCACAAGGCTCACCAGGCTGCTTCAGCTGGTGGCTGAGATGCGTTCAGCCCCTGTTTCTGATAGCTCTCAGCCTGGCCACCATGAAGCTTCCCTCTTAGGCAGCACGTGGCTAATTTAACTGAACCAGTGAAGCTGGACGCCTCACAGCCTCTTGGACTGGTTCACCCCCAGGGTTCAGAGTGGTTTGGGAGCAGCGAGCCCGTGTGACCAGCCCTGCCCCGTGCCCCCTCTGTTGTGCAGTGAAGCCCAGCCTGCAAGTGCTGCGAGCCCGTTTCTCTGAGATCACTGCTCGTGCTGTCAGGACAGCCTGTGAAAACCTGACGGAGCCGGACCAGAGAGTGAGCGACGCCGTGGATGTGAGGCAGGAGTTGGACCTGCGGATTGGTGAGGAGGGGGCTGTGGGGGTGGGGGGCCAGGGCTTGGGCTTGGGCTCGCATCCAGCCATGACCATGCCATCTGTGGTGTCTGTTTCCGTCCGTCCTCTCTGCCAGGGGCGGCCTTCACCAGGTTCCAGACACTGCGGCTGCAGAAGATCTTCCCTGAGGTGCTGGCGGAGCAGCTTATCAGCTACGGCAGCTGCCAGTTCCCCACTCTGGGGTTTGTGGTAGAGAGGTTCAAAGCCATTCAGGCATTTGTGCCGGAAGTCTTCCACAAGATCCGAGGTACGGGCTGGGGCCTGTAGATGGCCCGGGAGCTGGTCCAGGGGGTGGTTTATGCCTCGCTGTCCTCGCCCCATCGTCATGTGTCCAAGGTGGCTCTTGCTCTGACTGTGATGGGCCTCTCTCCCCGAGTCACGGCCTTCCTGTATCCCCGACAGTGACTCATGACCACAGGGATGGCGTGGTGGAGTTCAGCTGGAAAAGGCATCGTCTCTTCAACCACACGGCATGTCTCGTCCTCTATCAGCTATGCATGGAGGTGAGAAGGTCTCAGAAGGTGGTGATCTGGGAAGACTGTCCTGGGACTTCCCAAGCTGCCGCTTTCTGTCCTGTGTCCCATGGGACTGCAGTTTTCAGCATGCGTCTCAGGACATCAGCTGTTGGCACCAGTAAGACCCCATGAAAACAGTATTGAATGTGGAAGGAAAGACTTGTAGAACTTTTAGGTGAAACCAGGAGTGTTAATAAATGTGTAGCTGGAATCTGTCCCCAAACTGCACTCTCGTCAGAGGCAGATAAGGATCCCCTAGGCCAGCCAGGAACCCCAGATCCTGGAGCTGGGAACTGGGAACTGGGTAGAAGCAGGTCCTCTGCAGGCCCTGATAGCTGGGGAAGATGCTTGGCTGGTCATGGTGACCTCAGTTTTCCCTGTCTTCCCAGGATCCCAGGGCCACGGTTGTGGAGGTCAGGTCCAAAGCCAAGAGCAAGTGGAGGCCTCAGGCTCTAGACACTGTGGTACGTTCTGGATGGGAGTTGGTGGGGGGAATTGTGCCAGCCCCGAGGAGCCCTGGCACATCTGTCTTCCCAGTGCCATGCAGGAAGGAAAACAGACCCCAGAGCAGGACCTGCTTGAGCAGCTAATAAACATGATGTAACTGCTTCGTGTAGGGTGTGGGAAACAAGCAGGGAGAGAAGTCACCGACCTTAGGTGGTTGCTGCTGCGGTTTTGGTGTCGTCCTCTGTTTTCCCTGTCATTTTTAACAGCATTGTTATTGGAGTAGCTAGTTTTTTCCACTGAAGTGGAAAAGCATTTACTTTGTTTTTGCATAATCTGTGTAAACCTCGTTTTGCATACCCAGTTTATGAACCTGCCTCTGAATAGGACTTCTCAAATTTTGTGACCCCAGGAAAAGCTGCCCAGCTGGACACCTTAGGGCGCCACGTCCCAGTCCCCACTCTTCAGTAGAGTTCAGGATGTGTTCACTCTGAAGGTGGAGCTTGTGGGATGGCAGGGGCAGTGGGGGTTACAGGCTGTGTGCAGTGGACCCAAGTGCATCATCCCTTGCTGATTGACATGCTCAGACGTGTAGCCAGCAGCATTTTCAGAGGGCCCCCCCACCAAGGGAAGGGATAGCTGGTGACCCCCTGAATGTCTGCCTGGATGTTTGTCACCAGAGGAGGCCCTGAGGTCTGGATGGTGTCCCCAGAGTGCGGGTCTCAGACTGCCAGCACTGGAATAAGTCCTTTAGACCCTTGTTAGAAACACAGTTCCTGGCCCCGCCCCTGTCCTGCCCTTCTTGTCAGATTCCCTGGTGCCTGTGCCCAGGAGTGTGTCCACTCCTGTCCCCACTCATTCTGGCTTCTGCACTCAGAGTCCAACACCCCGTGGGCTGTGGCCTGACTGCCCGACGGGCCCAGAATCCTTCCCCAACACAGCCTTTTACACGTGTGTGATGCAGCCAGGGTGATGGCCGAGGGGTGCTGAAGAAGAGGGTGTGGATGTTGTGTCCTCTGGCTCATGCTCTGTCACTTGTCTGATAGGAGCTGGAGAAGCTAGCATCTCGGAAGTTGAGGATAAATGCTAAAGAAACCATGAGGATTGCAGAAAAGCTCTACACCCAAGGGTAAGCCTGAGTCCTCGTTTGGGAAGAGAGTTTGATGCATCTAAATTGGGGTGAAGCATCTTAGAACTTGAGCTTGTGGGGAAACCAGACTGTCTAGATGTCACCAGCTCTCCATGGAAAGAGTTTGACCTTGACTTTTTTTCTGATGGAGAAGGCATGTCAGAGTCACTTACAACTTAAAACAAGAACCCACAGAGTATGTTCAGATCCCGCTGTTGACCTCTCATAGGTGGGGTGTGGGGACCCTGGCAGGGGCAGGTGGCACCTTTGGCACTTGTGTACCTGTGGGAGGGCAGGGCTAGGGTGGGCGGCCTGGAACCAACTCTGATCCCTGGGAGTGACCCACAGGAGTGCCTGCTGCTCCTCCCCCTGGGGTCTCGTCTCGGGACTTCCCCAGTGTTGGGGTCCACAGTGTCCTGGATCAGACAGGCTGCTGCTGCTGGGGTCACCAGTGTTCTTAGGTCAGTTCAGTAATTGACCGCTCCAGCCATTTCTCATTGTGTGTGTTTGGCCTTATTTAGGTACATCAGCTATCCTCGAACTGAAACAAACATTTTCCCCAAAGACCTAGACCTGGCAGCGCTGGTGGAACAGCAGACCCCAGATCCACGCTGGGGGGCCTTTGCTCGAAACATTCTAGAGCACGGTGGCCCCACCCCACGCAATGGAAATAAGTCTGACCAAGCCCACCCTCCCATCCACCCCACCAAATACACTGACAGCCTGCAGGTGGGTATTAATGGCTGCACTGCCGCGGGACCCATAAGGAGGTCAGGGCTCAGGCCTGGGTTGAATCTGCTCTGTGGGCTCTGTCTTCAGGAACAACGTGACTGAAAATTTCTCTTCCCTTGCGGGGAAGAGGTGTCATATTAACACTCTCCTCCCACAGTCTGTGCCTGACTTCACCTCATACAGGGGCTGCGCCCCGTCCAGGCCCTGCCCCACGTTGTCCCCTCCCTCCACTGCTTCCCTGACCCTCCTGCAGACCAAGCGGCCCCTTCGCCGAGCCCTCACACAGCCCCCACCTTCTCCTCCCGAGACTGGGCTGGTCGTGCAGCATGACGTCTAATGGTTGTGTGCATGTGCTGTATTTGCTGGGTCTGGCTTTGAAGCATTGTATTTGACAGTCAATTGCACAGTGGCTGTGTGTGTGGATATCACATTTCCCTTGCAGATATTCTTAGAGGAGGATTCGGAATCTGAGTGTGAATGTCTTACAGGCTCCTGCCAGGGGCTCTCACCGTGTCCCTAGTTACTGAAAGGGCAGAGGTTGCCGTGAACCCTGTGTTTGTGGTGGTCTGAGGCTGCCTGAATGTCTTCACTCTGCATGTCCTGTGTACACGGACATGTTGGAAACTTGCTTACACCTTTTTTCCTGCTCAGACAGGCTTTACGTCAGAGGAGTTCCTTTACAGTCTTGAGGGAAGGGGACTCCACTTGTGAAGTTTATGGGCCCGAACCCACAAGCAGCAGGGATTTGCCTGCCTTGCACATAGGTGCAGAGCTCTGGGCTGGGAGGCAGCACTGGCCAGGCAGCATCTGGAGGTGCTCGGGTTCCTCTTCTGCCCGCAGGGGGATGAGCAGCGGCTGTACGAGCTCATCGTCCGCCACTTCCTGGCCTGCTGCTCACAGGATGCTCAGGGCCAGGAGACCACCGTGGAGATCGACATTGCACAGGAGCGCTTCGTTGCCCATGGCCTCATGATCCTGGCCCGGAACTATCTGGACGTGTACCCGTATGATCGCTGGAGCGACAAGGTGATACTTCGGGGCGGGGGACCGTCCTATTCCCAGCCCAGGGGCCGGGTGGGCTGACCTCTATGTCTTTGTCCCTGTAGACCCTCCCCGTCTATGAGCAAGGCACCTGCTTTCAGCCCAGCACTGTGGAGATGGTGGATGGAGAGACCAGTCCCCCTCAGCTGCTCACTGAGGCTGACCTTATTGCCCTGATGGAGAAGCACGGCATCGGTCAGTAGCTGGTCGTCATGGTAACTGGTACTTTGTAGCTGAAGGGAGGCTGTCTTCTCTGCATTTTGAAGCTGAAGGGAGACTCAGGAGCAGTGAAGAACTTGCCTCAGGGCACACTCAGGGCACAGAGTGTGTGAGCCATGAACCCCTGGGTCCAGGTGGCACCGCAGTCAGCACCCTTGGCTGTGGCCTTGTGTATCCGCATATGGGCTCAGGTGCTGCCCATCACTTGGGCTCACCTGGGCCACGCTGACCAGCATTCTTGGCCCTCACAGGGATTTGTTTTTGTTTTATATTTAGCAAGGTACCAACGTTTAAAACTGTCAAGACCCATGTTAAAATGGGTACCTTCCTCTTGAGGAGCATCAGGGTCGGCAGCTTGGCAGCCGAGAGTGGCGATTGTTTTCTGTCACTCACGCTTGGCTTTGTTCACCTGCTCAGCACGTGCAGGGCCCCTGTGCGATCAGAGTCTGCCTCTCAGGTTCTCCATGGATGACCATATGCTTAGCTTCTGTTAAAGCATTTCCCATAGTTTAAAAATCAGAAATTTATTTTTTTATTTATTTTTAATGAAACTGGGCTAGAATACTTTTTCCCGTTAGTCCTATGGCCTAGGCTTTACAGGTGGGTCCCTTGTGACTGACCTGCTGCCCCTCAGTTTTCACCGGAGCTCTAAGGGCAGCTGAGTCCAGGATGACCAGCGCCACAGGGGTGGGGGTACGGGGAGTGGGTGGAACAGGGCAGAGCTCCAGCCCTCACTGCAGAGGGAGGTGGGGGGAGGAGCTTACAGGAGGATTTACAGTGGGAGGTGACTGCTGGAGTATGTGGGTGTGAGGGAGAGGTGAGGTTGCTGATGAGGCTTCTGCATGGTTGGCTCTGAGTGGAGGTGTGTCCCTTGGAGTAGGAAGTCTAGGCAGAGGAAGGGGCCTATGGGGCTGGGGGCTAAGGATGAGCCTGAGTGACGGGAGTGGCCTGCAGGTACGGACGCCACGCACGCAGAGCACATTGAGACCATCAAGGCCCGGATGTACGTCGGGCTCACGCCAGACAAGCGCTTTCTCCCCGGGCACCTCGGCATGGGGCTCGTGGAAGGTGAGGACCTGGGGGCTTTGGGGATGGTGGTCATGAAGCCCACAGTGTATCTGGGCCACACAATGCCACTCTTGTCCACAGGCTATGACTCCATGGGCTACGAGATGTCCAAGCCTGACCTGCGGGCCGAGCTGGAGGCTGACCTGAAGCTCATCTGCGAGGGGAAGAAGGACAAGCTGGTGGTCCTACATCAGCAGGTGCAGAAGTATAAGCAGGTGTTCATCGAAGCTGTGGCCAAAGCCAGGAAGTGAGTGCGGGGCACTGCTGGGCAGCCCGCTAGGCCCTGGGGATGGCTGCTCCGTGCACCGTGGCCTTGCCGGGCACCTCACCCCCGCCTGCTGTCTCCCCTGTCTCCTCCCGTTTGTTTGTCTCCTACCCCAGAGCCTTGTCAGGCTAGCAACCGTAACCAGGAGGGTCAGGTCCAGTCATTCTGGGCTTTAGAAACATCATTTCCATCCCATCCTAAGTTAGCAGGCAGCTCAGTTTGCCTGTGGATTCACCAGGTGTGGGCGTGTGCCCCGTTGTTTTCTTGGGCCTTTGGAGGTGGCCGTAGCACGTCTATGTATTCTGTTGGAAATATCACTTTTTTTTTTTATCCCATGCCAATTTTGAAAAGAAATGCACGAGCCATTTAGACTTGATTCCAGACCAACTCGAGTGTGTGCGTGGCCCAAGGTCTGTTTGCTGTGGGGCAGGTAGTGAGGCAGGGGCACCTGCCTGTGGCTGGATCACTCCCAGGAGCAGCCACCTCAGGCAGTGGCCACCTCAGGAGCAGGCCGCGTGGCCCGCACAGCCCCATTTGTGGGAGAATGCTGTGTGAGTCACATGTACGTTGTGGGGGCCTGACTGAGAATGCTGTGAACGCTCTCCGTTTCCTCAGGTTGGACGAGGCCTTGTCCCAGTATTTCGGGGCGGCTGCAGAGGTGGCCCCACAGGAAGCCCTCCCGGCTGTGCCTGAGCCCATCAGGAAGTGTCCGCAGTGCGGCCGGGACATGGTTCTCAAGACCAGGAAGAGCGGCGGGTCAGTGTCTGGCTGTGCCCCACCCCACCCCTGAGACCCAGTACTGCCGTGGCAGGCCCATCCTCTGGTTCTGTGTCCTGTTTAAAAGCAGGCCTGCTTCACCAGTTCCTGGACTGGGTGTTGGTGCTGAAATGGTGGCTTCAGGGGTGTGAGGCCTTGTGGGAACTGAGGGCTGGTGGGGGCAGGGCTTGTCCCCTGGGGATGGACGATGCTCCACGTGTGGACAGTGGTGCAGGCCTCCTGATCAGTGACCCACTGAGCCTGTCTGCTCCTCACAGAGCTGCGGGAGGGTGAGGCCTGTTGTTTCCCAAGGCGTGTCCGGCTGGGGCCTCGGAGGGCACGCTGGGCAGCTGGGCCCCACTTCAGTCTGGGTACTGGTGGCGGCTTGGTGGTTTCTCATCAGGAGGTAGTATCAGCAGTGATTGAGGGGTGTCAGGGACACAAGTGCAGGCTGGGCCTCCCATCACTTGGGTGTCACAGACCATGTCTCCAGAAGCTCGAGTATCACCTGTGATTAGACAGAAGTGTCTCCACCAACGGCACCGTCCCAGGGTCAGGGACGCCCATCTGACCCGGCCTTGCTCCCCAGGTTTTACCTCAGTTGCACGGGCTTCCCTGAGTGTCGGTCAGCCGTCTGGTTCCCGGACAGCGTGTTGGAGGCCAGCAGGGATGAGAGTGTGTGTCCAGTGTGTCAGCCGCACCCTGTTTACCGGTGAGATGGATGCCCAGGACTGGTCCTTGGACCTTTGGTCACGTGTCAGAAATCACAAGGATCTCAGAGAACTTATTTAGGATAGTTTATTTATTTTCAAAGCAAAAAAGTGAGAACAGGTTGTGTTCCGATGTTGCCAGTATAACATCTGGCTCAACAGTAGAGCAGAGCCTGCGTGCCGCTGGGCACCATTACCAAGCTACACACCAAGAGGCGCTGGACCTTGCTATACTGGGGCCCGAGGACAGGCACTTTTCAGAGGCACCCGGGCGTGGGTGGTTGACTGGGTCCTAGGGCTCACCCGCCCCCAGCCCCCTCCTCCCTCTTGTGATGACTGGAGGGCCAGGAGGCTGTGTGTTGTGTGGCTTCCCTGGGGTGGGCGGGGGCGGGACAGCCCCCTATGAACCCAGAAGAAGACTCTTCACCCAAGGGTTGAATGTCTTGTCATCTTCTGTCCTCACAGGTTGAAGTTCAAGTTTAAACGAGGCAGCCTGCCCCCAACCATGCCTCTAGAATTTGTCGGCTGCATTGGCGGGTGTGACGAGACCCTGAGGGAGATCCTGGCCCTCAGGTTCTCACGGGGCGCCCCCCAAGTTGGCCAGCCTGCCAGCCAGACCTCTGGCTACCTACAGGCTAGCCAGTCCCTGAACAGAATGGACAGTGGCCAACAGGGCCAGCCCCGGCCCCCCGTCACCAGGCCCTCAAAAGCTTTGACCAAGACTCTGCCCCCACCCGCCACTGAGAGTGAAGGCAACTCGGTGACCTGCAACTGTGGCCAGGAAGCCCTGCTGCTCACCGTCCGGAAGGAGGGGCCCAACCAGGGCCGCCAGTTCTACAAGTGTGGCAGTGGTGGCTGCAGCTTCTTCCTGTGGGCTGACAGCGGCCATCCAGGAGCCGGGCCTCCCTCCTCAGTGTCCAGACCCCCGGGCGGCACCCTGGGACGCCCTCTGGGCTCAGGGACTCTCCCAGGCGGGTCTGGCAGGCCTGGCAACGGTGGCACATCCTGCTTGTGTGGCCAGCCGGCCGTCACACGCACCGTGCAGAAGGATGGGCCCAACCAGGGGCGCCAGTTCCACACGTGCGCCCAGCCCCGCGAGCAGCAGTGCGGCTTCTTCCAGTGGGTGGATGAGAATGTGGCCCCAGGTGAGGAAGCGGGGCTGCTCTTCCTGCCTGGTCACTTCATACCCGCGAGATCATGGGCAGTCTGCCCTGCCCCTGGCAGTGCGCAGTACTCCATGTACAGCTGCTCTTATCTCCGTTGGGTGGTGGTTATGGTCGTACCTCCCAAACGGGAACCGTGAGGCTCACATTGGCCATGTGGCCTGTTGGGGTCCACACAGCCGGCCTGACCTGGGAGCGCCTCCCACCTTTGTGAACCTAGAAGGGTCTGTGTTAGGGTCTCGTGTAGTAAGACAGAAGGCCTGGCCCTGATGTTCAGAACCTGCCCCGGGTTACGCGGTTTGGGTCGGCCCCCCGCAGATGGGTGTGGGGAGAACCGCTGCCCGGACATAGGGTCAAGGTGGATGAAGTACCTGAAGGTACCTGGTCATCTTGGGACACAGCAGATACCTGGTCATGTGTCTTAGACTGAATGGCCTTGTGATGGGCCCAGCTGTGTGTCCTTGAACCGTTTGGTGTAGTTTCTCAGCCAAACGCTGTGCGCCTCCTCCTTTTCTCTTGTTCCTGTTAACCTACAGCTGTGATCCTGACACACAAATGGCAGGTCTGCACACACAGGAAGAGCCCAGAGCCTGGGTGCAGGCCAGGGGTTGGAGACACCACTGCTCCAAGGGATCCACATCTGCCTTATAGGAGGCAGTCTGTCTGTAGGAGGCATCAGGGCTGGACCACCTCCCACACGGTGGGCGTCAAGGTCTCCTGTGGTGTCTTTGGTCCTGGGTGACAGGGCAGTCCATGTTATGAGGCTCCTGAGGGACTGGGAGGATCCAGAGCCTGGGCTCCTCGCACGGCGGGTGGGAGCGAGTCTTGGTCACAGCCAGCTTGTCTGTCACATCCACACGTGATCAGGCAGCTTGCCTACTAGGTCTGTCTCTGTACGTGAGGTGACATGGGCCCCTCACCCAGACCATGGTGGCAAGGCTTTTGGGGGGCATTCCCGTCTGCACTCAGCAACCTCCCATTCTCCCCACAGGAACTTTCGGAGGCCCCCTCTGGCCAGGAAGCAGGGGAGGAACCCAGGGGCTGGAGGCCAGAAGCAAGAGGGCTCGGGCCAGCTCCTCAGACACAGGGTCTGCAGCCAAGAAACCCCGGAAGTGCAGCCTTTGCCACCAGCCTGGACATACTCGTCCCTTCTGTCCTCAGAACAGATGAGGCAGCATCAGGCCAAGGTGGCCACCTGCCCTCCTCCCCTGCCCTCCTGTCTCAGGAGGCAAGTTGTTTCTCAGGGGCCACCAGCGGTTCTCGGGGTTTGGCCTGTGTGTTGAGTCTGAGTCCACATCTCTCTCTCTCTGCTGGACAGTGGTCCTGTGTGCAAGAGCCAGGAACAGCCATGTCCACGGCTGAGAAGCCACAGAGGCTGCCTTCTGCAATTCACAGGGGCTGTGCTGTCAGCACCTTAGTGGAGATTGGCCCTGTCTGCAAGGGGCTTTCATCCACAGATGGCCTGAGAAAGAGTAGGATGCCAGAGAGAGGCTCTTGTTCAGAGGTTGTGTCTGTGGAGGGGTTTTGCCTCTTTATTAAGAAGTTGCAGCTAGGACGCCCCACAGTTCAGTAAAGAATCCAGCCCCTCGACTCTGGCAGGTGATGGTGTAGTGTCTGGGGAAGTTTGGCAGGACACTGGACAGTGCTGACCTGCCTGGCCTCCCCCAGCCCCACCACTGTCTTTTGGGGCAAAGAAGAACTAGTGCAGATGCTGCTGTGCCGGCCTCCCAAGAACCGTGGAGCCGAGCAGGATTCAGTGGACTTCGCTCTGCTGCTCAGATGAGAAGCAGGTGTAGGCTGGGCATGACTGAGTTGCATGACTGGTGAAGAAGCGAACTTTTCTGAGACTCCTGGCCCCAAACCCTTCCCTCAGACCAGCCCTCTCACCTGGACTGGACAGCGGGCTGCCCAGAATTGCTCCTGGAGCGTCTGGTCAGGGGGTGTTGGTATTAGCCCAGTGGCCCCTTTGGATTTTGCCTGTGCTGAGCATCTCACATAAACAGAGTTGCACAGCCGTGGCCCCCCTTTGCTTGTCTCTGGGCACCTTGTCTCCTGGGGTGGCCCTCATGGTCACTACGCATCAGTGCCTTGTGTGTTTTTCTGACTGAGCTAATCCACTGGGTTTACTCATCATCAGTTGATGCACACGGGGGTTATTTCCACTGCCTGGCTGTTGGGAGCAATATAGCTGTAAATTTCTGTGTGCAAGTTATTTGAACACCTGTGTTTTTATGGATCCACACTTAGGAGTGGGTTTGCTGGGTCATTTAATTCTATGCACTAAACTCTCCATAGCAGCTGCACCATCTTACCTTCTTACCAGAGTTCTTTCTCCACGTCCTTGCCAACGTGTCCTTGCTTATATTGCCATCCTCATGGGCCTGAGGTGGTATCTCATGGCTTTGACTTGCATATTCCCAGTGACCACTGAAGTTGGGCATGCTTTCACTGCTCACATGGCCTTTCATGTTTCTTTGGAGAAATGAAAGGTCTTTTTAAGACCTTTGCCTATTTTTCAGTGGGATTGTTTGTGCTTTTGCTGTGGGCTGCAGTCTCCCCACGGGGAGCCCCCATGCCCACTGGGACCAGAGTTGCCGGGTGGGACTGGGGTCCTGCTGACAACCGCTTGCTGGGCTCCCTGGACTGGGCCTTCACAGGGCCTGGTGGGGGTTCTGGGGCAGGGTTGCTGTCCGCCCACGTAGTGAGACCATCGCACACAGATGGGCAGACGCTGTGAGGGAGCTTTCCACACAGGCCTCCCAGGACACTGGGCGGACGCCCCGCTGCCCTCGGGGTGCATCAGCTACCTTTCCCCCCGGACCCCTGTCTCGGGTTCCTGAGCTGCGACTGTGTTCAGCTCACAGGTGGGCCCGCTTCGCAGGACAGGGGCGCACCATCCTGTCTCCATCAGTGTTCATGCTGGGCAGGGGTGCAGAGTCGGCCTGGAAAGTTCCCCTGAGGTCATACAGGTGGGCAAGCCTGAGGCCCACGAGCTGAACTGCTGGCTCAGGAAGTGGGTGGCTTTGCTGAGAACACCCGGAGCAGCATCTAGGCCTCATGCTGGCCTTAGGAGCACTGGGCTGTCGACACCAACTTTGGTGTCTGTCCTCAGTGGAATGCCACCAAATGGTCATGTTACTGGGGTTTTTTATTGTTTTTTTTTTATTTGAAGAATATTTAAAAAAACTATCCTGACTATAAAAGAATATGCTTAAAAATGCAAATATGTCAGATGTACATGACTTAAACCAGGCTGAAGGCTGCTCATCCTGGAAGGGACCAGGCTAGGTGCAGCAGTGGTCCTGAATTAGAGCCAAGGGCTTCGCTCTCCCATCCGCCTCCAGCCCTGCCTATCAGGGTCCTTGGACCTTGTCTGGAACCCCGCCAGGAGGCTTAGTGAGATCCCCAGGGACCTGAGTGTGGTTGTGCCCAGCAGGCCCCCAGTCTGCAGCCTCAGCGAGAAAGCTCCCATGCAGACTTTCATTGGGGCTTTTTCTGTTTAGTAATTGCACGGCCTGAAACCACTGGCCAGGTCAGCTCTGGATGTGATGCACTGTCCCTAGGGGTCCTGCTCACGAGTTAATCCATGAAAGGACTTGTCTGGACAGACTTTCCAGAGGCCCTAAACTTTGACAGATGCTGGACCATCTGTCTCGTCCACTGGTTCGGGGGTGCCTTGCTCTGTGCCAGCACTGGGTTAACGCCCCACTCCCACCTGTGAAGTAGGTTTTCCGGAACCCTCGTCTTAACAGGGAGGAGGCCAAGGCTGCCCGACCTCCAACCTGTCCCCTTGCAACCATCACAGCTGCTCACCGCCGAGGGCACTCAGGCCAGGCAGCTCCTGAACCATGTGACCTAATGGCCCTTGGGGAAGCCAGTCTCCTGCCCTCTGCCCCTCTGCAGAGCCACTGAGCCCATAGGAACACCTGGGAGGCTGGCCCCTCCTGATCCACTGGCCCTGCAACCAGAGTGCCCAAGAGCACCTCCTCCAGCCTTGTCCCTATGTCCCAGCTGGGAGGGGGTCACCTCAGGACACATGGGACAGAAAGGAGGGGCCTGGCACAACTGTGGGGGCCTCACCCCAAACCCATGTGGCCCCAAGCCCTCCCTGGCTCGTCTGCCACATGGGGTTACATGAGAGCCACAGCTCCCATGGGGACACCTAGACACGCTGGCATCCCTGTCTGTACAAAGCAGGGAGCCTGTCCTCCACTTAAAGGTCCATGTCTCTAAAGACCATTGGCCAAAGGGCCCCCTGGCAGCCCTGCCCATCCAGGAGATTACAGGGTTCCAGGGGTCAGGCTTTTTGGAAGAAAGTAAACTGTGACCAGCTGGTGCCCGTTACTAAAGCTAGATGCCACTCTAGGTCAGTCTGCTGCTTCCAGGTTGAGCCCAAGCCCCTCTGGCCAAGCGCACAGAGCCTCAAATGGCTGCATGTAAGAGCCCAACATGCATCTCACGGACATTTGAGTTTTTCTTTTTTATTCTCATTCACAGTCCTTGCGGCATAGCTTTACTTCAGCAGGAAGGACACAGAGACAGGGGAGATGCCTGGGAGGGGAGGCAGACAACACCGCCCTCCCTGCCCAGCCCCCGCCAGCTCCAGGGAGAACACAGGGTCAGCTAGGACAGCTGGTGTTGGCACAGTGGGGGCTGAGCTGGCAGCAGCCAGGGGCACCCTTGGCTCCGGGCCAGGCGAGCAGCACAGAGCGCCTTGGCTCCCCCAGTGAAGACAGAGCCCTCCCAGGGCCTCTGTGGCTAGAGGGGAAGGGTCTTCCCCCAGGTTAGCCCCCGCCAGTCCAGGCTAGAGAGCAAACCAGGCACACAGCATGGAAAACAAAGGCCTGAGAGTCAGCCAAAAGCTATGTTCCAAGGATCCCAGGTGACTCCAGCCAAACACAGTGTCCACTGCCAAGCACCAGCAGCCTGGAGATGCCTGCACCCGAGGGAAGCATGACTCACCCTTGGGACAGAAAAAGACAGTGGCCTCATCCCTGCCTGGGACTCACGGCAGCTCCTGCAAGCCGAGAGGGCTGCCCACACCCCCTCGTTCCAGCTAAAAGCAGCGGTGTCAGGTGTTGCCCAGCTGTGTTCACCCTCTAGAGCAGCCCCTCGGGGGCCTGTAGGCCACGGTACAGTGCGAAGCCCAGGTCATCGATCTCTTCCTCCCGCAGGCCATCCAGGAGGTTCACGCCGTGGTTGAAGTGGCTGGGCAGGCTGGCCCGCTCCAGGCTGCCGAGCAGCAGCTCCAGGGCCTGCAGGAAGCGCTCCCCGAGAGCCGCCTCAGCCCAGTCGGCCTCCTGCTCACCCAGATGCAGCACCACCTGAGCCAGGCGGTCCCGGCCCAGCCGCCACAGAGCTGGGTGACTGCGGCAGACAGCGCAGAGCAGCAGCAGCAGCCGTCGGCGGGTCCCAGCGTCCTGCTCATCCAGGGCCCGTAGCCGGGCAGCCTCAGCCGGGTACCAGTCCTGCAGCCAGAGGTTCCCGGCCAGCCCCTCCAGGGGCCAGGCCAGCAAGAGTTCTCCATCCTGGGCTCCGTCCACGGCCAGCAGCACGGCCACGGTGAGCTCCAGGCACTCGTGCTGCACCTCCAACAGCAGCTCATCTGAGGCCACACGTGGCCGGATCAAACACCCAAGGAGGCTACCGATAGCCGGCCAGTTGACAGAGGCAGTCAGGGCCTTGCGGAGCAGCTCCAGCAGGACCCTGGAGGAGAGGTAGCCACCCACCAGGAAGCGGTCCCAGGGGCTGCTCCCACGGGGGCGGAACTCCAGCTGAGTCCTACGCACAGCCCAGCAGCGAGGGTCTTGGGCTACAGTGTCCAAGCCGGCCACCAGGCTCCAAAGGCCTGGCTCCAGTGCCAGGGGCACCAGGAGCCGCACAGGGTCGGCAGCCCCCGCGTGCAGCCCCTCGTAGAGTGGCCCACCGGGCACAAGCGCCCCGAAGGGGAGGTCTGGGAACTTGTTCCGCAGGTAAGCCTGCAGCTCCAGGGCAATGTCGCCCGCCAGCTGCTTGGTCAGAGACACATGAGCCTCTGGCACAGTCACGGATTCCCGCTCAAATGCCAGCAGCTTCTCTTGGAACGTCAGACACAGCAGCGGTGCCGGCGAGCTAGGTTGAGGTGACGTCTGGGGCCCTGTGTTAGCGGGCCCTTCTGAAGAGGGAAGGGACCAGGGGCCAGTCAGAGGGATTGTAATGGGACCACCTGAGATGGCACTGAGCTCAGTGATGAATTCTCACCATCCAAGATGCCCCCCAACACCCTGAGGCTCAAACCCCAGGTCTTGGTTCCCCAGGTGAGGGCCCCTGCCGTCACAACGCTGCACCTCACTCTGGTGCCAGCCCCCATGGCCTCACGTCCTGGTGGCTGGAGCCTCAGCACCACGCAAGAGGGAGAAGGCATCCAACACAAAGAGAGCCCACAGGGAGCAGGGACCCAAGCAGGTCACATGCTCACCAGGGCAGGGCCTGGGCTACATCTCCCGAATGTGACCACTGAAGCGGGACCCACCCAGGTCAG
Organism: Antilocapra americana; assembly: GCA_007570785.1. Classification (NCBI taxonomy): domain Eukaryota; kingdom Metazoa; phylum Chordata; class Mammalia; order Artiodactyla; family Antilocapridae; genus Antilocapra; species Antilocapra americana. Next base: position 20,654,597 of record ML664177.1, on the reverse strand, counting down.
AGGGGAAGGGGTGCCGCTCACCTGGGGCAGAGAGTGAGGGGGCTGGAGGCAGCACCGGCTGGCTGAGGGCGGCGGGCGGGGGCCGAGACTGGAGGCGTGGCGTGGCCTTGAGCAGGCTTAGGTCCTGCCAGCTGTCCTCCAGGCATGGGGTGTCCCCCTTGGCGTCATCCTCATCCCGGGGGCTGGTAGCCCTGTCGATGAGCTGCAGGCAGAGGGACACAGGTGAGGGCATCTGAGGCCTGGGCGGCCACGGCAAAGCCAACAAGGCAGGCGGAGGGGCGGAGGCAGGTGCAGTCTCAGGCAGTCCCACCTCCCCAGCCCCGTTGTGGAGTCCGTGTCATCGGGCCAACCCAGCCTTACCCGCTTCACAGCCAGGGTGGCAATGCCCAACACAGCAGCCCCGCCCACTCCCAGCACCAGGCGGGCATTGGCCAGGAGGAAGTCTACAGCGCCACCCAGCACCTCGCCGTCACGCCGCTTGCTCCGATTCTGGGAGAACTCCGCCATGGTTGGTCTGCCTGTAAGGGAGCCAGGGTGCAGGGGCCACTCAGTGAGGAGTTGGCCTGGCATCCAGGCAGGTGCTCTACGGTCAGAGTTGGGGTCACAAGGGGGCTTCCAGAGAATTTCCGATGAGAAAGGGGCCGCCCACAGGTTTTCTTGGGAGACTAGGTGCTGGCCCAGAGACCTCCCCCCACCAAAACCTGCAAACAACCCACCTGTATGACAAGGGGCTCATAGAGAAAGACCCTGAGGCCCATGTCAGGTCCGAGAAGGGAGACAATCACCCCGATCCCACCTTCCAGGCCCCCTGATGTCACCAAAGACCTTGAGGGGATCTTATCAGCACCATCCCCATTCACAAAGAAACAGGTTGCTGACCACACTGGAAGTGGTGCGGACTAGGACCCACCCTATGACCAGGTCCCAGGAGCAGCCTTATCCTGGTTCCTAACCAGGCCCTGCAGGAGAAAACCAAGGTCCAGGGAAGACCACGGCTTGGGGACCCAGGCAGCCTGCATTGGACAGCCTCTCAGGCCTTTGAGGGAACCTCAGCAAAATTCAGGGGGCACAGTTACCCCCAAATCTCAGCAGGGCAGCCCCTAGAGGCAGGGCTACCAAGTCAGAGAACAAGACAAGTGAGATGGCCCAGGATGCCCTGGAGGGGCAAGAGCTGGCTGTCAACAGATATGTGTCAGACTGAAGGCCCTGCTGTGGGGACAGGGTCTAAGGGGGCTCTAAAGACCACAACGGGGCCAGTCCAGTGCCCTGGACAAGGGCCTCTAAGGTTCAGAACAATAGTGGGTGGGGAGGGGTCTCAGCTGCTGGGAGCCCAGGCCACAGCAGGTGAGCTGAGGGCCCGAGTGTGCCAGATACTATTAGCTCGTCTGTAAGATGGAGCAGATACCACACATGAAAACCTTAGACATGCGGAACCCAGAAGTACGAGGGGCTGGGACCTCAGGCATCTCTGCCAGGCCCGGCCGGCTGAGCCCCAGCCCTCAGGTCCTGAGCACTGAGGGGGTGTGTAACCAAGAGACAAGCCCAGGGGACCAGTCAGATGGCCAGGCAGAACTGTCACCCTGAGGATGCCTGAAAAGATGACCCTGAGCTCAGAGCCAACTCAGCCCCAAGGACTTCTGCCTGCCCTGCTCGCAGCGGGTGCCGGAGCCCGGTGGCCAGGTGGAGTTGCAGCCCCGCCCCCGCACCCCTTTCCCCAGCTAAAAATAGGAAAGACTGCGGAGAAGGGGGTGACCCAGCACGGCCCCGCGGCCATCAGGACTGCCACCCGCCTCCAAACTGTAAAGCGCTCAAAACCCTCTCCTGTCCGACCCGGGGCGCGCAGATCCTAACCAGGGAAGGGGAGAGGGCAAGGCCAGGCCTCCCCTAACCTCATCCAAGCCCCGGCCGCGAGGACACCGAGGCCCGGGGAACGCCAGGATGGGCCCAAGAAGCGACCAGAGCCCGGCCCGACCCGGCTCTCTCCCGGGTGGAACCGCGCGGCCGGTGGAGGCCACGCCCCGCGCCCCGGCCGTACCTGCGTCTCGACTTCGGCGCCCCGGCCCGGGGACGCAGGGGGCCACTCGGGCCGCGCCCCAGGGCCGCCTGGGAATGGAACGTGCTGGACCCGGGAGTCGAACGCCGAGGCCTGGGGCGGGCGCGGGCCCCCGATCGCAGACGGACAGGCCCCGACTCCAATCAGAGAGCTCAATGCCCCTGCCCACGTGCCGCCCTGAGGCGGCCTCGGCCAATGGCCGAGGAGCGCTCGGGGCGGGGCTCCTCGGCGAGCACCGCCTTAAAGGCGCAGGGCTGTGCTCCAGGACTCGGCCGGTGGGAATGCGAGCTCCTTCCCGGCAAACGAAGCATCAGGTGGAGTTCCTGGTCACTGTAGTCTGCGGCCGCCTCTCCCGTGAAGGGGATACTGATCGTCACCTACTGGGACCGCCATGTGCCGGCCCAGGGACGCCTCCCTCGAGGGGCAGGCGGGCACGTAACCGCCCACCCGGGCTTGCTTCCGAGCCTGGACGCCTAAGAGTGTGGGCACTGGCCCCGGAGCGTCTCCCGGAGGGAGGCTCGTGGCTCCGGACGAGGACCCGGGCGTCCTACCGCCACTGCCTTCCGACCCACCCGTGTCCCCGGCGTTGACCAGCGCAGGGACAGCCGCGGGCCGAGAAGGCCCTTCGGGGCACCGGGACACCGCGCTCCTCTGGGCCCCGCGGCCCCGGGCTGGCCCCGGGCGCGTCCGGAGCGGCCCCAGGCAGAGGGGCGGGGCCGGCACGCTCCCCGCCCCGCCGGCTCCGCGGTCCCCGCCCCGAGCGCCAGGCCCCGCCCGCGGTCCGCTCCCCTCAGCCCAGCGCCGCCATGGAGGGCACCGGGGTGCTGCCGTTCGTGCGCGGCGTGGACCTCAGCGGCAACGACTTCAAGGTGAGCCTCCTGGCGGCTGCCGGGACCCCCAGCCCGCCCCTCCGCTTCCTGCGCGCCCGGGACCGCGGACGGGCTTGCCCGGACCCCGCCCCGGCCGACGTCCCGGGCCTCCGCCCGGCGCCGCGAACACAGCCCAGGCCGGGCGGGGCGGGCGGGCGCGCGCTCAGGGTCCCAAAGCTGCGCCGGGGCGCGCGGGGTCTACCCACCGGGCCCAGTCCTGGCGCCTGGCCCTGGCAGGCCGGCTGGGGGTCCCGGTCGGAGCTCGAGCTCGCGCCTCCCAGCCCTCCCCGCCCCTGTGAGGTCACAGCCCAAGCCGGGCCCTGACTCATGGTTGCGCCGCCGGCTCTGCGCTACCCGCACCCGCCACCCCCATCCTGTGTGGTCTTAGGCAAGTCACTTCCCCTCTCGGAGCCTCGTTTTCTCGGCCGGTGGAGGGGCTTATATTGAGCCCCATGGAGACAGGGACTAGTTGTGGAGGGCGTGTTGGACAGGTGTGCGAGGCCCTGGGTGCCAGTTGTCTGAGCAGCTGCCGAAGTTGCGGACCAGGGCCGCTGGGAACCCCAGCCCATCCCCCGGGGCGGGGCAGTGGTTCTTGAGAACTGAGAATGAGGCTGCAGGGCTGGTGACCCTGAGAGATGACCTGGTTCCAGGAGGGTCCTCAGAGCAGCAGGGTGGATGAGTGGGCCGACCCTGGCTGGCGTCAGTGGAGCATCAGGCTGGGTCTGCAGGGTCCAGTGGTTCAGGGAGTGGCTGGGATCAGGGCAGAGGAGACAGGCTCTTTCTTCCTGTGTTTACCCACACTTGACACCATGCACCCTCCTCTGTCTCTGTCTCCACCATCCTCACCCGGAGTCCCCAAGTGTCCTCTCCAGTCTAGGGGAGTGAGTCACCAACAGAGAATGTGGCTGTAGGGAGAAGGGGCACCAGCCCAGAGCACTGAAGCCACAAGCCTCCCCAGGCTTCTAGCCACAGGGCTGGGATCCTGAGGTGGGTATTTGAGTCTGGGGGACAAATGGGTAGAGTGAACTAGTGAATAAGCTATGCCTGTGTGGGAGAGGGTGGGGAGCTGGGGCCTCATGCAGGAGGTGGGTGGCAGGGCACAGATGGGGCCTTGGCAGAGGCACAGGGTGAATTTCTACAAATTGCATGGGCAGTGCCTGGATGCAAGGCAAAGACATTGAGTTGATCCGACCGCACAGCTGACTGTGGGGTGGCACCTACAATAAGCCTTTCTGGGCCAAGAATCCAGCAGGAGAGGTGGGTCTTAGGTCAGCAGCCATCCTGATCATCAGTGGGTTCTCAGGACGCTTTTGTCATGAGGGGGCTTTCATCAGCCCTATTCTACAAGTGAGAAAACTGAGACACAGAGTGGCCGAGTGATATGTCTGGGGTCACACACCCAACTAGAGGTGACTATTGCCCCCCAAAGGCTCCCGCAGGCAGTGGGGGCCACAGGGTGGCAGAGCAAGGGTACCATGTCCCAGACCAGCCTCACTGTGACATACCCCCAGGGTGGCTACTTCCCTGAGAACGTCAAGGCCATGACCAGCCTGCGATGGCTGAAGCTAAACCGCACTGGCCTTTGCTACCTGCCAGAGGAATTGGCCTCCCTGCAGAAGCTGGTAAGAGGCTTTGGGCAGGCAAGGGAAGGTCCTGGTGGATGGGGCTGGCCAGTTGGGCAGAGCCTGTGCAGGAAATTGCCTGTCACAAGCAGAACTGGTGGAGAGGGGACGAGTACCCTGTCCCGGGAGGTATGCAAGAAGAGGCTAGGTCTGTGAAGGAGAAAAGGTGCAAGAGTGGAGTGGACCTGGGTGGCCAAGGATACCTGGGTGGGGCAAGGCTGTGGTGGCGGATGGGGGCTCTATGGGAGGGTCCCTGAACAGGGTAAGGCTGTGGTGCCAGTGGGGGCTCTGGGGATGCCCAGCCCACCCTGCTGAGCCTCTGAACCCTGTGCTGGCCCAGGAACACCTGTCGGTGAGCCACAACAACCTAACCACGCTGCACGGGGAGCTGTCCAGCTTGCCATCGCTACGGGTGAGTGCCGCCCAAGACTGCAGAACTCAGGGTGGGGCCTGAGGGCCAGGCAAGCCCCTCTGTCCACCCCAGTGTCTGGTGGGTTCTAGGGAGAGAGCGTGCAGTAATGATCTGAGTTGAGTAACACATAGGAGAAAAAGTGAAAAAACCTACGTCTGATCCATTTTGAACTGCTGTGATAGCTGATCTTGGCTGAGCAGCACTCCAGCTATTTCTCAAGGGTCTTTCATGTGATCCCAATCTCCACCAAGTTCAAAGATGAGGACACTGACCACAGGGGCAGGTCACTTGCCTGTGGTTTATCCCGAGTGATAAAGCTGGGGCAGGGCAGGGGAGGTGGTTTGGGTGGGTCATTCGCCCTGCTGTTCTCCATGGAACCTCCTGTCCCAGATCTTCAGGCCATTCCAATGATCATTCCTATTTAAGGTTGGAGCCCTAAGATGCGAACCTCTGGACTCAGGTTAAACCTGAGCTCTGTACTTTCTGAGATGGCCCTTCAGTGACCACCGTGAAGTGGCAGGGTTTCCCCACGCAGACACTGGGCAGAGGGAGCTACAGTGGTGACTCCTCTTTCTCCTTCTGTCACTCGTGGTTATGGTGCCGTCCCCTGGTCTGTTCCCTCCCCCTTGGCCATCTTGCACTAACATCTTGCACCGTGAAAGCCTGAGCAGGTTTCAGCCCTAAGGGCACAGAAAACAGGCTTGCTGTGAGTCTACACTCTGATGCTTTTGGTCTAACCGTCTTCCATCTGCATCAGAAATTCTGACTCAGAACTCCATCCCTTTCTTGCCTTATGGAGCTGGAAGTAAGAGGGGTTATTCCATCAGAAAAAGTTCCCTATGTTTCTGTGTGCTGGGCTGTGGGGCATATTTGAGTTGGGCTTTGAAGTGTGAATAGGAGCTCATTGGTAGAGTAGGAAGGGCTTGCCAAGTAGAGGGATTACAAGCAAAGGCCCGAATGGGAGAGCACTCAGGACTGGCCTCCCTTGGGCTTATGGAGAAGGTATCCTTCCCTGACCTCTGCTTCTCCTTGGAGTAGAAGCCAGGACTCATGGATTCTCATGGTTCATCCCCAGGCCATTGTGGCTCGAGCCAACAGTCTGAAGAATTCAGGAGTCCCTGATGATATCTTCAAGCTGGACGATCTCTCGGTCCTGGTCAGTGGTCACCCACCACCTGGCAGTGAACCCTACTATTCAGTGACCCTCCCCCCACTGTCCTGGTCCCTGGGGCCATGGTTTTCCTGTTTTACAAATGAAGGAACTGGAGACGTCTGATGGACAGTGCCTTGCCCAAGGTTGCTCAGTTCCCTGACTTAGGCCCCTTCCTCCCAGGGTCCCACTGTCTCCCTTTGGCCCGGAAACCTCCTCCTCTGCTGCCCTCTCAGCACCCATCCCAACTCTTGAGCATGGTGCAGGCCTGGCGGGGTGAGGCCAGCCCTCCACCCCTGACCCAGCCTCGCCCCCTCCCCAGGACTTGAGCTACAACCAGCTGACAGAGTGCCCGCGGGAGCTGGAGAATGCCAAGAACATGCTGGTGCTAAACCTCAGCCACAACAGGTGCCGTGCGCTGGGCTGGGCCGGGAAGGTGGCTGACCCCAGAAGTGGAGTGCAGCCCTGACCGCCGGCCCTCTGCCCATAGCATTGACACCATCCCCAACCAGCTCTTCATCAACCTCACTGACCTGCTGTACCTGGACCTCAGTGAGAACCGCCTGGAGAGCCTGCCCCCCCAGATGCGCCGGCTTGTGCACCTGCAGACGCTCGTGCTCAACGGGAACCCGCTGCTGCATGCCCAGCTCCGGTAGGTGCGCACCCTCCCCGCTGGGCCCGGCCTAGCTGGGTGTTACATCCCACCTGCCCCACCCGCACCCACCCTCAGGCCCTGCCCCTGGCCTGAGTTGGTGTCTCCCCACGTGCCCCCACAGGCAGCTCCCGGCACTGACGGCCTTACAGACCTTGCACCTGCGGAACACACAGCGCACCCAGAGCAATCTGCCCACCAGCCTGGAGGGCCTGAGCCACCTGGCAGGTGGGCAGTCCTCAGGAGCCCTCAGCCCCTTCCTTCCTCATAGAGGAGGCAGCTGGACCCTGCTTCCCTAAAAGCCTCCAGGGGGAGGGGTGTGGTTCCAACACGACCCCATTCCATTACGTGCCTGAGGCCACAGAGCCTGGACGGGTAGCCAGGCTTCGTGTAGCACACTGCTCTGGAGCCCACGAGGGGCCCCGGCTGACATGCCCACCTGTGCCCAGATGTGGACCTGTCCTGCAACGACCTGACGCGGGTACCCGAGTGCCTGTATGCCCTACCTGGCCTGCGGCGCCTCAACCTTAGCAGCAACCAGATCGCGGAGCTGTCCCTGTGCATCGACCAGTGGGTGCACCTGGAGACCTTGAACCTGTCCCGGAACCAGCTGACCTCGCTGCCCGTGTGTGCGGGTCTGGGGAGGGTGGGGAGGCCACAGGCCACCTCGGCACCCAACTCTGACCCCACATCTGCTGTGCCCCCTGCAGTCAGCCATCTGCAAACTGACCAAGCTGAAGAGGCTATACCTGAACTCCAACAAGCTGGACTTTGATGGGCTGCCCTCAGGCATTGGCAAGCTCTCCAGCCTGGAGGAGTTCATGGCCGCCAACAACAAGCTGGAGCTGATCCCCGAGAGCCTCTGCAGGTGCTGGGCTTAAGCGGGGCCTCCCCCACCCCCATGGTCTCTGCATTGTTCAGAACACAAGGGGTTGAGTTGAGTTTGTGGATAAAAACCCCAGGCTCACGCCAGTGGGTTCCCCGAGCGCCCTTCAAGGTCAAGGGGCAAGGCCAGAGGGACTGTGTTGCTGCTTCCTTTGGGACACTGTGCTCCGTTTGTCTGCTCCCCGAGGTCACAGAATCCACTAGCATGGTCCCCGGCACTGAGAACAGGACCCCCGGCAGCTTCTGAGCTAATTTGAGGGCAGAGTGTGGTTTTTGATGCCCTTTTGCTTGTGTCCAGGGGTCTCTGGTTCTCGGGAGGCTGTACTGGAAGATGCTGCCCTGTAGGAGCCATAGAAAGGGCTCCAGTCACTCAGCCATGAGGACACTTGCCCCACCTCTGCCCTTCTGGGTTCTTTGGAGCTGGCTGGTTTCTTAACTGGCCGGGCTGCCCAGGGCCTCTGGTTCTACCTGCCTCCCCAAACCAGGACTGGAAGGTCCCCCGTCTGACCATTCCTGACGCCCGACTGTGTCCTCACAGGTGTACGAAGCTGAGGAAGCTAGTCCTGAACAAGAATCGCCTGGTGACCCTGCCAGAGGCCATCCACTTCCTGACGGAGATTGAGGTCAGGCGGGCAGCTGGTGCTGAGGGTGGGGACAGGCTCCCAGGAAAAACCGAGCAATGGGGTCCTGGGGCGAGGGTAGCAGGGGCTCCTGGAAGGGTGGCTGGTGCTAGGGTGTGGAGGGGGTGACCCGCATCTGGTATCCACATCACACTCAGTGTTGTCACTTAAGCCTCACAGCCAGCCTGCAAGGCCGGTCTTCGCAGATGGGGAAGGCAGGTCCATGAGGGCAGCAGGGTAGGGACCTGGGTCCTTTGGCCCTGGTGGTGCAGAGGTAGAGATGGGGTTTAGGGGCACTGAGGGAGAACCAGGGCTCAGCGCCGGCTCTGCTCACCCACGAGGCAGGTCCTGGATGTGCGGGAGAACCCCAGCCTGGTCATGCCCCCCAAGCCTGTGGACCGTGCTGCCGAGTGGTACAACATCGACTTCTCACTGCAGAACCAGCTACGGCTGGCAGGTGCCTCCCCTGCCACGGTGGCCGCGGCAGCCGCTGGTGAGCACAGGGTGCCTCTCTGGCCCTCAACTTACTCATCTATAAACTGGGTGGGATGTTCTCTCTGGATAGGGGGTGTGGGGTTGGCCCCTGGTTGGCTGGATACCCAGGGGATGAAAGGGTCAGAGCCAGCCGGGTCAGCCGTGTGCTCCTCCCCTCAGCAGGGAGTGGGCCCAAGGACCCCCTGGCTCGCAAGATGCGGCTCCGGAGGCGCAAGGATTCGGCCCAGGATGACCAGGCCAAGCAGGTGCTGAAGGGCATGTCAGACGTGGCCCAGGAGAAGAACAGAAAGCAGGAGGTAATCCGGCTGGACCAGGGCTCGGCTATGCTCTGCAGGGACCCAGGCCCAGTGGGAGAGGGGACAAGGGACAAGGGCAGAAGGGTTCTGCTCCACCCAAGCTGGGCATGGGCAGTCAAGCCAGCGTTATGCTCATCCCCACCAGGAAAGCTCAGAGGCTGGAGCACCCGGGGGCAAGGTGCGGCGCTGGGACCAGGGCCTGGAGAAGCCGCGCCTTGACTACTCCGAGTTCTTCACTGAGGATGTGGGCCAGCTGCCTGGCCTAACCATCTGGCAGATCGAGAACTTCGTGCCTGTGCTGGTGGAGGAAGACCTCCATGGCAAGTTCTATGAGGCAGACTGCTACATTGTGCTCAAGGTGCGAGTCTGGACACTGGGAGGGGCCATGGGGGCATCTCCTGGATCGCTCTGGTTGGGGTGGGAGGGGAGAGCTCTGCAGGGCATGGTGGTGCTGCTGGCCAGGGGCTGACGCAGACACTGCCCTGGCCTCCAGACCTTTCTGGACGACAGCGGTTCTCTGAACTGGGAGATCTACTATTGGATCGGTGGGGAGGCCACACTCGACAAGAAGGCTTGCTCTGCCATCCATGCCGTCAACCTGCGCAACTACCTGGGTGCTGAGTGCCGCACAGTGCGTGAGGAGATGGGCGACGAGAGCGAGGAGTTCCTGCAGGTGCAGGGGCGGGGCCGGGGCGGGGCTGACAGGGATGTGTCCAGTGCAGGGACAGATGGGGTGAGGTCAGAGGAGCAAGATGAGACCACCGTTGGGAGCTGGGTCAGGTGAAGAGGAGGAGGCCAGGCTAGTTTGGGAGTCCGCTTGGTGGGGGTATAGCCAGGAGAGACGGGAAGTTGAAGCAAGAGCTGCAAAGGGACTGGCTACCAAGGAGGTGGGGCCAAGGGCAGGGCCAAAGTCATACAGCGAACTGGGTCAGTGAGAGATGCTGGCCTGCCACCAGCTAGTTACATGCAGATACCTACACAACACAAGATTTTGGGTACTTTTACCTAAGCTTGCCATGTTTTGTAAATCTGCTTGGTTCTGCCCCCTGATACACCTGTATCTTACCATGCTGTGTCTTGCACAAGAGCAGATGGGTTCACGGTTGTGAGTATACTAGCACTCCCAAGTGTGTTTTTGTTTGCAGGCATAGAGCTTATATTTTTTAACATTGTCATGTATTCATAGCATCTGATCCATCTGTACACAACTCTGCTTCTCCTGACGGGTGGTATTTGGTGGGGGCAGGGGGGCAGCTCAGTGAAAGGTCACGCACCCTCTCACAGGTGTTTGACAACGACATCTCCTACATTGAGGGTGGAACAGCCAGTGGCTTCTACACTGTGGAGGACACACACTACGTGACCAGGTGAGGCTTGGGAGTGAGCAGCACTGACCCAGCCTCAGTTGGGAAGGATGGGGGAGGGCATTGGGGTAAATCTGCCCTTGGTGCCCTCCTCCAAGCCACTCTTGCTCTGGCCCCCAGGATGTACCGTGTATATGGAAAGAAGAACATCAAGCTGGAGCCTGTGCCTCTCAAGGGGGCCTCCCTGGACCCAAGGTGAGCCCCATGATGTGAGGTAGTGTGCTTGACCCCGTACCTTCTCCCCACTAGTGTGGGTGGACAGAGCGGAGCTCTGAAGAGCCCAACCTTTGTCCCACATTACTTGGCAGGAGGCCAGCAAGAAGGGATTTGGGGTGAGGTCAGAGGAGAGATATGTCTAGTGCAGGGACATGTGGGGTGAGGTCAGAGGAGCAAGATGAGACCACTGGTTGGGAGCTGGGTCAGGTGAAGAGGAGGAGGCCAGGCTAGTTTGGGTGTCTGCTTGGTGGGGGTGTAGCCAGGAGAGACGGGAAGCTGAAGCAAGAGCCCATGCCTCTTCTGTCCAGGTTTGTTTTCCTGCTGGACAGAGGGCTGGACATCTACGTGTGGCGAGGGGCCCAGGCCACGCTGAGCAGCACTACCAAGGCCAGGTAAGAGGATTGCACCCTGCCCAGACATCCTGGGTGCTTTGTGCAAAGGAACATGGTCACCTGAGGAGGTATGGGCCTCACTGAGGCTTTGCATCTGCCCTCAGGCTCTTTGCAGAGAAAATTAACAAGAATGAGCGAAAAGGGAAGGCAGAGATCTCATTGCTGGTACAGGGCCAGGAGCCCCCACAGTTCTGGGAGGCACTGGGTGGGGAGCCCTCCGAGATCAAGAAGCACGTGCCTGATGATTTTTGGCCACCCCAGCCCAAGCTTTATAAGGTGAGCTTCACCAATGGTCAGGATATGGGCGGGCCTTTGTACCACTGTGGTGGCTGTGGTCTCATTCTGGACTTTGGTGGGGAGAGGGTGCCACCTTCTGGGCAGGAAATGCCAGGGTCTGAGTGGGGCCGTAGAAAGTAGCATCAGGCTCTCTGGTTCCAGGAAGGTGGGTCTGGAGAGAAAAGCTGAGAAGCACATGGGTGCCTGGCCTGAGGACCTGGTCTTGACTCTGTGGGTGACAGGAAGATGGGGGTGTTGTGGGTGGGAAAAGAACCAGTTAGAAAATCTGTAATGACCCAGAGAAGGAAGGCAGGTTGAACAATCCTTCCACTGGTAGGATTTCCTGGATAGGAGGTTGGGGTACAGGGAGACTAGTCCGGAGAGGAGCAGGCTGTGGACTTGAGCGCAGTGGCCGGCCTGACTAGGGGCTTCTGTGGGTTGGTCTTGTGTTCCCCAGACCCACCCTAGTTAAACCCACCTCTTGCTCCTGCCAGGTGGGCCTGGGCCTGGGCTACCTGGAGCTGCCACAGATCAACTACAAGCTCTCCGTGGAACATAAGAAGCGGCCCAAAGTGGAACTGATGCCTCGGATGCGACTGGTGAGACTCAGGGAGGAGGGCCCCTGGGCCGAGATCCCTCCCTACTGGCTGACCCTGGCCTTGACCTCCAGCCTCTGGGGCCCCACAGCTGCAGAGCCTGCTGGACACTCGCTGCGTGTACATCCTGGACTGTTGGTCCGACGTGTTCATCTGGCTTGGCCGCAAGTCCCCTCGCCTGGTGCGTGCCGCAGCCCTCAAGCTGGGCCAGGAACTGTGCGGGATGCTCCACCGGCCACGTCACGCCATGGTCAGCCGCAGCCTCGAGGGCACTGAGGCACAGGTGCGGATGAATGCAGCCACCCTCAGAGAGGCTTCCTCCCTGAGGTCCTGCAACCGTGTTCTTGCCCTGATGTCCCATGAGCCGGTTACAGATTACACAGCCCTGCACAGCTTCCTGGACTGCTGCCAGCCCAGCCCCGTTCCTACCCGCCTCTTCTGCTCCTAAGCCACACCCCTCCAGCCCGCCTCTCCCAGCCCCGCCCTGCTTTGCGGACCCCACCTCCTCCTGCTGTTTTCTCAGGTGTTCAAGGCCAAGTTCAAGAACTGGGATGACGTGTTGAGCGTGGACTACACACGCAATGCAGAGGCCGTGCAGCAGGGCCCAGGGCTCGTGGGGAAGGTGAAGCGCGACGCTGAGAAGAAGGACCAGATGAAGGCAGACCTCACGGCGTTGTTCCTGCCCCGGCAGCCGCCTATGGCTCTGGCCGAGGTGGGCGCGGGCCCTGGGCTGCGGGGCTGGAGGGCCAGCTGGGCTGGTCCCACCATGACGGGCGGGGTCGTACGCAGGCTGAGCAGCTGATGGAGGAGTGGAACGAGGACCTGGACGGCATGGAGGGCTTCGTGCTCGAGGGCAAGAAGTTCGCTCGGCTGCCGGAGGAGGAGTTCGGCCACTTCTACACGCAGGATTGCTATGTCTTCCTCTGCAGGTGCCCTGCACCCCCCTTGCCCGGCCCTGCCCCGGTGCTGGGGCCTCGGTTCAGCCTTACCCACCGCCCTGTGACCCTGTAGGTACTGGGTCCCTGTGGAGTATGAGGAGGAGGAGGAGAAGAAGGAAGAGAAGGTGGGGGCTGAGGACAAGGAGGGCGAGGAGGCAGCAGCCGAGGCAGAAGAGAAGCAGCCTGAGGAGGACTTCCAGTGCATCGTGTACTTCTGGCAGGGCCGCGAGGCCTCCAACATGGGCTGGCTGACCTTCACCTTCAGCCTGCAGAAGAAGTTTGAGAGCCTCTTCCCCGGCAAGCTGGAGGTGTGGGGACCCTGCCCCAGAGCCATTGCCTGGGGGCACGGCACTCCTGGGTGGCTTGCCCGGCTGGGAGCGGGGGTGGGGGGTGTGGGGGGTTGGGGGGTGGTCCAGGGAGCTGCCCCTGATGCTTCCCCACCTGCAGGTGGTGCGCATGACGCAGCAGCAGGAGAACCCCAAGTTTCTGTCCCATTTCAAGAGGAAGTTCATTATCCACCGGGGCAAGAGGAAGGCTGCCCAGGGCGCCCTGCAGCCCAGCCTGTACCAGATCCGCACCAACGGCAGCGCCCTCTGCACCCGGTGCCTGGCTGCGGGTCGGGGTGCGGGTGCGCAGGGGATGGGCCTGAATGCTCCTTGCTGACCCCTCCCTCACTTTCCCCTCCCCTCCCCCAGGTGCATCCAAATCAACACTGACTCCAGCCTCCTCAACTCAGAGTTCTGCTTCATCCTCAAGGTGGGGTCTCGTGTGACTGGGACCGAGGGGTAGGGTGGGGAGCAGGGTGGGCCTGACATGACCCCCACACACCCAGGTTCCTTTTGAGAGCGAGGACAACCAGGGAATTGTGTATGCGTGGGTGGGCCGGGCATCGGACCCCGACGAGGCCAAGCTGGCAGAGGACATCCTGAACAGTATGTTCGAGGCCTCCTACAGCAAGCAGGTGACTGGGATTGGGGTGGGTGGTCTGGTGACGGGGGCTCGGGGGGCCAGGCATGGGGTGGTGACCAGGTGGGGGCAAGCAGTGGGCCCTGAGCTAGCTGACCAGCCTTCTCCCCCAAGGTCATCAATGAGGGCGAGGAGCCCGAGAACTTCTTCTGGGTGGGCATCGGTGCACAGAAGCCCTACGACGACGATGCTGAGTACATGAAGCACACGCGGCTCTTCCGGTGAGGTTGCCCCGCCACCGCTCCCAGTGTCCTCGGTTTTGGCCCTGCTGCCGTGACGCTCAGCCTCTCCCTGACCCTTGACCTCCCCCAGATGCTCCAATGAGAAGGGGTACTTCGCGGTGACTGAGAAGTGCTCTGATTTCTGCCAAGATGACCTGGCAGACGACGACATCATGCTCTTAGACAACGGCCAAGAGGTGAGACCCCCACCCCGACCCTGCCCACACTGGGATCCCGACCGTCCCTAAAGAGGCATTCTGAGGCTGGGAGACCACGTCCCCTGCTGTCCCCACAGGTCTACATGTGGGTGGGGTCCCAGACCAGCCAGGTGGAGATCAAGCTGAGCCTGAAGGCCTGCCAGGTGAGCAGGGGAGGGGCTGAGGCTGGGTCTGGGGGAGGGGCCGAGGCTGGGGCTGCCCTCACCAACCCCCTGCCCGCCCCCAGGTGTACATCCAGCACATGCGCTCCAAGGAACACGAGCGGCCCCGCCGCCTGCGCCTCGTGCGCAAGGGCAATGAGCAGCACGCCTTCACCCGCTGCTTCCATGCCTGGAGCACCTTCCGCCAGGCCCCAGCCTAAGGCCACTGCCACCACACTCCACCTCTGTGGAGGGAGAAGTAACCCCGTGCCACTGTCCCCAGCGCCACCAATGGGGTGACCTTGACCAGTGTCTCCAGAGGTCTGGGAAAACAGTCTCCCTCCACTCTGAGCTCACGTGTGACTCCCCCTCTTCTGCCAGGGATAAAGCAGGTGTGGCTGCCCTTTAAGAGATATTAAATGCTTTTATTTTCAATATTAAAAATCAGTATTTTTAATTTTAAAATGCTAATTAACAAAAATGACAGAAAAAAAGTCCCCCAGAGTACAATCTACAGGAAACCCATCCTGACCGCCCCAGACACACACACACACACACACACACACACGTACACACAGCCAGGCCTCAGTCCTGGTTGCCCAGTCGCACGCTCACACACACATTTGCACACAGCAGGGGGGCCGAGGGGGTGCTGGCCCAGGAGCAAGTACCAAAATAGTTTTAGAAATGACTGTGGTGCCCGGCACAGGCGTTAGAAAAATACTCTTTGCAAAAGGAGAGGGGGAGGACGGCACATGACCTGGGAGGTGGGAACTGTGGGCCCTGCAGCCTCCCCTGTGGCGCCTGACCTCCCGGGTGGCTTCTGCCCGGTGGAGTCCCTGAGGCTCAGGGCCAGGCCGGCAGGCCCCACAGGAGCCCAAAGTTAGCAGGTGCGGGTCTACGTGGAGGACCAGGCCCCTGGCTCCAGCTCCAAGCAGGTTGGGGGCAACCTGGCAGTTCTGGCCTCCCTAGCAGAGAGAAACAGGGTCAGCAGAACACCAAGGAGGTCCAACAGGGCAGGTGGCCTGGCCACATATGTGCCCCCATTCAGTCTCTAGGACAGGGCTAGGGCCCTGCAGTGACAGCCTGAGCCCCGAGACTAGGAGGGGGCAGCGCCTGTGTCGGGAGAGGTGGGAGGTACTGACTCAAGGGGACCAGGCTGCGCACCTGCAGCCTCATTTGATCAGGATGGCGCAGGCTCGAGCCTCCTCTTCTGACAGGTTCCGCAGGTTCTTCTCAGATTCCTCTGAGGAGCTGCAGGGAGGGGCAGTGGTCAGCAGATCTGAGGTCAGGCCCTCCTCAGTCCTTCGTGCCCAGCTGGGGTATGAGGTTGGCTGAAGGGTCGGGGAGGGAAGTTGGGAGTGACCAGCCCCTCCTGTGGACCCAGCCAGCTCCTCACCCCAGGAAATCCTTTACATCCTCCACCGTCATGTCCCCTGTTGTGTCCAGTGTGGTGTCGGCACTGGTGGCCGAGTCAACGGACACAGGTGAGAGCACAGCCTCAGGTGGCTCTGGGGTGTCTGCAAGGAAGAAATGAACAGGGTCCTTCTAGGGCTCCAAGGCCCCGTCCACACTTGACCTGGTCCCAAACCAGCCCATGGTGGACCATGGCACCGACCAACCCCTCCTCAGACCCTCTGGGCGACTGCCTCCTGCAGAGCACCCCCACTTCCACGAGACGAGCTGCCCAGCTAACGCGCAGCCTCCTCACCAGCTCCCTTGCAGATGAGATCGGGGCTTCCATCACGGTTCTGTGGGGCCAGGATGATGCCTGGGGTCCCATTAGCCTGGCTCAGCTTGGGCGACTCTCGGGACCTGCGGCTGCAGAGATGGGCTGTGCTGCACACCATGGGCAGGCATCTTGTGGCTCAAGGGCCAGACCCCCAGCCCTCCCATTCCTGAACCCTGGGGCCAGAGGGATGACCAGGGAGGGCCACCCTGTTCCTTGCTGAATTGGGAGATGGAATGAGCCCAGCCTTGGTCCCAGCACTGCAATCCCTGGCCAGGGGCTACCCCTTCACGCACCTGACATGTGGGGCGTCTCGGGGCCAACGGACATCCAGAGAGCAAAGTGGCTCGGTGATGTTCCGGGCGCTCAAGGAGAAGCGCTCAAACTCCGAGGGGGAAATCAGGTAAAACCCTAGGAGGGGGCAGAAAGCACAGTAAGGGGCCACATTCCCGCTTCCCGGAAGCCCTGACTGCAGCCGCCGGCCCGCCTCACCCTGGCCGTGCCGCGTGAACACGCAGGAGGCGATGCCGCTGATGTCCTCCTTGCGGATGCAGGCGTAGTGCACCTGGGGCCGCAGGCCAGGCACCGAGAACACATGCACGTCACCCAGGTTAGTGAGGCAGGCCAGGCAGGTCTCTGCGTAGTCCTCGCAGGCCACACTGGCAAAGGTTGCCAGGGCCACCTTGCGCACGCGGCAGCCCTCATGGGCTGTCAGCTTGAACTTGGTCTTGGCGCTCACCTTGGGTAGCGTGAACACCTGGAGGTGGGTGGGGAGTGGGTGCTAAGTGGAGCCTGGGCCAGTCCACACCCCAGTGCCCCCGGTTTAGCCTGGCCCCCACCACCTCCTCCACCGGCACCACCCACCCTGAGCTGCCATGCTGATCACAGCTCCACAGCCCAGAAACCTCCCAGGCTCCTCCACCTGTGGCAAAGGCAGTCACGCTACGCTGGGTGGTCAAGTTGGAAGCCAGTACCCCACACCAAAAGCTCCGGCCAGACCACTCAAGGGTCCTGAGGGGCACCAGGGTTCCCCAGGGTGCCTCTGCCATGGCTGGAGGCTCTCAGGAGGTCCCAGCGAGCAGGGATGGATGCTGGCCAAGGGTCCAATGGCGTCTGGGAGGCGAGAACCCCAAAGGGTCTTGGAGATTGCTCACCTTGAACTGTTCCTCAGACGCGATGAGCACGGCGTGGCCACCCTGCATGTCGGGTGCCTGTGCCAGGTCCCGTGAGGCCTCGTAGGGCTCTGGCAGGGGACGGCCGCGCCCGTCCAGCACTGCGATGGCCACTACGGGGGCACGGTGCATCAGCTGCACCTCCTTGCCCAGCACAGCTTCCACTGCCCGCTCTGGCCGCTTCTCGCCGCCTGCCGCTGCCGCCGGCACCTCCAGTGCATAAGCGAACACGGAGCCCGAGTTGGTGCCCGCCCACATGGTGGGGCCATGGTGGGCCGCTGCAGGGGACAGGCTGGTGAGGCAGGTGTGTGCCATCCCTTCCCTCTGCTGCCCTGGGACCCTGGAATGGGTCTCTCCTACATCCCCTGGTGACCCCAGCCAGCCCCCTGCAGGCACAGGAGTGATCTTTAGGGTCCCTCCACAGGCACATCAAACTGGACCCAGACCTCTCCTAGCATCCCAGTGACACACACAGCCCATCACTATTCCCAACAAAAACTTGGACTCGGGCCCCACCCACAGGGCACCCAGGCACCAACTCCCGGGCCCATCCAGGATACACGCCACACAGACCGACTCCCTTAGGAAGGGGAAGGCCCTTGAGTAGACAGTGAGCTAAAAACACTGAGGTGTGGGTGGACTGGGCAGTCACACTGTACACCCTCAATGGCCTGGTGACCTCAGCAACAACATTAGTTGGTGGGGAGGGGATACCTGAGCAACAAACAGGAGAGCAACAGGAAGCCACACTTCTCATGGAGACAGTGGAACCAGGTCACACCCCACCCCGGGCTACCAGATGCTGACAGTGGGAAGATCCCCCAGACAAAGGGGCCCTCAACAAATGACATCAGAAGTAGGGGGCTCCCCTCCCAGATGGAGAAGGAAAGACGCAGAGATACCACGTGCACATGGTATCTGACCATGGACACTGACCCCACCCCAACTCTTGAGAAGGTGTTTCTGAGATGAATGGGGTCACCTGTGGGCCAAGGGTGACATGGAACCCCAGCCATCAGTATCCAACTTCGACACCGGCTTTGACACAGGCCTTGTGCCAGAAGTTACGTCCACCAGACACACCCTGAGCTGCTCAGGGACCTTTGTTTTAAATTGTGTTTAAATTGTGTTTACAACATACACGATGTATGAAGAAGAGGTGGGGAGTCGGTACAGGGCTGAAATGCCCCGTTACCAAGTTAAATTGATTAGCGGCTCTATCCATAAACCCCAACACGCCACTGCCCTGGGCAGGACCTGCCTGAGCTCTGCCCACTTGGGGTTAAAACTGGCTCCTCCCAGGCCTGCCCTCTGCTCCAGTCACACTGCCTGGGTGCCTCACATCCGCCTAGGCCTTGGCACTGCGGCCCGTACTTCCCCCAGATCCTGGGCTCCCTTCTCCGCCCAGGTCTAAGGTCCACCCCACCCACTCACCAAGCCTCACCATCAGGTCGTTCCAGGGGCTGCTGGGGGCCAGGGCACCTTGTTGGCAGCACAGGCTGGCACTTGGTAGGCAGTGTTTTCTAGCCTTCCAGAAGGTATGGGTCCACCCCATAACCCATTTCCCAGAAGACAAAGGACACACTGCCCCTGGCTGCCCACTCGGCCCCTGGCTGCCCACCCCGCCCAGTCTCACCATCTCGAAGAAAGGTGTCTGCAAAGTAGAGACAGCGCACAACACCCGAGAGGGAGTCGTCGGCCGAGCGGGGCTCGATGCGGCGCTGCACAGGCGTCACCTCCACATCCTGGGGACCGGCCTGCTCTGCCAGCTGTGCATTGGCCTCCTGCAACTGGAGGGGCGCAAAGTTGGGCCACCATCCTGTCCCCCACCCCCATCACCCTGCCCTCCTTGCCCGCCGCCCCACCTTGCTGCCGGTGACTGTGCGCTTCTTGCCTGATGCGCGGCTCTTGCGGATGCGCCGGAAGGACTGGCGCAGTGACTTCTTGAGCGATTTCACGCGGGACAATGGCCCCTCCATGGCCAGGGAGTCGCTGGGGTGCAGGGTGCACCTGGGGGCGCAGGCCGGCCATCAGGGAAGTGTGAGTCCGGCAGCCATGGGGCACACCTCCCCCAGCAGGGTCCTGCGAGGCTGGCAGTGCCCCCCACCTGCACTCCGATGAACCTCAGGAGGGGCTCACTCACACCCACCTGGCCAGTACGGGGCTCCTGCGCAGGTAGTCAAAGAGGCCAAAGCCGTGACTGGTCCCGAAGGCCACGAGGCCCCACTCAGCGTGGAGCGTGACGGCTGTGACGGCAGCCGGTGGCAGGCACTGGACGAGAGCGCGGGGCTGGAAGCCGGCTGGCCAGGGCAGAGGTCCCAGGCGTGGGCTCAGCCGCTCGTGGCCTTTCCAAGTGAAGCCCTCCCGGTCCTGCAGCAGGTCTAAGCTGGCCACGCCCACTGCCTGCTCTGCTGGCGTGTCACTCAACTCCAGCACCAGCACCTGGGGGGGTGGGGGAACAGTCAGCTTGGAGGACAGGGGTGCCCCCACCCCGCCCAAGCCAATGACACCACTGCCAGGGTGCTTCCAGGAGTGTCTGGAGAGCATCCTCTGAATAAGCACTGACTGATGCCCACTGTATACCAGCGCCCTCACTGAGCAACACCGTGGAGACCAAGACCTGCAAGCCCCGCCCTCCCAAGGTTCACTTAACATGGGTGCTCCCACCTGGGCCCCAACCCTGTGAGGGTCCCCAAAGCCCCGGCTGGCCTCCCCTGTTCCCATCTCTGGGTTTCTGCCAGGTCAACCCCTCTAGCCCACCCTACTGGACCTGCCAGAAGCCCTCAAGCCCCGCAGCCCTGGTGACACCTCGGCCCCACCTGACCCGCAGTGCCGGCCACCACCATCTGGGCCGTGTACTTGCAGAGCGCCACCTTCTGCACGCCAAGCCGTGGGTCATCGCTGTAGGGGTCGAAGCAGCCCACCTGCGGGGGTGGGAGGGGAACTGGTGACAGGGCAGAGCCCAGACAGGGCGCCCCGGGCCGGGAGGGTGTGGGGGGCTCGCACCTTGCGGAAGGGCGGCCAGTCATCCTCGGCGGCCTGGACCAGGCTGTCAGCATGCTCGCAGTCCGTCTGGAAGAGGCCAGCGGTACTCAGCTTGTAGAGCGGTCGCAGGGCCACGCCAGAGGCATCCCAGAAGCGTACTGTGCCGTCCTCGTGGCTGTGGAGAGGTGACATCAGGCGCCAGGCTGCCACCCAAACCCTCCGCCTCCTTTCAGCCAGCAACCACTCACTGGGCACCCAGCACCTAGGCCAAACACTGACTAGACTCCTACTGCATACAGCAAGCAGGAAGCACCAACTGTATAGGGCAAGCAAGTACAAAGCACCTACTGTGTACCAAGCGACAGTGCCTGGGCCCTTCCCTGCAGAGAGGGTAAGAAGGTGCAGAGATATCACCAGAAATAATAAAAGGTGTGGAGTGGTGATACATGGGACAGAGGACCACGGGGGTTCTGCCTCCAGGAGCCTCCAGAACACGTGACCAGAGATGTCCCTAGAGCAGAGGGGTGTGCTGGGGCAGGAGCAGGAAACCTGAGGAGACCAGGAGGAAGCAGGGAGGGGGAGCAGACGGAGCTGGGGTGCAGCCCAGGACCCAGCTACAGAGCCCAGGTCAGGGCCCCTCAGGGTGGTGGGAGCCCAGAGCCAGGGCGGAAGAAGCTGAGAGTCGGGCTGGTTGGGACACCTCCAGAGGCCTGAGGGTCCCGGCACAGGCAGACAGCAGGGGCTGGGCAAGAAGGTGGGGCCTGAGTCACCGGGCACGTCGGCGCCCGCCAGGCCCAGGCCGGGTTCTCCGGCACCTGCCCTGGGCAGCTCGGCGTGGGCTGGCCCAGATTTTCCGGTCCCGGGGCAGGCTGAGTGGGTGGAGCTCAGTTTCATCAAGAAGGAGGGCTGGGCCTTAAACCAGAGTCTAGGGAGGCTTCACCTGGTGCACCCGGTGGGAGAGGGTGACCTGGTCCCACCAGGGGCCAGGCCTGAGTCAGTGGGCAGGTCAGCACCCGCCAGGCCCAGGACAGGCCCTCTCATACCCGTGCAGGTGGCACCAGACCCTGCTCGCCCACACACACACACACACACACACTCACACACCCGTCACAACTGGGCTGGAGAGGTGTCACCTACCCAGTCAGCAGCAGGCCTCGCTGGGATGGCTCCTGAGCCAGGTTCCGGCCCCCAGTGATGGGCCAGCTCTGGGGGTTGGAGACAGGTAGAAGTCACACCAGGTGACGTGTGCAGGACGCAAAGGCCCTGCAGTCGCCCCAGGTACACCTGCCACGTCCCCTCCTCAGGCCCAGCCTGCAGTGCACCCCCAGGGGAACCTCCCCCCTGCCCCTGGCACACACCGAGGCCCCGGAGGCCGGCTGGGGGCTCTGCTGCTCGCCGGCACTCATGATGCGGGCCCATAGCTTGGCGGGGACGTTGGCGACGTGGGCCGAGCAGGTGATGGCAGACGAGTGCAGGGGGGCCAGATACGGGGCAGGCACGGCCGGCCAGCCGGGCGTCTGCAGGTCCAGCACCACCAGCTCCTCTTCAAGCAGCACAGCGAGGGCCTGGGGCTCATCGAACTCTGCGAGACCAGGAAGGTGAGTGCAGCCAAAGACACATGGGGGCCGGCAGGGGGGCAGGGGAGGGGGGCGGGTACGCACCATCCTCAGGCCGCATGCTGTGCACTGTGAAGAAGTCGATGACGCGTGAAGTGAAGTCCAGTGTCACCAGGGTTTCCGCCTGGAGCACGCTCACACAGTGGCGGTCTCCGTAGCTGGCGCGGGGCATGCCACCACTGAAGATGACGAAGTGCTCACTGCTCGGGATAAAGAAGTCGCGTGAGCAGCTGGTGGGGCTCCGGGAGAGCCTCCCCGAAAGACCCTGCCCCTGGGCAAGCCCCACCTACCCAGACGCACAGCTTCGCCACAGGACTTTGTTGATGGCTTTGCAGGGGAAGGGACCTGTGAGGGGACAGTGTTGGCCTCACTTGCAGGCTCTCAGGCAGGGCATTTCTTGTCACTGCCCCATCCTCCTCCTGCCTCCATCATCCCCACCAGGGCAGCTGTTCCCTGCATCCCAAGGGGAAGGCACGCTACTCAACGTGGGGCGGGGGGTGGTCTCACCTTTGGCCTGGTCCTGCCACCTTCCACACATCTCCCTTGAAGTTCCCCCACTGAGGTCAGAGCTTGGGGTCACAGCCAACTCTACACAGATCCCCCACACTCACCATAAGGTGTGGTGGCCACTGTGGGCTGCGCCGTTAGGGAGTTGCCAATGTCTGCAGCCCAGATGGCGTAGCTGCCATCACTGTGCGAGCTGACCACCGTGTGGCCACTGCGTTCCCAGCACACGCTCTCCAGCTGCTGCGGGGTGTGGGACAGGCGTGAGCTTGGCAGCCGTGAGCAGAGGCCCCGGGTGGCTGCCAGCCTCATCCACACACCTGGTTCCCCAGGAAGATGCGTTCGGCACAGCGAGCAGCCTGGTTCCAGATGACCAGCAGGCCCCGGCTGTAGCCAATGAGGATCTTGGTGGGGTCCCGCAGGTGTCCCTGGAGAGACTCCACAGGGCCCAGTGCCTTCCCACACCGGTAGTCATCAGGCACGCTGCGGACAGTGGAGGGAGTGAGCAGGCGGGGTGGCCAGTGGAGGGGGCGGCTGGCGGAGGGGGCACAGGGAAGCTGGGTGGTCTCTCACCTTCGCAGAACCTCGTCCGGGCCCAGCGTCTGCGCCTCAAGCAGCGTCAGGGTGGGAACATCCAGGAAGAAAATGCTTCCGCCCTCCGTGCCCAGGGCAGCCATATCACCAGCAGCCACCAGCAGGACCACTGTGATGTGGGCAAGGCTGGGCAGGCCGCTGTGGGGCCGAGGGTAAGCAGGTGAGGGTGAGAGACCGCACACCTGCTGGGGAGGGCACGGGGGCCCACGACTGTCAGCTCACTACAGACCCTCTGGTCTCGCTGGGCCCTGGTCATGCAGGGGACTGGCGCCCAGGGAGGCCACGGTGGTGGCTGCAGACACCATAACCAGCTCACTCAATTATTCACCAGGATGTCGGCAGGGAGAGGGATAAAAATAGGTCCCCAGGTCTTGGAGACAGGCCGGCTGGAGCTCCTCCCCTCACCCAGAAGGGATGGCGGCAGGAACCAGGCCATGCCTGGGCAGGGACCACAAGCTCCAGGACTCTGCCTCTGAGCCCCACCAGGAAGTGCTATGCCTTCAAACATCTCTCTGACCCTGAAGGGGGCCCTGATCACTCCCCCGCAGGTGCTGGAACACCCCGGATCCATGCTGGGTCCAAGCCCAAGCAGGACAAGCCTGTTTCTGAGCCGGATGGGCATCTTGTGACCTGGTCAGACCTGCTATAGCCATTCCAACAAGGGCTGGCAGGCCAGGAACCGCAAGGCCCCTTACTCTTCCCCTAAGGGTTCAAGCCCAAGCTATTTCCCCCCGGGGCATCCTGCCAGCACCTCACAGCCCAGGGAGACCCTCCTTGTTCTGACCTGCCCTCTCCTCCCGGCATACTAGGGCCCATCGTCCTGCCCCTGTTCAAGGGTCTGGAGGACCAGTGCTGAGGTGAGCTCCTGCTCCAGATGGCCCCCTCACTGCAGGGGCACAGGGCTGCTCCCCAGCTCTGGGACACACCCTCCCCACCCTGGCAGTGCCAGGGCACAGACTCTCCCTGTTGACCCTGGGCTCACCTGGGACTCCCATCTGACACCCACAAAGTCCACAGAGCAGCTCTCTGGACCCAGGCCCAGCCTGACACGCACCACCCTGCCCCGAGTCCCAGCCCTGGGGCAGCTTCCTGTCCCCACTGCACCTTCACAGGGCCCCCAGTACATGTGGCAGCCACAGCTGGCCAAGCCCCTTGGTACCTGGCGCCGTCAAAGCCAGGCCGACTGGGTGCCTGGAAGTGGAGGGCTTCCTCCAGGTGGGCGCAACCGTCATGGTGGACAATCTCCCACAGGTGGAGGCTGTCGTCATCCAGCAGGGTCAGGACTCGACCCTGGAGGGTGAGTGAGACCAGGACTGAGCTGGCTGGGGTTAGGGGCAGGGCAGGGGGTTTCTGAGGGCTGGCAACAGGGCCAAGGCTCACCTGACCAGGCAGGAAATGCATCTGGGTGACAGTGGCCGCATCTCGGTGCAGGCCTGTGAACTCCACGCCGGGGGCACCATAGCTGAGGGTGACGGGTCAAGGGTGGAAAGCAGGCACAAGCCAGGACACCAACACCGGGGATCACCTAGCACCTCCTCCCCAGGACCACTGCAACAGGCCCCTGGTGACACGGGAAGGGATGTCACCTAGCCCTGTCCAGGGGCCTTCCCAGGTCTGGGGGGCTCCTCCCTGGAAGAAGCACTGCACTCAGGATGCAGACCCATTTGGTCCTGCAAGTCAGTGTTCCATGTGGCCTTCCCTTCCTCATCTGTAAAACCAGCCAGTGACTTGCTTGCCTGCCTCCTGGGGCAGACACAGGACACGTAAGAACGTAAGCTCTCCTGGAACACCCGGCCTGGGCCCAGCTCACGGCTCTATGTCAGCCTCATGGGTCTGTGGGCGCAAGAGCTGGCCTGGCACTTTGGAATCATGGACAGAGATGCCAAGCCAGGAAGCCTGGGGCAGAGCAGAGTCCAGGCTGCCTCTCCACAACCACAGGCCGTTGCCAGCTGCAGGCCAGGAAACCCATGTCCTCGTGGGGTGGGCAGCCCGCACTGAGTGGGGAGAGACCCCAGGGGCTTGGAGACATGGGTGCCTGACTACAAGTACCCAGCGTGAGCCCCAGCGTCCCAGCAACCTCAGGCTTCACCATGGATGGCGAGCCAAGGGGCCCCAGTTGGGGAGGACTAGGCCAGGGTCAGCAACGTTGCTGGGAGACAAGGCAGGAGCCGTTGCCTGGAGCTGGAGCCGGGAGAACACAGACGAGGGGACAAAAGAGGGGCAGGAGTGCTGGGCGGGAACCAGGTCGCCAAAGAGACGGGCCAGACTGGGGGGTGGGATGGCCCCTGTGGCCAACCTCAGTTTCCTAGCCCAGGGCATGGGCAGGAGTGGTCTGGGGGCAGGGGGCTCGTCCTCCTCTGAGGCTGTCTGGCCACCCATCCTTTGTCAGCATGAGGGGCTGGTGTGCAAGGAAGACCCCGCCACTGGCAGAGACACACTGTGCCAGGGAGAAGGGGCCACGGGACCACGGCTCCCACAGGCAGGACGGCAGCCGGAGGCAGGAACAGCAGGCAGGGAGGGGACTCCTGGGCAGGCAGCGGCCTGGGGCAGGCAACCAGGGCACTATCCCCTCCCTGCCCCTCCGATGCCTCGGGATCCACAGAAGAAGAGGGGGCACCTAGACCCAGCCTCTCTCCCTGGTCCCTGGAGCTGGCAAACTCACAACTGCCGGGCCAGTGCCCCCAGTCCCAAATGAGGAGACTCCATCCCACCCTGTGGTGGCCAGCCAGACCCTGCACCTGGGCCCCACCTGGGGGTGGGGGGCTCAGCTCATGCAACGGGGGTGGGCTGTTCCACAGAAGGAAGGAGGCATCCAGCTGCCAGCCTCCCCCAAACCCCCCCCTCCTCAGAGCTCTCAGGAAAATGGCCCTTTGTGTGGTTCACAGGCCCATTGTGTGGGGCCAGTGTCCAGGTGGGGGCCGCGCCACGCTCACCACGCTGAGCCTGGCACTGCCCCCAGCCCTCAGCTGGACACACGTGTCTTCACGCCGGCACACGTGTGTATGCCCAGTTCCCAGGGCAAGGCCTGCTGTGACTCTGGTCCTCCCGCCACCCTTGCTGGGGACCGTGTGCTGCCAGCCCCGGCCCACCTCCCCAGTCACAGCTGCTGGGACAACGGCAGGGTTGCCGAGGTAACTGGCTGCAGCGAAGGGCAGCTGTGGACCCCTTCATCTCTGAGGTGCCACCTCAGGGCAGCAGCTGCACAACCTCCATCAGGGGCCTGGCCCGGGCACCCCGCACATAGCTGCGACCCCAAAGGATACATCTTGATGGCCCCAGACCGGGTGCCGATGGCCATGATACGAAGCTCGGGGTCAAAGGCCAGCGCACTGGGCTGGTTGGGGAAGCCATGCTCCACGGTCTGCAGGGAGGTGGGGGTGTCTGCAAGGCACAACCGCCACCCGAGACCCACCCAAGGCAGTCTCCAGCTCTGTCCCTGCTGCATGCCCGATCCCCTGACCTGTGTCCTCAGCGCAGGATGGATGAGCACACCTCCAGCGGGTGAGGAAGGAGCCCTGGCCCCATCAGAGGCCTTCCCAGCCAAGGCCCGTCCCACTTGACATTTGGGTCCATGACAACAAATAGAACAGGGCTCACAAGGGAGGATGCAAAGGCACAGACGTGAACCCCAGCTGCCCCACAGGGTGAGCTCCGCACCCCACTCGCCCAGGCAGACTGAAGTGGGGTGTAGTCCTTGGTACACCCCCACACACAGGCTCTGCATGGCAGTCAGAGACCAACACCCAAGGTTGGCTAGGCAGAGGCTCTTGACTCCCCCAAACCAGGGCTGCTCCCCACTCCCAGCCCCAGAGAGAGGAAAAGGGGGACCCAGACAGAGGGTGCTTCCTGCCCAGTCCCTGAAGGTGTCACACACCTCCCAGACTCAGGTTCTGACCTGGAAACTAGGGGACATGGTTCCCATCCATCCCTGGTCAGGGTAGTAGGCGGTGCTGCACACTGGGGGTATCAATGGAACAGCTCCCACCGGGTCCCCTGCTCATGGCAAAGCCCTTGTTCCCCCACCCGCCCACTGACACAAGGAGCCCCTAGTCAACCCCGAAGCCTGGTTAGGAGCCCTCCCTGGGAAGCCTGCACCCCGGGCCCCCAGTCCCCAATACCAAGGTGGGACACCACATGTAGCTGCCAGTGCCTCCTGACCACTGCGTCACAGGTTTTATAAGAACCCCTAGTTTCCTGAGGCCTGTGTCTTTCTCCAGCCCCAACCCATCCAGGCAAGGACTGAGTTGTCTGAGCAATTGGCTCGGCCTTGGGCAAGTCACAGCACTGTCTGAGCCTCAGCTTCCCATCCAGGCACTGGGGAGCCCACTTGAGGACAGAATGGACTGCTGGACCCAGGTTGGGTGGCAAACACTGGCACCACTGTGCCCACAGTGGACCTGACCATGTCCGGCAGCCTGCTCCTCTGCTCAGGACCCTTGGGGACCCCCAGCTCACTCCAAGTCAAAGCCTAGTCCTTACCACCTGGCCCTCTCTGACCTCCCTTCCATGGACCCCTGGCTGTTGGCCCTCTGCTTTCCTCCAGTCCACCATGGAAGCTTCCTGCCTCAGGACCTGCACACCCACCACAGTCCCTCTACCTGGCATGTGCCCTCCCCACTGTGGGGCCTTCCCCCAGCTCAGGAGACAACTGCTGGCTTAGCAGCCGCCCCTCCACACCCTTACCTGCCTGACTTCCTCCACAGCACTGACCACCAGCACAGCTACTGCCAGCTGCACACCCCACTCCCTGTTTCGTCTTCTCACTGTTTCCCCAGTTAGGACACTGGACCCCCAAGGCAGTATGTGTTAAGATGACACAGAGTGGACATAACAGGCAACCAGGGGCAGGGCTGAGATTTGGACCCAAGACAGCCCAAAGCCCACACTCACCCTGACCATTCTCCACCCCCGGCCACTTAGGAATCTGAGGCTTTTTGTTTTTGCTTATGGGTGTTGCCACACAGCATGTGGGATCTTAGTTTCTGGACCAGGGATCGAACCAGAGCCCCAGGAAGTGGAAGCACAGTCTTCACCACTGGACCACCAGGGAAGTCCCTGGGACCTTTTTCTAGTGATCACCTGCCAGTCCCTCTAGTGATCCTCTGCCTAAGTCCACCCCTCTCCTACCACTGCTGCCCACTCAGAATGCGGCCTCGCCCTCCCTAGCAGGGAGCCCAGCTTCTGCCACCAGGGGCCAGACAGGGGGGTGCCTCCCCTGCACCTTTCTGGGGCCCCCACTTCACACCTCGACTCCCTGGCTAAGGAAGTGACACCTTAGCACGACATCTGCCACACCACACTGTCCTCTCACCTCAGTCACCCAGCATAGGAAGGGACCACCTGGGAACCCCTGGACACTAGCCTCCCCTCTGGGCCCCCTGGCCTCCAAGCCCGAGGATCCTGGCACCCTCTATTGCCACCTGAGAAACCCTGCCTGCCCTGAGAAATGTCCCGGCCTCGGCCAGTGCAGGAGCAGCGTCCAGAGAGCGTCTTCCTGGAGCAGGATCTCCTGGCAGCCACTGGGGACCTACAGCAGCCCCTCCAGGGGGGGGTTGGCTCTCAAGGCTGAAGTCAAATCCCACTGACAAGGGCACACAAAGGCCAAGCGCCCGTTCACTCTCTCTGGCCAGCTCGTCAGTCCTCTGAACCTCAATTTTCTCACCTGCATGTGAGCATAACGACTGGAAGCCCCAAGAGCAGCAAGGGGGCATGTGATCAGAGGGCTTGGGTGTAAAACTTAGGCCAGAAGTGACACCCCTGGGGGGAGTTAGCAAGGGGCAGGCCGGGCCTCTCTCAACCACACACCAGCGCAGGGAGGCGGGGCTGAAGGCAGCCCCTTTCCCGTGGCCCCTCTGGCCCTACCCAGGAAAGAAAGGAAGGAGCAGCCCTCCACCCCCACCTCCGCCAAGGCTCCAGAAACGGTGGGTCGGCTGCCCCCCGCGACAGAGTCCGCAGCAGGGAAAACAGTGGCCCCATTTCATCGTAAGGGAAACTGAGGCCCCAGGATTCGAAGTGCAGTTGGTTACACGACCAGGCATCCCCCTGGAGCGCCGGGCAGGCCGGGAACAGCTCAGGCGGGAGTCCTAGACAGTGGGGGAAGGGAGGAGAGGAACCGGGAAGGGATTTCCCAGCCCCACCCCCCAACATCTGCCCCCACTCAGCACTCCTCCCCACCGGCCTGGGTGCGAAAGCAAAACAAATCGGGCCCAAGGGCTGCGCAGGGGCGCCGAGGTCCCCAAGAAAGAGATAAAGAGGCAGCGAGTGGAGCCAGAGAGAGAGTTGAGAGCCGCACGGAGGCGGAGAGGCCCCACGGGTAGAGGCCAGCGAAGTCCAAGGCGCGGAGACAGGAGCGGGGAAGCGGAGGAGAGGGATGCAGGGAGGCAGGAGCGCGGCTCGGGAGGAGCGGAGCGGAGCGGAGCTGGACGGCCCGGCCCGGCGTGCGCCCCCTCCCCCGGCCCGACGTGGCTCCGGCCAGGCCCCCGCCTCCGCCCCCAGCCAGCTGCCCCCGGCCCGCCGCCACACCTTATGGAAGGCGAAGAGCTCCTGCTTGAGCTTCTCGCGCTGCGGGTCTGCGCCCTGCCTGCGGAACCGAAACTTCATCATCTTGCGCCCGGCAGCCCGCCGCCGCCCGCAGGATGCGCCGCGCGGCCCCGCCGGACCTGAGGCGCGGGCGGGCGGGAGCCAGGCGCGGGCGCGGCGGGGCGGGGCCTGCACGGGGCGGGGCCGCCCGACGGACGCGCCGCTCGGCCAATGGGAGACCCTCACGACGCCCATCCCTGCCCCTGTCTGGCACTCATTGGGAGCCCGCGAGCACGCCCCGCCGCGCGTGCGCCGCGGCGCGGGGCCTGCCGGGACTTGTAGTCCGCAAGCGGGGCTTCGGCGTGGACGGCCGGGGACTGGTTTTTGAGCTGCAGCGCGCTTTCCCAGACACGGAGGAGCCTTTGCCCTTTCTGCCACGAACCAGCGATGAGCACACCCAGGTTATGAGGCAGCCCCGTCCCGAAAGCCAGGAAAGCTCTGACTAGGGCGACTCCCTAGCCCCCAGCCTCAATTTTCCCATCTGCGCTATTGGCCCGGTGATTGCTCAGTTGTATTATGTTTGACGGGTTTCCCGGGACCCCACGTGGACCATACCCCAGCGGGCCAGAGTACCGCCCATGCCACGCTCCAGTCCCAGCTGGGTGGTCGGTCGGGAATGCCCTCCTCCCCCCCCCAGCCCCTGGGGAACTCCTACACCTCCAGGATCCTACATTAAGAAGTTCTGATGGCCTCACGGGAGATTCTTGCACACGAGCTGAAAAGAAGGACGGAGACCCAGTTGGGAGAAGAGACCTTTCCTCGGGAGCTGGCATTTGGTCCTGAGATTGGATCCGGCCTTCTCTGAGATGGAGGGAGGGCCTCCTTGCGCAGAGAACTGTGTATAAACAAAGCTGCACCCCCTCCACTCTGAGAGAGGATGGCTTATTCCCACCCACCTCCCAGGCTTCCTTTTCTCATCTGGACAATGGCCTGAAGGCTGAACCTTTCCTTCCAAGGCTGAGAATAGGCTGCTCTGGGCTCAGGGTCCCAGAAGCTTAGGTGGGGCTGACAGACTTGGCCCAGACCCCACTAGCTGTGTCAAGGGAGGCCCGCCTGACTTGTGACCCCAGGCAGCTGCCAAGCCACAGGCCCAGCCCCTGCACCCCACCCATGTCAGCCCTGCTCAGCCCTTCCTTGGGGTTGGATCTGGAAAAAGAGTGAGCTGGGGAGCAGGGAGGTGAGAGGAGGGAAGATGGTAAGAACAAGGCTTGAGCGTCCGCAGGTGTAGCAAGCACCATTCACAATCCTCTCCTGGTTTCAGCTGATTAAGTGCTCTCAACAGTCCTGGGAGGGAGGAAAGCCCAGTGTTCTAGATGAGGAAGCTAAGACGGATGGTCACAGGCAAAGGCGCAAGCTGGCTGCACTGAGAAGCATCAGGCCTCTCCAGCCACTGCATGCACCCAACTCGGGTGCTCTGAGGCCTGGGTTCTGGTGCCTGCTCTCCCACCAGTGGCTGATTTTGACTGCCTGAGCCCTAAGTGGCCTCGTTTACAAAGTGAAGGCCTCACACAGGGAAGTGTTAGGAAGGTGTTAATTCACATCCTTAGTCACCTTTAGAAGCTGGGTGACCTGGAGCAAGACATTTAAGCTCTCTGTGTCTCAGTTCAGTCAGTGGCTCAGTCATATCCGACTTTTTGCGACCCCATGAACTGCAGCATGCCAGGCATCCCTGTCCATCACCAACTCCCAGAGTCCACCCAAACCCATTGAGTCAGT
Organism: Antilocapra americana; assembly: GCA_007570785.1. Classification (NCBI taxonomy): domain Eukaryota; kingdom Metazoa; phylum Chordata; class Mammalia; order Artiodactyla; family Antilocapridae; genus Antilocapra; species Antilocapra americana. The sequence continues at coordinate 20,623,321 of ML664177.1, read as the reverse complement.
GATGCCATCCAACCATTTCATCCTCTGTCGTCCCCTTCTCCTCCTGCCCTCAATCTTTCCCAGCATTAGGGTCTTTTCAAATGAGTCAGCTCTTCACATCAGGTGGCCAAAGTATTGGAGTTTCAGCTTCAACATCAGTCTTTCCAATGAACACCCAGGACCAATCTCCTTTAGGATGGACTGGTTGGATCTCCTTGCAGTCCAAGGGACTCTCAAGAGTCTTCTCCAACTCCACAGTTCAGAAGCATCAATTCTTCGGTGCTCAGCTTTCTTTATAGTCCAACTCTCACATCCATACATGACCACTGGAAAAACCATAGCCTTGACTAGATTAGGACCTTTGTTGGCAAAGTAATGTCTCTGCTTTTTAGGTTTCCTATTTGTAAAAAACATGGGTAATCCCAGTACCTGCCTTTGTTTTTCAGTGGCTCAATCATGTTCGACTCTTTGCACCTCCATGGACTACAGCATGCCAGGCTGCCCTGTCCTTCACCATCTCCTGGAGCTTGCTCAAACTCATGTCCATTGAGCTGGTGATACCATCCAACCATGTCATACTCTTCTCCTCCTGCCTTCAATCTTTCCCAGCATCAGGGTCTTTTCTAATGAGATGATTCTTCACATCAGGTGGCCAAAGGATTGGAGCTTCAGCATCAGTCCTTCCAATGAATATTCAGGGTTGATTTCCTTTAGGATTGACTGGTTTGATCTCCTTGCAGTCCAAGGGTTGACTCTCAAGTCTTCTCCAACACCACAGTTCAAAAGCATCAATTCTGCAGTGCTCAGCCTCTACTTGCCTTAGAGGGTCATTATGAACAAGAAGTGAATTAGTATTTGTACAGCCCTGAGACCAGATTGTGCCAGGCAGACAGGAAGTGTCATATGGGGGTCAGCTGTCATTAGAGTTCTTGGTAATTGCTGTTTGAGCTCCGCCCCTCTGTCACCTTGGTCCTTGCCCTTTCTCAGTCTCCATTTCTGTCTTTGAAAGGGCAGCCATGCCTCCCCCTCCACACAGTCTAGAGGGACATAGAACTGAATGGAGACCACAGCATATTAGGGATGCCTGTGGGTGTTGGGAGCCCAGAAGAGGCATCTGACTCGGGGTAGGTGTCCTGGAGAGGGGTAGTTCAACAGTAGAGAAGGCAGGAGGGAGAGAGAGGAGGGCTCCAGGCAAGCAGGGGTTCCCAGAGTGCCAGAGCTCCCCGACACCTGTGTGAATGCCCGTGGAGTCGGGCCCAAGTCTGGGCTTTAAAACAGCCCTTTACGGGGTGACTCTGAGGCCCCAGCTTGGCCCCATCCGATCAGGTTGAAATGGGTAAACTGAGACATGGGGCAGTGTTAGGAGAGGCACAGGGCAGGTCTGGGGCACCAAGGATTGCTTGTGCCTCCCCTACCCCGAGAGCCTAGGCCCAGCCTGTGATCACCATGGTTGCCCCAGGGCAGCAGGACCAAGCCTGCTCAGAGCAGGAAGCAGACTCTGGGGAGCCCAGGCAAGGGCATGCACATAGGGTCTTCCTGACCTCCGGTGACCCCCGAACCTGTCCTGGAGGTGCGGGAGCAGGAGGGCGCCTGAGTCAGCACCGGAAGGGAAAGCTGGTCCGTCCCGCAGCCTCCCAGCTTCAGGTCAGCCTCGGGCCAGGGACGGGCTGGGACTTCTCAGCATTTCCTGGGTGGGGTGGCCTCTCCCTACACCCTCCTCCTCCTTCCCTTCCTTGGCCACCCCAGGGCCCCGCCCAGCTCTGAGGTGGGACCCAGGTCTGGCTTCAGATCCCAAGACGTCCTCTTGCTAGCTGGGTACCCTCTGGTAAGCCATCTTACCTGGCCATCAGTTTCCCCATCTGTAAAATGCAGTAAGAACTCAATGAGATGATTTAAGCAGCAGTGGAGCCCAAGGCTGGGCAGGATCTGTCCCTGGAGAGCCAGCTCAGAACTGGCCACCTCTCCAGTTTTCACAGGTACCAGGCAGGCTTCTTCCTCAGGAGATCTGCACTTGCTGTTTCCTTGCCTGAGATGCTTTGCCAAATCCCTCCCCTCCTTTTAGTCTTCCCTGGTGGCTCAGATGGTAAAGAATCTGCCTACAGTGTAAGACACTGGGTTCTAGTCCTGGATTGGGAAGATCCTCAGGATAAGAGAATGGCAACTCACTCCAGTATTCTTGCCTGGAGAATTCCATGGACAGAGAAACCCAGCAGACTACAGTCCATGGGGCTGCAAAGAGTTGGACACGACTGAGCGACTTTCACTTTACTTTTCTCCTCCTTTTAGTCCTGACTTGATGATACTTGTTCTAGGAACCCAATCCCCGCCTCACACCACCAAGGACTCTAGATTTCTAATGCCTCCCCAGTCTGTTCCTCTCTGCCTGTCTCTTCTTACCCACCGTCTATATATATTATTTGTCTCCCAGTTTAAGAATGAGCTCCCTGAGGGCTTGGTTTTGAATGCTGTTGTTCACTGCTGTGTCCTCAGTGCCTAGAACAGTTCCTGGCACACAGCAGATACTCAACATATTTAAAAAATAATATATGAATTAATCTTAAAAGGTCAGAAAGCAAGTGTGACAAACTGTTAACATGTGGGTGGTAGTGTGGCTCCTCAAGTATTTTTCAGTGTGGTTGAAATGTTGCATTAAAAATATAAAATGCAAATAATAATAACCCACACTGGGAGTCAAAGGTCATAGGACTTGGTGGTTGATGGATGTGGGGAGAATAGAGGTGTCTCAGAGCCAGGCTGGACTGCATCCAGGGTGCCCTCAGAGGCAAGCACCCCAATAGATTCTGCATTTGTGCTTTATCTGCTCGGATCTTTGGGGTGACACTGGAGGTAGGCACAAGGACAACCCTCTTTACAGATAGGATATAGAAGCTAAGGTCCAAGGCCACCTGCTGAGACGGCAAGGAGACAGGGTGGTGAGAAAGCCCCCCAGGGAGGCCAAACAGGGGCAGTCCAGGATGGGAGGAAGGTCTGGAGAGCCTGGCTGCGGGAGGCGGCCCGCCTTCCAGGAGCTGGCCCAGATCCCGGCTTAGGCCGTGACCCTCCTCCACTGCCGAAACCACACAAGCAGCTTCTTCCTGGTGGCTCCCCCAGGGACCTGGCAGGCCCCAGGATTCCAGGAGTGGAATCTGGGCTGGGGGTGGGACGGGAGGGCGGGGCCGGAGGTGGAAGATGACGAGAAGTCTAGTGGGGTTGGGGGCTGACTGAAGTGCTGGGAGCCCAAGCTGGGGTAGCCCTCATCCTTCATGGTGGGTTTGAACCGGGATAGGGGAGGGGCAGTGGCTCTGAGTCCGTCAGCCCACAGGGGGTGAGCAGTGTGTGGGGCCCCAGGGAAGGAAGGCCTGGCAGGGGTGGTGGGGGCAGACCCAGCCTGTCCTCCTTTTATAGGGGAGAACCTGAGGCCCAGAGAGTGACCCCCCCAAGGTCATGTAGGGGACTACACAAGGGTCTTTGCAGACCTCCAGCCCAGGGCTCCCTCTCCAGCCCTAACACTGGCCCTGAGCCAGGTCTGCACTGTGCTTTTGTCTGCTCAGCTAAGTCATAGGACCTGGGGGATTGGGTATACTTGCCCTCTCCCTGTAGGATTGTCACAGAACTGTTGCAAGGTGGAGTTCTGTGATTTGTCTCTGTGGCTCCAAGTTCTAATCCTGCTTTGCCACTTCATCTTTCTGGGCCTCAGTTTACTCATCTGCAAGATGGGGACGAATGTTAATTGCTACCATTTATTAACACTGAACACTTCATCTGTGCCAGGCACCATAGTCATTCCTTTCATCCTATGCCTGTTTTACATAGGAAGAAACCAAGATCAGAGAGCTTAAGTAATCTGCCCAGAGTCACACAGCTAGTACATGGCAATGTCAGGATTTGCGCCTGGGCCCCAAGTGAGATGTATCACAGGTTAAGATGAGAATTAAATGAGGCAGATCATAAAGGGCCTCACTCACAATGAGTCCAGAGAGGGTGGGAGTTAGGGAGTGAGGTTCTGGGTCCCAGCCTGGAGTGGCAGCACTGGGCCACACAGAACTCTCTGGAGGTCCATGGAGCCGGGGTAGCCCTGACCCACAAGCCCTTGGGCCACCCTACATACCCAACCCCTGGGGCCTTGACTGAGCCAGGCAGCAGCAGCAGCAAGGAACCCTTGTCCTTACCCTGGGGCCTCAGCTCCCCTTCTACACCAAGGGAGGGCTGCCCCCCAACCCCGCCCACTCAAGGCACCAACACTGGGGCTCTGCTGCCACTCTGTGGGCACCAGGGGAAGTGTGCCAGGGAGCACCCAGTTGGAGGGCCCCAGCCTCTGAAATCTCTTAATCCATGCTTGCTACTTACCACTCAGTCCTGTAGCGGTGGGACCCTAGATCTGCCCAAGTGCTCCTCTGCTCAAAACCCTCCATGGGAAGCTGCTCCCAACAGCCAATTGTTACGTTTTAGGAATTTTTGTGAGTCAGTTGTCAAACACAGCTGTTACTTAAGTTAAAAACAAAGGTCAAGTTCAGAACTAAGAGCTTCCTTACTTAATTTTCCTCCTCTGCTGCCCTTCCTTCACTAACTGCATCTATGTGATGGGAACACTGTAGTAATGCTCACAGCAACCCCGTTGACAGCTGAAGTCCTCCAGAAGGGAGTACTGGTGGCTCAGCTGGTAGACTCCCCCTGCCATGCAGGAGACCCTGGTTCGACTCCTGGGTTGGGAAGATCCCCTGGAGAAGGGATAGGTTACCCACTCCAGTATTCTGGCCTGGAGGATTCCGTGGACTGTATATAGTCCATGGGATTGCAGAGTTGGATGTGGCTGAGTGACTTTCACTTTCACACCATGGAAACGCCACCACCACAGTCAGGCTGGTTTTCATTTTCTAGACCAGTGCGATCCAAGAGAAACACAACACAAGCCACATATGTAATTTTAAATTCCCTAGCAGCCAGACTTGAAACAGTAACAGGTTAAAATTTAATAGAATTGAATTTTATTTAACCCAGGTGAGTCCAAAATACTATCATTTCGATGTAATCAGTAGAAAGTAACTAATATTTTTTTACATCCCTTTTTTGCACCAACTCTTCAGATTGTGGTGTATATTTGACATTTTAAGCTCCTCTCAATTCAAACCAGCCACATTTCAGCCAGGCTGCCAAGCAGCTGCCATGTTAGGCAACGCAGGTTTAAACTTAAGACTCCAATGAAGAAGGTATTGATGATGCAGATTAAATTGAAAGTAGTGTTGAGACTGAAACATTTCAACCCAAATAAGTTTGTTCAATGATGAGAGGTCATAGGTCATGTATCAACTTTAGTGACACACTTATTGGGAAGACAGGTGTAGCAGGCTGAACAATGGCCCCCATAGGTTATCAGACCTTAAATCCCCAGAATGTAAATTGTTTTACATTTCTTTTAACCTTGCAGATAATAGCTCTTTATATGGGGAGATTATTTTTGGTTATTCAGATGGGCTCTAATGAGGGAGAGGCAGAGGCAGAAGAGGTGTGGGACACAGAAGAGGAGGTGGCCATGGAGGCAGAGACGGGAGTTGTGTGCCCACACATCAAGCAATGTCGCCAGCCATGAGGCGTTGTTGGAGACAGCTGAATCTGAATGGGCAGATTCTAGCCTAGGGGTAGTCATTTTGGGTTTCCGACCTCCAAACTGTGAGGAAATCGATGTCTGTTGTTTTAAGCCACCAGGTTTTGTGGCTGTTTGTTCCTGCAGCCACAGGAAAGCAATGCGGGCAGATGGGATACAGTCCATTCACCATATCGTGGCTCAATTACCACGGTGATCTCCAGATATAAGAATTCTGCAACAACCAATACAAGCACCCTGTGAAAAACAACTGGCTAAACAGAGCTTATGAGTGCTGTGTGCTCTATTATTGGTAATGTAGGTGTTACACACCTATCGGCACGACCTACAGAAACCTCACATGTATGTGACACACACCAGATGGTCTCATACCCTCAGCAGTCAGACATGCAGAGGTTTTCTGAATGAGTGGATGTGACTTCAGGCCTCGGTTTCCCCCACCACACAACAGGATTGTGGGAATGGGATGGGCTGCCCAGATGGGAGGGGCTGGAGTCAGATGTTGTTAGAGCACCTACTGTATGCAGGGTTGGGCAGGGCAGAGATGGGACTCAGCACGTGGCCCAGACACTGGTGCGCCAGCAGAGGGCTGGGGACAGTCCGATTCAGGGAATCGGATATAGGCCCCCACACCTGCCTAGGGACAGTCTCAGCGATGGCATACCATGGGACCACTGTACCGGAACAGAAACCAGAGCCAGAGACATAGCAGGACCTCCAAGGGCTGGACGCCCCGTCCTCCGGCCTCATCCCTCAGTCCTGTAAGGCAAAGGGCCTCACTACTCAGGGACTGGGAAGGACCCAGGTCTGGCTTTGTCACAGTGGCAGCTGGGAGTCCCTCGCAGTCCTCCACACAAGTGCCCATCCTGTGACCAGAGTCAGGCCCTGGCCGAGTCGGGGAGCTTCCCCTGCCATGTGGTCTGGATGACTTTCCTCTCAGCTCCAGAGCTCCTCTCAGAGGTGGCCAGGGCCCATCTGCCCAGCCCAGTGGCTACCCCTGCAGGCTCAATAGGCCACAGACCACAGGGAAGCTCTACTCACCCCATCTTCACTTCACATCCTGTCACCAATCTGCAGGCCTGAGCCCTGGCCACTCACTTGCTCCCTATAGACTCTCCTCTCCCTGTTAAATGAGGAACTAAGTGGCTTGCCAGGTTTTCACAGCAAGAATTTGGCCAAGCAGAGTGACTCTGGGCACTGGGAGTGGGTGAGGGAGACTAGACCAAAGCCCTGACCAGAACCTAGAAACCAGGTCCAGGATATGGAGGGACTAGAAGCCCCTGGGCCCCGGCATCTACATCCTCAGCTCTACACGCTCACCCTGAAAGCAGGGGCTCGAAGGGCTGCGCTCACCACGGGGTCACAGTGAGGGCTTGGCCAGCACACAGCAGGAACTTGACAGTTTGTTCAATGAACAAAACTACTAGTGCATTTGCTACAAAGGCCAGGCTCTCCCTGCCTTTGCTCATGCTATTCCTCTTCCACTGGCCCCCAACCTCTCTTATCACTCTAAAAGACAGGCATCTGCAACTCGGCAGAGCAGGATCCTGGCTCCTGTGGGTCCATGGTGCCCACGCCGGGCATCTGGACACATGGGTTACAAAGTCCATCCTCACTGCAGTTCCGAGAAAGGCAGTGGGCGAGCCGTTCCTCAGCCCTGGGTCAGCAACTGTTCACCTCCTCTGGAGCCCTGGTGGGCAATGGACTCTGCCCTCCCACCCACTTCAGGGTTTCAGGGCAAAACAAAGGGATTAAGGAAGAAAAGCAAATCCTCTCTTACAACAGCATCAGACAACTGTTTCAAAATATATTAGATTTGGTTTTTATTGTAGAGCACACATATCAGGGCAAAGTGCTGCACACACAACTACAAATCATTTTTGGGAAAAAAAGCTGTAAAAAAAATAAAACTGCAACTGCTTTAGTTACGAAGTCCCAACTTGAGGAATCCACGCTGGCAAAGGAGTTCTGGCCCCAAAAGGGGCTTCTTGATGGTGGCTGCCCAGCTCTCTGCAGCCTCCTCTTGGACCAGCCCCTGGATGGGGCACCTTGGGGACTGGGAGGGGCTCCGCTCTCAGTGGGCCTGGGTCTTAGGCCTGCTGGCAAGGAGACATTCCTAAGGAATTGTGGTCAGCAAAACCTTGCAGCCCTCAAGGATGAGTGGGTGGAAACTGTCAAAAACTTCACTTTTTTCCCCTTTTATTATTTTTTAAAAGCCCCTTCCCCAGGTCTGATGCCCGAGGTGGAGGAGGCTCCCACCCCATCTGCAGGCCAAACCTCTGGCCCTGGACGCATGCTGCAGGAGGGCCCTTCCTACGCGGATGACACAGGGAAAAGGCCCATGCTGGTCGATGGACGAGAAAAGAAAAGGAAAGGAAAAAGCCAGGAGGCCAAAGGAAAAAAATGAAAACTCAGAACAAAAGAAAACAAAACCCTACCACACACAACAACAATTTTCCATACCCCAAATGCTAGACCTGGAAGGACACCAGTCCCTCCAGCTAGAAACAACTCCTAAAACTGCCCAACATGGCAAGTCTACTAACTATTCCGCACAGTCGCACGCATATGCTTGAAAGGAGCGACCAGCAAAGAGGTGGGCTCCCAGCAAGAGGTCAGGACCACTGCAGCCGGTTCCTTGGCAGCCAGGGACCCGTGGGCAGAGCAAGCCAGAGGGCGTGCAGGAAGCCCGTGGTCTCAGCCAGTAACAGCTCTACGGCAGCAGGGGCTGACACCAACCAGGCTTCTGCCCATCATCCCCCCAACAGCTGCAGGAGGGGTATCCATGTGAGCTGCTGGGCCTGGAGAGCAGGGGAGCGGTGGTGGGCAGGCAGCAGGCCCCCTGCAGAGCCAGCAAAACCTCACTCCAGTGCAGACATAGGTGGGAGGAGAGGAAGGAGACTGAACTTCATTTACAACACTGAGAAGATTTACATTTAAAGCAAAACAAGAATTTTCTTAACCAAAACATTTCGCTGCTTTTAAATAACCCAGCCTGACACAGCCTTCCAACGCCTCTACTGCCCCTCCAGTGTGCGCTTCTTTGCCTACAGATGCCAACAGCCTTTCCATCCAGGAGGAAACCCAGAACAAGAGAACCAGGTCCTGGCCAATCCCATTCTTCAGCCTTAACAGGCAACAAAACAAGGCAGGGAAAAATAGAATAAAAAAAAAAAAAGGTGTGGGGGGGAACCCTCAAAACAGAACAAAAGGAGGGGCAGCTAGTGAGGATCACGCGAGTCCGGAGGCACTGGCCTTAGTGCCGCCGCATCTTCACCTTGCGGGCAGGGCTGCCCGCCGCCTCCGAGCAGTCCTCTCCAGGCTCGTAGGACTTGCGCCGGTAGTTCTCGGAGCTGAAGCGGCCCCCCCGCCGGTGTGTGGGCAACAGCACAGACCTCCGGTTCTCCTCCTTGTCCATCTCCAGAATCCGAGGCCTGTGGGGAAGTGTGGGAAAGGCATTACCCAGCCACCCCAGCTGGCCAGTTCTCTGTGGGGGTAGCACTGGCAGAAGCACTGCCCCATGTCCTGGCCCCAAGAGGTGCCAGTGCCCCCAAATCCTGTTTCTAAGACACTCCCCAATCACCCTGTGGGGTCTGCTGGGCTCTGAGTCTGTACCCCAGGACACTGCCAAGGTTGCTGGGCACGAAGTGGCCTTCCTATCACAGCCTTGAGACCGTGCCCGGTCCTGCTGCCTCCCTGGCTTCTCCGTCCTCCTAAATGCCTACTCTCCCTCTCTGCTCACCAGCCCCACTACCCGAGGAACTACCAAACTCTTCCTGTCTTGGGATTTCAGCCTACATGGCACCTTCTGACCATACTCCCTTCCCACATAACCATCCCATCCTCTAGTCTCGGCGTAAACAGCTTCCTCAGAACCCTACTGGGAGGAAACTCTGCTCTGCAAACTTCCAAGTCCCTCATTTCCCCTCGAACTCCCACAGAACCCACAGGAGCACCTCAGCGTGTCCTGAGCAAGGGGAGGCATGCAACATCCCCACAGGAAGGTAGTCAGGGCTTAGCTGGGAATGCCACCAACTGCAGCAAAGCAGACAGAAGGCTGTGAAAAAGTGGGTGATGGCAGGCTTCGAACCACCTACCCCAGACCGCCCACCCATCTCCCTCTGCAGTCAGGCAGTGGCACCACTCTGCTGGCCTGCATTGAGGGACCACAGCTGAGTACCTGTGGGCAGCATCGGGGTCTGCCTTGCGGTGGGACCGCTTGGGTTTCAGAGCAGGGTCCCGGTTGTTTCCCGACAGACGATCTGAGGCATAGCTGGGTGGCAGCACGGAGCTGCTCAGGGACTTGGTTTCCAATCGGGGTGCATCTAATCTCGTCCTACAAAGGAAATGCATGTGGGGTCACCTGCGGGCCTCTGGGAAGGGTATGGCCTCATCAGACCAACCCTGGCCAGGCTAGGTGAGGCCAGCACTCTGTTCTGTGCTCTGGTCTCCTCGTGGGTCAACTAAGGACTGGTCCGGCTGACTTGCAAAGATCCTGCTGCCCCAGGGGAAGGACCCCAGGGTTCTCTCAGCCGGACAGGGCGGCCCCACCTTACCCCTCAGGCCTAGAGACCCTCTGGGGATGTGTGCTCCATCTGCCAGAGGACTGAGGGCCCCACTGGTGGGCCCTACACTCCCAGACATGCCCACCCTTGCCTGGAGACCCAACAGGAAGGTCGCCAGGTCTAGCGTATGAAAGGGCTGGAGGGGAACAGAGGCAGAGCCCAAGGAGGCCTGGGCGGGCTGGAGGGGAACAGAGGCAGAGCCGAAGGAGGCCCAGGCCCAGCTCCACAGTCACGCTTGGCTCTGGTCCCACAGCCACCTGGTAGCCTTTGCTGGTTCCTGGACACTGACCAAGCCAAGGCCAGAGAGCTTCAGAAGGCAAAGCCCCCACCGAGCACTGGAACACAGTGCCTAGTCAAGGATGCAGGAAGAAAGGATGGAGGAGGTGGGTGGGGGGCAGCCCAGGGCAGCAACTCAAGTCCTTTATGTCAGGCCAGGAGGAAGCTGGTGTGAGAAGCCTCCAAGAAGCCTGAGGTCTTTTGCGTGATCAGAGACAGCCAGCAAGTCTGGCGGCAAGAGAAGCCGGGGGCGCAGCTGGCAGGAGGCCCTGAAGGCACCTTTGCCGTGGGCTGCGGGGCACAAAAGACAACTGGGTCCTGAAGAAGGTGCTGTGGCCAGGCAGGGCTCAAAGGACAGCCTCCTGAGAACAGTAGGGGAAGAGAGCAGAGGGGAATGTGAGAGCTGCCTTGGGTTCTTGGGAACAACTACATCCAGTCCTCACAACAGACAGGAAAACTGGGTCAGTGAGGAGGGAGGTCATGTGTCCCGGAAGTCCTAAAAGAGCGCTAGTCTAGTGAGACTCCAGGCCTGGCAAGCAGGAGCCACAGGGCTCCAAACCTGGGCTGGGGTAACTCTCTGGAGGTCAGCAGGGGATGTCTTTGCAGCGGGGAACAAGTATTCTGATGTCATCAGACCTAAACTGGTGGAAAGGCAGGCAGGGCCAGTGTCCCTGGCCCTTTGCTTTAGCCTCTTAGATGGAGAAGCCAGAGGGGCCTGGCTGCACTAACTGGCCCACCAGTCTCAGCTTGCCTTCTGGGGACCCTGGGTGACAGGACCTGGTAGCAAGAGGAAGATGCTGCCCTCAGAGTCAAGCTAGTCACATCCCTCCCCTTCTGAGCAAAGGCTTCTTTCAGTTCTCAGGGTCCAGAGACCCAAGACAAGCTGGCTCCTTCAAGGGGCACTGGGAAGAAGTGGTGCTGGGCACCCTCAACCCAAGGTGGGAACCAGAATCACCGCTAACACTAAGACACGCCCCCCCCCCCCCCCCACTGCTGCCCTGGTGCTGGGAGCACACACCTGGGGCAGGAAAGCCTGTGTGGACAGGACTGAGGGCCCAGGACCACTGGGTAGTTTCGTCAGGTGAGTGCGGACGGGCAGAGAAGAGTAACCCACACCTCTGGCCAGAAGGCACATCCTGCCATGCAGGCAGGGATGGCACTCACTGAGCCTGTAGGGTCCACCCTTCCTGAGCTGCTGTGACTACCGCAGCTGGCCTGAACAGTGAGGGCCCTCACCGTGGGCCCACGACTGCTGGGGCTGTGAGGAGACAGGTGCGACTAGCTGAGTGTGGACACCAATCAGGGCCACAGGCCAGCTCTATCTCTCTCTAGCTGCCTGAAAGAAGTAGAAGTGGTAAGGGCAGCTTCCCACACTGGCACTCCACCAGTCACTTCAGCCCACAGGGAGGAGGTGATCAGAGGTGGCTCTACCAGGAGCCAGTTTCCCCAACCACTCTGGGGATCTATGAGCTTGGGGCCCTGAAGGGCTCCTGACAGTCTCTAGGGGCTATGACGAGTATATCTCACAAACAATGGAGGAGCTCTACTTCCAAATAGCCACCAAACTGCAGGAAGCCAGGCTACAGCCAGACCCCCCAGCCCAGAGCCCACCAGCAGTGCACCTTCAGAGCCCACTCCCTTAAAGGGCAACCAAGGCCAGGGCAAAGACCAGGGTTCAGCGGACAGAGCCACAAGCTTGGAAGCAGAAAGCCCACTTCTAGCAGTAAGGTCTGGGCCTCCTCCAGTGGTAGCAGAAACAAAGACCCTCTTTAAAGATCTGAGTCAACGCCCAGGGATCACAGCAAGGCACCCCAGGTATGTCAGGAGAGTTCCCAGGACAAAGCATAGATTAGGTGTAGGTACAGGGAAAGCCAAAATCAAGGGAGTATGGCCAAACATTAACAGAACATGTTAACATATGACCTGAGAGGAAAGGAGAGGGCTGATTGTCCCAGGCACCACCCTTAGATTGGGGAAGAACACAAAATCAGAGACCCAGTCAGTGGACTCAGTCCACAGCTGCTATCCTGGGTGCCCCTGGGGTCCAGGTGGGCTTTCTTCACTGCGGCAGAGCTGAGAGTGGTCCCTGGAGGTGGACTACCTCTTCTCAGAGACAGGGAAGCAGTCTGTTCTTCAGGCCCCACTGCCAACCACCTGTGACTTCTGGCCCCACCCCCACCAAGCGCCCTTGTGCCACAAAGCCTGGCCTTTCCAAGGGGTCAAGGAGACTGGGGTAGCGAGGCAGGTGCATCTGAGTGCTCTTCATCTTCAAATGCCCTGGCCGCTCTAAGCATCAGACTTAGTCCACACCCTGTCCCTCCCCCAGCAGGACCACCAGCGGTCCTCAGACAGGTGCAGCAGCCTGCTGTGGTCAGGGGGCCAGAAGGATACCCGAGCAGTTCCCCAAAGAGAGAGGCAGCCCAAGCACACACATGGTCCTGGGCTTCCAGCAGACTGCCCCTAGACCCAGGCCTACAGAACATCCAGGCCCTGAGGGCAGCTTCCTCTAGTTGTGCAGCCTGGCTACCACCACGCCACACCACACGAGCCTAAGCCAGAGCCCCAGGAGGCAGGGCTCCAAAGAGCCCAGCCACACCACAGGGCCCAGATGACAGGCGCGCAAGGATCCACCGGTTGAAGCCCTTGTAAGGGCTTCCTGGCCCCCTCCCACAAGACACAGGCCTCCCCACACCTGGGCTCTCCCTCCTCCCGCTGCACCTGACTTGAGCACAGCATCCTTACCACGACCAAAACCCATCAGTTGGGAAACCTGCACTGGGCAGGCTAGGAAACAGCAACATGCCAGGAGGCTGGGGGCACTGAGGGGCTGACTGACCTGCAGTTGCGACCTCACCTCATCCTGGAGGGTAGCCCCCTTGCCACTTAAAATACCCTCAGTCCCCAGTTCTCTACTGGTACAGCAGAGGCAAGAAAGAAAGCCCTTCTGAATACGAGGCTCCGAGCTCTCAACTTACAGCACCCACCTCAGAGTGGGGCTCAGGGTGCTCCAATGTGCAAATCACCACCAGCACAAGAGCCAGGAAACCAGGGTCCAAGGCCGCACTCAGCCATTTACTGGTTGTGACCATTTACTGGTTGTGACCCCAACACATTACAACGCTGAGCTGCAGCCTGAGGAACGCACTCAGGGAGGCTCTCCTAAGGTCACTCCCAGCCTCCAGGCAAGAAACTACAACACCTTGGAGCCTTCCTATGTGAAGGCTCAGCAGCACCCACCTGCAAAGGAGCCGTCTTTTGCTGAACCAGAAAGCACCTGGCCACTGCTTGCCCATCTCCCCTATGAGGCCTTTAGAAAGACTACCCTAGCGCTGACCAGCCTGAAGTGGTGACAGAGCCCCCAGGCCCACTCTCAGCAGCCTGTGTGATCTTTATCCAAACCCAAGAGAAGGCAGGGCTGGCTCCCCAACTACCTACAAGGAACAGGTGTGGCTCAGTGCCCAGAGCCCATCCTAGGGGGCCTCACTCAAGGACACCCACCAAGGCCACATCTGTGACCCCTGGCAGCGCCTAAGCCAGGATGCTCCCCTCTCCATCAGGTCACCAGCTTGTCCTTTTCCACCTGGTGCTGCTCCTCACTGGCCAGAGCTGTCCTCTGGACCACCTCAGTGCCAGGGCCCAGATGAACAGGACTCTCCCAGCTTCCTTTGCTTTCCGAGTGGCAAAATGGCTGACCTTTCAGTATTGAAGGACAGCTAAGTTAACCAACTTTCAGTGTGTAGACATGGATCATTTGGGTGGGGAGTTGGGTGGTTGTGGATCAGAAGGTGAACGTGTGCAAAGGGAAAGTATTCCCAACAGAGGCCGCTGCTCCAAAAGCCTGGGACATCAGCTCACAGGCCATCCTTGGAGCTGCGGGTCCTTTAATGGCAGCAAGGAGCAGTCAACAGGGAAGATACCAAGAGAGGACCTGACTCTCACTCAGCAGGTAACAGTATGGCCTTGCCTCTTCTCTGCTCCCCAGGTTGGCTGCTTATGGCTGAGCATTGCACACCTCAGCAGCCCTGCACATCCACCCACCCCCTTCCACCCCCTTTCCAAGGTCTGTGCTTCTGTCCTCCAGCCCAGTCCCTGGCTAGCTCCTGGGCCCAGTCGGGTCAGAAGGTCAAAGAGCCCCAGTCACCCACAACAGCCATTCTCCAAGGTCAGAACACTGGCAAGGACTCAGTTGGCCAAAGAGTGCAAACTCCTAGTCCACCAAGGAGCACACAGCTCAGGCAGCCAGGTACGGGAGCCACCACGTGAGGAACGATGACTTGGACTCTGGCCACTTTCACCTGCACCTCCAGTGAAGATTTCCCTGGATAAGCTTATCAAGAGGAGTTGGTAGGGACAATGGGAGGCATCATGTTGGTTCCACTACCCCCCACCCCTGGTTCCCAAGCCAAACCTATCTCTGGCTGCTCTTGGAGGTCCCAGGCACTTCTGACAAGAAATCACTGGGGAGGAAGGCCAGAGAGGAGCGACACTCAGCTGCCTCACTTTCAGGTCATGGATTCTGGAATATGCTGGGAACCACAGGAATCGCAAGCATAAAGATAGATGAAAAACCTTCCGATGGATTGTGGGACTATCCTTAGGCCAGAGGAGAAAGGCTGCCAGGCTGACCACTGTCTGGTGCGCCCCTTGGTGCCCAATGCTCTGCCTGTACAACAGGACTGTCCACAGCTCCATTCTACAGATGATAGACTCAATGTTCTGATTTGGCAAAGTGGCAGAGCCATGCCAAAAAGACGTCACCATCACAATACTCTGGAGTTCTGGACCCAGAGGTCCAAGATGGTGAAGTTATAAACTGAAGTCAGAAAGATGGTAGGCCAGAAAGTGAGGATGTACTTTAAAAAAGAAAGAGCTCCCAGTGACCAAAGCGGAAACAAGTTGAGTATAAAATAAGATACCATGAGTCCATGCTGCCATCAGGAAACAAGAGAACGAAAAAGTAAACAAGGGACACAGAACAATCTTCTGCAGAAGATCCCAAGTGGCCTTCAAGGGGGTGGCACTCATTCCCCAACCCCTCACATGTGGGCCACCTATAGCAACGTCCTTGCTGAGAGGACAGCATGGACAGGGGGCAGCAGTGACTGAAGAGGCAGAAACCTGATGACACCACCTTAGCCAGGCGCTTGAGGTCAGCGTGGACAATGGAAGGCCCTATGCCTGGGATGTGATGTGATGAGAAGGGCGCTGCCCCTCTGCGGCCTCCTCGCCAAACCCACAACTAGTGTGACCGTGAGGCAACACCACATACTCCTCAGCTGCCATATACCTGGCTGGTCATTGTTATTACAAGTAAGACAATCTGAAAAAGTATCACAGCAGGTGTGGCACAGAAGTGACATGACCACCAAATGTCCTTCTGAGACAGAAGAGGACGTGAGGAGGAACCGGGACCTGTGAATCAAGGATGGATTTGAGTTAATCATCCAGGTCATTACTGGTTTCCTGACTGTGATGAACGTGCCACATTGATGTGAGAGGTTACCAGGAGGGGACAGTGTGCTCTGCTGTCTGCATGGCTCTGTAAATCTAAATCTGTTCTAAAAAATAAGGTTAATTTTAAAAAAATTAGACAAGTTATAGGACATTCTGTTCCAGCCTGGGTCTAGGCACTGGCCCCGCCCTCCTCACTGATTTCCACACAACCCAGCAATCAGCCAGCTTCTCAAGATGCCAGCCTCCATCCAAGGAGGACTGTCTTGGCCCAGCGTCTGCACAGCTCAGTCCAAGTACTGCTTGTGCACACACACAGAAGTGCTGGAGGTGCCAGGACTGGCCATGTTGGTCACTGCTTCCCTGGCCCCCAGCCAAAGGGGAGGGGCAGCCACAAGGCAGGCGCCTGCTACACACGGCCAGTCACTTACCTTCGTCCCCTCTCTTCACTCCCTGCTCCTCACAGAGGTGAAAACCCAGACAACTTTACAGCAAGCTGCTGAGGCACACCTAAAAATATTCAGTGAGACGCACACGCCAACAGATCGGAACCAAGGATGAAGGGAAAGAAAGAGGTGGGGGAGGCAGGGTCTGGAGGAATACTCCCCAAATCCTGTCTCAAGACCCAGGTCATAAACCCTGGGGGGTGTGTGCTTTTGCTCAGCCCTCACACTGAGGGCAACTGACAGAGGGAGCCAGACACCAGGGCACTCACTTCCTGAGGATGATGACCGCTCGGCGCTCCTTGATGTCCTGAGGCCGGATGCAGTGGGTGATTTCATCAGCAGCGTATCCACTGAAAAGAAACAGCACGTGAGCATGGAAAGACAACCAAAGATCCCACGGGTGAGGGGGCAGAAAGACCTGGTCTTACGGCCACCCTCCACCCCTTTACTTAAGAGGTCCAAGGATCTACACGAAGGAAATAATGTGTTAAGTTTCATGATATTTCTGGCCAGAAATCACTAAGGGCAAACCTGGGATGAGGTAAAGGTGGGTCATGAAGCAGAAACCCAGAAGGAAATCTCCTTGCACAAGGAAGAAGTCCTTTCAAAGGGCCCCCAAGAGGGCACAGCTTGAGTGGCTTGGAGGCAGGCAGAGTGACTCAGGCCAGACCACGGGGATAAGAACCGAATCCCCTCCCCCCACCCCACTCCTGGGCTGGCAGAGGAGACCAAAGCAGACCCTGATAGCACTGAGTCACCAGAGAGAACTACGGCAAAAAGAGAATTTGTCTACTTGGAAAAAAAGCTTTCCATGGCCTTCTTTCTAGGGGATCCAAAATCTTGATGACAGCTATGTTTGGAATGTTGTAAGAATCCCCATCACACTCAAGTATCTATTTATTTTCATCAAGCTAAATGATTTTTAAAACTGCTCAGACCAGTGAATGTGGGTAGATGGCTGTCCTCTTCACAGCCAATGTCTCTCCAACTTGGAACTCTGGAAGCAAACTCGGCTCCCTGAGCACATGCCCTCACTGGGGGCCTGGCAGCCAAAAGGCACCCCCACCCCGAGTTACCCAACTGAGCACAGGGAGCGCCACAGCCAGAAAGACACTCAGCCACAGGCCTCTTCCTCTTGCTCAGGGTCCCCTGGCCTGCCCTGCAACCAATCCTGTGTTCAGGAGCCAGTCAGCTCCTTCTCAGCTGTCAGAAACATGGCAGGCCTCTGAAGGACTTCTCAAAATGGCCAGGCTGCCCCCACTTGGGCAAGAACTGGATGCAAGAGCAAATGAAGTCCAAGAAAGAACCACACCTGATACGAAAATCTGATTTGAAGCCATGTGGAAGGTGGAGGAAAGGACCCTTATGTTAGGAATTTTCCCCTCTGAGCGGCTCCTCAACCAGTTTTTCAATTTTCTCTGTAAATAACAGTCCCACAAGAAACTATAGACAAATATCCAGTTAAATCAATTTGAAAATACTGATGAGTTTAAAAAAGCTTGGTACGCTAAAGGATCTGAGAACTACTACTGCAAAAGAATCTGCTGACGTCGTTTAACTGAGCCTTGACCAGAGAACATTCTCTCAAATAACACCTATTAATATCTGAAGGCCCAGAGAAATGCCACACAGGATGGCGTCGCTGAAGAGACCCGGGAAGAACCTGAGCTCTGTTGCCTCAGCTGAGCTGCATGCTGGGTTGAACCCTCAGTGCCTCCACATGAAGGGACAGCAGTAGGTTCTTAGGTGCTGGTGCGGTTGTGTTCTGTGACTTCTGACTCCTTAGTGGTGACTCATGGTGAGATTTTAAAAGGAGGTCAGTGCCTCCTCTCGTCCAGCAGAATTATGTCCTAGGTCTTCCAAGTTGGCACCCTGGAGAGGAGTAGTGGGAAGCCCACCTGCAGGACGACTGTCAGAATTCAGTTAGACAATGTGGGGGGCCTGGCGCCCCACATTTACCAAGCAGCTGACACAAGCCAGGGGCCCTGGACCACCTAGATCCAGGCTCTGCCTGCAGCAGAGGCCTCCTGGGCCCCCTCCCAGAGCTGGGAGCTCTAGACCTTGTCCTGGGCTCTCTTGTCACTCCACTTTGGGGAAGCACAGGTATGGGCTGTGGGACAGTCCCATGTAAATCCAGGACTCTCCCAAAAGCAAAGGCACATCTCTATGGCCACGATGTACATAACTGGCTGCATGCAACCTTCCTTGTGCTAACAGGAAGGACCTAACCTGTACTAACAGGTTAGTGTTACTAACCTGTCTGACTTGGCTACAGGAGCTGCCAAGGGCCCTGACATCCCATTTTCAACAAGGAACTGTATCCTGTAACACAGAAGCTGCAAATCCAGATGCTGATCAAATTTTACCTGTCCCCACCTCACAAAGGCTTCAGAAAGAAGAGCAATCCAGGCCAGGTTCCTACCACTCAGTCCAACCTCAGAACTAGGACAGAGGTGGGACTGCACAGACTTCACCTCAACAGCTCACTAGCACTGGTTTTCCCGAACTTCTGGCAGCTGTGACACAACCTACTGACCCCTCCTCAGTATCAGGCTGCACCAGAAGTGGGAGGCTCAAAGTCCTGATCAGTGGAAGCTCTTCAGTCTGAATTTCAGCAGAAATGGTTCAGCAAAAACCACAGAAGTTTACTGTCAAGGAACCTATTTGCTACAAAAGAAACTGTTTGAAAGTCCCATTCTGCCAACTTGAAATTTAATAAGCCCTGGGTCCAGTCCTACCCTTGGCATGAAGAAAAGTACTGGCGCCTCCCGCTCTTTTGTTTTCACGGGGGAGAGGAGGAAGCACCTCGGGATGGTATGCTCCTGGACAGGGCCCCTCACGGCCCTCTCTACGCAGCAGTGACCCGTGTACCACCAGCACACAGAGCCAGAGCCTGGCTGCCACCCACCATGCTGCACCTTAGACTGATTCTTCAAGAGTCTCTCCTCCCTTGGGAAGCTTTGCTCAACTCTCTAGGCTGGGTTTCCCCAAACCGCCCACCCCAGTCTCTTGACTACTACTGTTCAGCCTGTGGCAATTGTCTTCCCTACAAGACAAAGCTCTGCAAAAGCTTTCTACATTTCTGCATGCAGCAGATGCTAAATGACATCTGTGTTGAGCTCAACGTTTCTACTGCTTTGAAGACTCAGAGATTGCGGTTAAGTAATTCTTCCTCAGAGAATTAGGTGCAGGTCAGAGGAGGAGTCTGGAAGACTCTTTATAAGGGACTGTGTAGGACTGCACGCCTCTCCTCAAGGGGACAGCCTTGCACACAGAATTATTAAGGCATAGTTCCAAAGAGGCTGCCATTCCCCATCTACTACGTGTTTTGCCCAGGGCAGACAGAACCAGAGATGGAGGGACTACCTGATGACAGCCTCCCTCCAATGGGGACTACCTGCTTTGGCAGCCCTCATGAACTTGCCTCACCCGTGAGAGGCCCACAAGACCTCCCTGAGGCTTGGGGCGGGGGGAGGGGAGAGGCAGTAGGCCAGCCTCCTGGGCACAGGAGCAGAACTGAACTCAGGCTCAAGCTATAACCACACCTGAACCCCCTAAAAGACACACAGCCAGTACAATGAAGCAGTCCTGGGGCTTTCTGAACCCAGAACAAAGACAGTCAACTGGCTCTAAGTCCCAATTCTATACACATCAAGGTATAAATAGAACACAGCTGAGCACAGAAGCAGCTCATCTCCAGACGCTCCACCAAAACCTCAAGCTTCAGTAGTGCGAAAGAGAGTCAATCTTCCATAACAGCTCTAAAACGTCAATAGCCCTATAATGCGGAGGCAAACTAAGGGCCAGAGAAATTAAGTAATCTGCCCAAAGGCAAATAGCTAAAGTGGTGGCACTGGAACTCTAATCAAACTCTTGGTTTCAGTGTCACCGCGTTTTTGCTTTTTGGGTGGGAGCGCGGTGGAAAAGGAGAGGAAGAAACGCCCATCTGTGTTTCCCAGTGACAAGGTCCAGTCTGTCTGGGGGGCCTCACTGACCTCAGCAAAGAATACAGGTGTTCCCACCACTCCCAGAGAAGAAGTCCACAAAGGTGAACCCCTGCCTCTGAGCAGGCAGCATCAGATCCCAGCAACGGCCACACACCAACTGCCTAGCTGAAAACGGCTCTCTAGAGCTTCCGCTGAGCTTCATGACTGAGACTGTCACCAGCCCGCCTGCTTCCTTCCCTTTGCTGCCCTCTGCCTTTAAGTCAGGCCTGGAGAACCAAGGCCAGCCAACACCCTGGCCCAGAACTCCTCCTGAGAATAAACAGCCCTGACTTCCTCCTGAGGTCCCTCCCCCCTCATGGAATCAGAAGACTCCACACAAGAGATGTGGCCCAGACCTATCTGCCCTACATTCCCTACTATTTTAAGCCAGAAAGCTAAATTTTGCTTTCAACCAGCTGAACAAAATCAGTCCTCTGCCCAGAACTGACAGGGTGCCCACTCCACCCAACATCAACTGTTATCTGGAGGTCACAGGCTGTGCTCACCGCACCATGTCTTGTGGTCGGGCGACCCTGCCACCTCAGACAGGCCTGGGTCTTTGGGCATGTGGCCACCACAACCACAACCCAAGAAGCAGTGATTAAAAATAGCGCAAGTAAGCAATTAGCCTTGTAATTATTCCAGTTAATCCAACTGAAATCTGTTTTAATCTGCCATTTACTGTACAGAGAACAGCAGAAGGAATATGGGATGAACTGATATATAAAGAAGAGAGAAAAAATATTTATTTACCTAGAGAACCACATTAAGAGAGGACCTATTGAGGCCCAACATGGAAAGGTTACAAAAGCACTTCCAGAAGGGTCTGTGAGGCCTTGCTCTAAATGCCCACATTTGGACACTGCTGAATTAATGTTTGCCACACACTGAAATCCATGCCGACAACTGTTAAATACAAAACTGTACTCCTGCCACGTTGCCTTGGACGGGTACAGCCCACCCCCCTCCCCCGCCATGAACAACACAAGTCTGAGTCAGATGAGAGTGACTAGAACCCTCCCCATCTGTAGAGAACTACTGTCTTCACCAGCCCCTTCCTATGGGCAGCTCACAGCTCTGGGCTAGGATACACACTGGGAAGTGCATGCAGGGTCCCCTCCCATCAGCCTGGGGAAAAGCCCAAGCAGGATTTGAAGAGGCACCACCAACAGGCAGGTGTTCACCTTGCTGCAGCTTGCTGCACAGCAAGCAAGCTGAGAAAGCTAAGCAAGCAGGTGCTGGAGGACTTAAATTAGTGGGGTGTCCAGAGCCCAAGAGTAGTGGCTCTCCACTGGGGAACATTCTACCCATGGGAGACACAGGACAACATCTAGAGATGTTCTTCGCTGTCATAGAAGGTGCTTCTAGCACCAGTGGACAGAAGGCAGGGATCCTGATAAACATTACACACCACACAGGACAGCCCTCACCAACAGGTAATGAACCGACCCAGATGCCAACAGCACTGCTGCCAAGAAGCTCAGACCTAAAGCTTCATCGAGGTAGCCGCACCAGACCCCCCATCCTCAGGTCCAGGTTGGCTCTGAAGACTATGAGTGCCATCTACCCCTCGTCAGCCTTGAGCCATAGCCCCTCACCTACAGCCACTTCCCAAGCGCTCCCTCCGCCCACACCTTCTCTGCTTGGCTTACTCCCAGTCACCTCCATGTCACCCTTCAAGCTGCCGCTTACTTCCTCCTGAAAGCTTTCACCCTCCAGAGTGGATTCCTGCAGTTACCTTCCTGGGCTGTCACTAACCATCTGTGGCCTCCCCTGGGCCAAGAGCTCCATGAGGGGAAGAACCCTGTTTAAAGCTCTCCCACAAGAAGCAGGGGGAACACTTGTCCTCCTGTGTATGAAAGCACCCGGGTAAGGGCACCCCTGGTGCCTGGCCTTCTAGGAGACACTACATCAGTTCTAACAGGCCTTGAAGTTGGCATCAATCCCACTTACAGGCGTAAAAGCCGGCTCGGAGAACGCCCACAAGATGCCAAAGCAAATGAGAGGACAGCTGGGTTCAAAGCCCTGGGGCAGCACTTTTCAGGATGGGGCTGAGCCTCCCACGCTGACTCCTCAGCCAAGTCAGAACGCAGGAGGAAGGGACTAGGAAAGCCTCAGGACTGTATACTCGTCTAAGGAAAAGATGAAGAAAATTTTCCTGGTGATGCAATCCTGCTGCTGATCACTAACAGACCTGCACTTTAAGAATTTGAAACTTCTCAATATAGGGAGTGCGTGTGTGGGATGAAGGGGGACTCTCAAAGTTACAAACTGCCTCTTGTGTCCCCACCCTTTACACATCAAACCACTGTGAGACCCAGAGCTAACAACCCAGAGATTCTGTGATTATGTGGGACACTAGTATCCCATTAAGAGACCAAATGGCCCTTGAATGAAACCCTTTTAGGACAGAGAGCTCTTCAGTGAAGTCAGACACCAAACTGCCTCACACAGCAGGCTACCTGGGAGAGTCTGTCCTGGAAATTCCATCCTACAGAGTTCCACTAAGACTTCAATCTGGAAGCACCACACAGATCTGAGAAGCTCGGGGTCCAGGTGACAAGTGGGCACCTTAGAGCTAAGTGGCCCTCTTATCTTTTGATGCACAATAGAGCCGAAGTACTGCTTCTGCTGCTACTAACTTTCCCCACTTTCCCATAGGGAGACCTTGGTATCACCCAGCTCTGCTGTCATTCCCAGAGTGGGAAGCAGCCTCTGTTGCTCCCCTCAAGGAACACAGAAGACTTGCCTCATGATGTTAAGAGGACTCTAGCGACCCTGTCTCTACCCATGACTGTGGCCTATGGCATTGACTAAACTTCATAGGTAAAGTGGCTCACAACAAAACCAGTGTGTCCTGATCCCGTACTAAAATCTGGTGGTCAACCAAGCCGCTGTGAATAGCTGCAATCTAGATCTCCTAAGAGGTTTTGGGGATTACTTAAGTACGTAGCTAGATGTGCTTGTTTCAATACCAGAAAGAGGCAGCTTTCAAATATATTTTCTGCTTCATAGAAACAGCAAAGGTGTTCTAGCAGGCAGTCTCCTCCTGGGGACTAGGGAACTGAGGTAATTCTCAGAAGGATCCGGGACTGAAAACAGGCCAAGAGCCCAAGCTGTGCTGACACAACTACACAGCCCAACACCAGGTAAAGAGACAGGCTTTACTGTGTTTCATCTGGTCCTCATTACAGGCACCACATCTTACAAAGCAGCAGTGGGCTCTCCTGCAGCCAAAGGGAGTTGCGTTTTAAGTCTGTTCTCCTGGCCCAACCACTGATGTGTTCAGCTTTAGGGGAGCCACTCCCCCTCCTGGGAACGGAGAGCGCCATCAGTTAAATCCTCCTGAGGCCTTCCTCTGTGAGGATCTCCTCTGTTAAGGAATTCACGACCACGTTCTCTGATAGACAAGAAACGGCACACTTGGGATGACTGTTAGGCAGTAATTCCAACTAATTTTCTTAAAAACACACACACTTGGAGCTGGAGACCCCAAATGGAAAAGTGACTCGTTCAAATCAGGAACGTTAAAAGACTTAAAATTAGCCTTCTGGAAAAATGCCTTTAGACTAGTTCTCGGGTCAAGCCCTCAAGTTCTCGATCTCAAGAAAGGTGCCCTGGGGATAGTTTTCTACCTCCACCGCTCTTAACGCCGCGTTCTGTACGCAAACCCCGTTTCCCCGCCCCCACCCCCCGCCCCGCGCCAGCACACAAAAGCCTGGGTCAGAGGCAGAAAGCACAGGCTCCCGTGGCCGCCCCCTCCTCCCAGGAGGTTACCTGAGCACAGTCACGCTCCCCCTGCGCACCGGCAAGGAAAGCACGGGCTCCGACACCCGGATAGGCTTGAACTGGAACTTGCAGCCGAAGCAGAGCGCGGAGTCGCTGAAGAAGGACACGGACACGATGGGGCGCTCGAAGATGTGGATGGGGTCCACGTGGGACACGATACAGCCGCCGGGCTGGTAGTCGTTGATGACGGCGCTGTTGACGAAGCCCTCGGGGATGACGCGGTGCTCCACCAGCTTCTGGATGACCAGCTGGTGCACCCACTCGGGGATCTCGTCCACGTCGCCGGGCGGGTAGAGGCGTTCCTGGCCGGGCCCGCGCTTCTGCAGCTGCGCGCCGTACGTGTAGCCCTCGCCGAAGAAGTACTTGTTGCGCAGCGGGGCCCGGTCCACCGTGTGCTCGTTGTACAGGCCCTTCTCGGCGCGGGACACCACCTCGTCGATGCGGGCCTCGATCTTGGCGCACTCGTCCTGGCTGAACAGGCGCATCTGACGGATGCCGCTCTTCACCTTGCGTGCCTCCTCCTCCTTCTGCAGCTGCTGCTCCTCAAAGTCGCTGCGCTCGGGGTCCGAGTCCTCCGGGTACTTGCGCTTGGCCCCGGGCGCCGCGTAGGGCTCGGCCGCTGCAGCGGCGGCGGCTGCAGCCGCCACGGCGGCGGCGGCGGCGGCCGCGGCCTCCCGGCTGCCCGCCTTGTAGTTGTCCCGGGACGTCATGGACTTGAGCTTCTCCCGCAGGTCTGTGTAGCCGCTGGCGGCCGCCATGGCCCGCGCCGCTGCTCTAGGGCCCTCCGCTGCGGGCGGGGCGGCCGGGCATGGCTCTGGGGGACGCGCCCGGGCCCCTGGCCGCAGGGGCCCTCAGCGCCAGGCCCGCGAGAGAGGCCGCGCGGCCCGGCTGGGGCGTCGAAGGGCGGCCTCAGGGGCTGCGGGTCATGCGGCGGCGGGGGCGACGGGGCTCCCTCCTCCTCCGCGTCCGGGGGGGCAGGAGCGCCGGCAGGGCCTCATGCCGCGCAAGGCGGCCGCGGAGGCTCGGCCCGACTCCCAGCCGGACCCTCAGACGCCCGGCCCGGCCCGCACTTTAAAGCGCTCCTCACGACGTCACGGCCGCCCGCCCGACGTCCGCCGGCGCCGCTCCTCAGCGGGCTGCTCCGAGCGCAAGCGCAGTACAGCCGGCCACCGCGGCTCCGCGCGCACAGAGCATGCGCGTGCGTGCGGCCGGGTCAGCGGAGAGGTAGGCGCACGCGCAGACGAAGGACGCTCGCCGTCCGCCGCCCCTCCCCCACCCACTGAAGGGGTCCGCGAGCGCCCCAAACACCAGTCTGCCTCCTCGCAGCGCCAACCCACGCGGCCGGAGGGCTCCCTCCACAGGAATGCGCTCACGCCACCAACGCTGTCGCCACGCTGCGTCACGGCATCGCCCGAAAGCCCAAAATCGCTTCAGCCCCCAGCGCGCAATCACCCGGGAACCGCCACAAGCAAGGCTGCCCGGGCACCGCCCCTTTGGCGCTTCCGATTCTGTCATTGGGCCACCCGCCACGGGCCGGGCGGGACCAGACGGCAGCTTCCGGAAGCCGGTTGGCGCGCGTGCCTGTCCATCTGACGGTCGCCTTGGCTACTGCGTCCGTCCCCCTAATTAGCCGCGGGCGGGATGCAAGGACCCCTGAAGGATGACCGGGTGGCTAAACGAGTGCCTGAGTGGAGTCGCTACCGAAGTGAACCCCTTTGCGCGCAAGGGAACGCTCAGATTGCTGGGTCGACAGCCCCGGCCGAGCGCCCTGTCCGACGGCTGCCGCCGCAGATGCCACCCCCGCCCCTGCCGCCTCCCCGCGTGGACGTTGCCCGAGTCACGTCCAGGCGGCGGCGCGTGCGCGGCCCTCCTGGGCAGGGTGCCCCGGGGATAGCGGGGAGCCGGGCCTGGAGCGCGGATCTCGGACCCGGGAGTCGCCACTCTACCGGGCGCCTAGCCCTTTGTTCAGACCCTCCAGGCCCCGCATGACCCGCAGGCCTGCTCCTGTGGTCACACTCCTGGGCTCAGTCCCTCCCACCCGCGCCCTCATTGTAGATTCTGGAGGCTCGGTTCACCCCTCTAGCAACCTCCCCAGATTTTCTCTGGAATGAAATACATCTTGGGTTTCGTAGTCTCTCGTTTCTGACCGTTGTGCGCCCTCTCCACCCACCGTCCCCGGCTGGTCAGGGCCTAAGCTCCGGACTCTGCGACCCGGCAGGTGTGTTTTTGGACCTTTACCTCCGGCTGAGGACCCCGACAACCTCTGTAGGCGGGAATGACATCAGTGCCCACACGTGCGGTGGGTGCGCGGATGAGATGCAGTCCCATATCTTGTCCATTAAGCAGAGAGGACCACTGGCCTCCATTTTGGGCCTATTTCCACGTCCTAAACTGAGGGCCCAAGGGTCTCTACTGGGAAGTGGGGCCTGTCGTGGGGTAATTTGGCAAGGCCAGGCCAGCAGGGCTAGTGGGATGGGAAGGCCTGGACACCTGGGACTCTGACCCTAACCCCCTTGCAAGCAGCAGCAGGTGTAAGGGAGATGGGACAGGCACGGAGCCTGTAGGGGATGGCTCCTGCCCTTTCTGACCCAAGCTGCTGGGCATCGCTTGTCAAGTGGCAGGAAGGCAGCTGCATGTGAGAAGGTGGCCAGTGGGCAAGGCCAGGGCCAGGGAGCTAGGCTCGGGCTCCAGTCCTGTCTGGGCCGTTCTAGGTGAAGGCTTGGGTAGGGCCTCTTTACCTGCATACTGGCAGTGTGGCTGCAAGGACTCAGGCCCTTCAAAAGCCCAGCACCCACCTCTCAACCACCCTCCAAGAGGGGGCATCGGACTCTGTTCACACACCTGGTGGCAGGGAGTTGACTACCTCAGTCATCAGAAAGTCCTGCCAGAGCCCCTCAGTGTGCCACTCACTAGGCAAATGTGGGAGTCACCTCCTCTTCCAGGGCTCCCAGACACCCCCTCTGGGTGGCTTTCCCATGCTCTGCAGCCGGGGCCCTCCCCTCTCCCATCTGAGCCTCAGTGGGAAGTGAGAAGCTCTGAAACGAGACTACCTGTGTTTGCCTCTAGGCCAGGGCAATTAGTGGCCCCGTTCACCTCCGGGGTCTCAGTTACCCCATGAAGACAGGATGAGAGTGTGTCAGGCTCCCACGCCTCTCAGATGTGTTTCCTGTTCTCACCCTACACCAGGCCGGGTTCCTGGGGCTGGGTTCCTTCGGTTTTTGCTCTCCCCATGACCACCTGGAGTTTCTGTCTTCTTCGGTCTGGGGGACATGGAGGGGTCTCTCCTGCCACCCCTTAGTTTTCCCACTCTGCCTCTTGGGGTCGTTAGCTCTGATGAGGGCTAGACCTGCTACTGCCGCCACGGAAGCACCAGAAGAGCTGTAAAAACAGGAGCCTCACCCTTAAGGCCCAGATCCTGAAATTCCAAAGCTCCAGTGTGCTGGTTATCTGATTCTGTGTGACAAACCTCTCAAAACTCAGACCTGTTACCACCACGTGTTACCACCCAGCACGTGAATCTGCAGTGTGCCCAGGGTTGGGCCCGGAGGCTCCTCCCTGTTCCATGCGCTTCAGCTGGGGCCTCATTCACATGGCCTGCTTGCATTCTGCAACCCAAGAGGCCTCTCACCTGGGCAGAGCAACTGTGAGCAACAGTGAGCAACTCCCATTGCCTGGCATTTGCCTAGTATGCAGTGGGTGCTTAATAGGTACTGAATGAATAAACAAATCCTTCTTCTGACACTATGGCTCCAGCCGATTATGACCCCACATACCCCTCCAGTTTTCCTCTCCCAAGCGTAGTGCTCCACAAGTTCCCCAAAGACTAGCACTCTCCATCAACATTCATTCAATTATTCTTTCATTCACGTGACAAATATTTTGTAAGCACCTACTCTGTGTTAGGCATTGTCCTAGGCTTTGAAGGATACAGTAAGGAATAAACACTTTTCTCTGTTTAGAATGTTCATTTTCCTCTCCTCCGTCTATTCCTAGCAAACTCCTACTTATCCTTCAAACCCCAACCCCAACATCCCATTCTCTGGGAAGCCTTTTCCCAGACTTATGCCTCCTCAGCCACTGACACGTGGGGCATCCTGCTCTCTACTATACCGCTCTCAAGTCTTGTGTGGCCCATCCTGTGACAAGGACCTGGGTTGAAATTACCAAAGTGGGGGAAGGTTGGGAGACAGGGGCCTGCAGAGAGAAGTAAGGATGGATGTCTCTGCTGATAGCTCTGTTCAGGAGCATAACTGGGCTTCTGATTCCTGCTGCCTACCTCAGGCTAATTTTCCAGTCACTCAACAACTGTATTCCAGAAAATAATACAGAGAATTCCAGAAAAACATTTGTATCATTGACTACACTAAAGCCTTTGACTGTATGGATCACAACAAATTGTAGAAAATTCTTCAAGAGATGGCAATACCAGAACACCTTACCTGCCTCCTGAGAAATCTATATGCAGGTCAAGAAGCAACAGTTAGAACTGGACATGGAACAACAAACTAGTTCCACATTGGGAAAGGAGTATGTCAAGGTTGTATGTTGTCACCCTGTTTATTTAAATTACGTGCAGAGTACATCATGCAAAATGCTGGGCCGGATGAAGCACAAGCTGGAATCAAGATTGCTGAGAGAAATATCAATAACCTCAGATATGCAGATGACAGCACCTTTATGGCAGAAAGCAAAGAGGAACCAAAGAGCCTCTTGATGAAAGTTAAAGAGGAGAGTGAAAAAGCTGGCTTAAAACTCAACATTCAGGAAACTAAGATCATGGCATCAGTCCCATCACTTCATGGCAAATAGATAGGGAAACACTCATCTCACACGCTAATAAAGTAATGTTAAAATTCTCCAAGATATGCTTCAACAGTACATGAACCGAGAACGTCCAGATGTTCAAGCTGGATTTAGAAAAGGCAGAGGAACCAGAGATCATCAAATTGCCAACATCTGTTGGATCATCAAAAAAGCAAGAGTTCCAGAAAGACATCTACTTCTGCTTTATTTACTATGCCAAAGACTCTGACTGTGTGGATCACAACAAACTGGGAAATTTTTCAAGAGGGAATACCAGACCACCTTACCTGCCTCCTGAGAAATCTGTATGCAGGTCTGGAAGCAACAGTTAGAACCAGACATGGATAAACTGGTTCCAAATTGGGAAGGGAGTATGTCAAGGTTGTATATTGTCACCCTGCTTATTTAACTTATATGCAGAGTATATCATGTGAAATGTCGGGCTGGAGGAGGCACAAGCTGGAATCAAGATTGCCAGGAGAAATATCAACAACCTCAGATACACAGATGACACCAACCTAATGGCAGAAAGCAAAAAAGAACTAAAGATCCTCTTGATAAAAGTGAAAGAAGAGAATGAAAAAGTTGGCTTAAAACTCAACATTCAGAAAACTAAGATCATGGTATCCGGTCCCATCACTTCATGGCAAATAGATGGGGAAACAATGGAAACAGTGACACACTTTATTTTGGGGGGCTCCAACATCACTGCAACTGCAAATGGTAGCCATGAAATTAAGAGATGCTTTCTCCTTGGAAGAAAAGCTATGACCAACCTAGAAAGTGACGTGAAGTGAAAGTCGCTCAGTCGTGTTCAACTCTTTGCGACCACATGAACTGTATAGTCCACGGAATTCTCCAGGCCAGAATACTGGAGTGGGTAGCCTTTCCCTTCTCCAGGGGATCTTCCCAACCCAGGGATCAAACCCAGGTCTCCCGCAGCGCAGGCGGATTCTTCCCCAGCTGAGCCACAAGGGAAGCCCAACCTAGACAGCAAATTAAAAAGCAGACACTACTTTGCCAACAAAGGGCCATCTAGTCAAAAGTATGGTTTTTCCAGTAGTCATGTATAGATGTAAGAGTTGGACTAGAAAGAAAGCTGAGCACTGAAGAATTGATGCTTTTGAACTGTGGTGTTGGAGAAGACTCTTGAGAGTCCCTTGGACTACAAGGAGATCCAACCAGTCAATCCTAAAGGAAATCAGTCCTGAATATTCATTGGAAGGACTGATGCTGAAGCTGAAACTCTAATCCTTTGGCCATCTGATTCGAAGAACTGACTCATTGGAAAAGACCCTGATGGTGGGAAAGATTGAAGGCAGGAGGAGAAGGGGATGACAGAGGATGAGATGGTTGGATGGTATCACTAACTCAATGGACATGAGTTTGAGCAAGCTCTGGGAGTTGGTGAAGGACAGGGAAGCCTGGCATGCTGCAGTCCATGGGCTTGCAAAGAGTCAAACACGACTGAGCAACTGAACAACAACAACTATATGGAGAAAAGGCTGCCAGATGAACCTTTTATTTGCACTGAAATGACCAAAAGCCATGAATCCAAGCTTAGCAGCAGTACAGAGGGCAGCTGGGATGGGAGGGCGGGCAAATGAGGGGCTAGGACAGGGAGATGGAGCAGATTTGAACATCAGACCCCAGGAGAAGCGAAAGCAGGTTCAGTTTGCCTAGGCTTCTGGTGTGGGGCTGCCATGCTGCATCAGGGGTCAGGGCAGGGCCACAGTGGTAGGTGACAGGAGGGCCCATTGGTCAGTCCCCAGAAGCTCCTCAGGTTTGCATGCTGTAACTCCATCCCAACTCTCAGTTAGTCTTCTCAGGTTCCTGGGGACTTGGGCTTCTCCGCCTACTGCTTCTTGGTCTCCCCTAAGGCTCTGGCCCAATAGCTCCCCTGGGACCACATAGCCAGCCTCCTGCCAGAGGGGACCTGGGGCCTGGGTCAGAGTAGTGTGATCTCGCTGGGGGGCAGCGTGAGCCGCTTCTCGCGGGCACTGAGCAGGTTCTCCACATGCACGGCCACCACCCGACACAGCTCCAGGCCCTGCAGGAAAGACATGAGCCAACACTGCTCAGCTCTCCCGGGGGGAGAGACGTGGCTGCGAGAGAGGTGGAGGCTAGATTCTCCCAGGACTGGGGCCCCACCTTCATCCCCACCTCCTCAGGGCCCCTGGAGAAACTCTGGCAGCTGGAAAGGCGTTCTAGGCTGCAGGCAAGAAGGGGTGAGCCAGGTGGAGACCCATGCATTCACCAGTTCTGCTGCATGTAACCTGGGCCA
The DNA here is from genome assembly GCA_007570785.1 of Antilocapra americana. NCBI lineage: Eukaryota > Metazoa > Chordata > Mammalia > Artiodactyla > Antilocapridae > Antilocapra > Antilocapra americana. The sequence continues at coordinate 20,592,140 of ML664177.1, read as the reverse complement.
GTTACCACACCTCCATTACCCCCAGCAGCCTTGTCCTTGGGGTCTTGGTTTCCCAGGGCCTGCCTCACAGGGCCATGGCGAGGATGACACGAGACTTCACTACATGTAAATCCTTCACATTTAAAAACTATTAGCCCTGTAAATAAATGAGCTGCCACGGTTACCACCTGGTACCCACAGCCTAGAATGACCTGGGCCCCAGCCTCAGGGCTCCCGTGGGCAGGGGGAAGGAGGTGCTGCAACCAAGTGGAGAAGCCAGAAAGCCTGCCTCTTCATCCTCCTCCTCTTCCATCCAGCCACTTCCGAAGCATCCACTACACACCAGGCACTGTGCTATGGACACCATGTGGACACAGCCCTGCCCTCTTGGGGCTCACGTTCTAATGGGGAGATGGACAACCTGGGAACCAATAATGAAGTGACTTCTAAGCCATATGAGACCTACTGAGGCAGAGAGAGTGAATTTTCAGGAGGAGGGTCAGGGGAGGCTTCTAGAAGGAGGTGATGTTTGTGCTAAAACTGGAATAAAGGGAGGGAAGAAGCCCTGTGATGCAGAGGGAGAGTGTCCCAGGCAGAGGGACCAGCGAGTGCAATGGGAGGGTGTTCTGGGGCAGGGTGGAGGGGAGCTGAGGTCACAGAGGTAAAAAGAGGAGGGGGCAGGGATAAGAAGGACTGCTGGGTTGGGGCCTAGGGCAGAGGCCTGCTGGCCTCCAAGGCGAAACTGAGGGAGAGAGAAATAGGAGGCTGTCTCGCAGAGCGGCTGTGGAAGCCTCAGGGAAGAGGGGTGCTGGGGGGAGGGCCCAGCCTTGCACCAGTTGGAGGTCATCCAGGGGAGGGGGCTCCAGAAAGGGGCCCAGGAAGCAACACACGGGTAGGTCTGAAGAGGTGGGGTCTCTGGGGGAGTCCAGGAAACAGGCTGAGCCCAGGTGAGGCCAGGATCAGAGTGACCTCAGCGGGAACAGGACTGGGGGGTGGTGGGAAGCGACTGATCCCCAGTCACAGGTTCCCCAAGGAGCATGGTGGAGGCGGAGTGGGGGGCAATGTGGCAAGGGGCCGTGCTCTGGCCTTGACCCTCAGGAGCAGAGCTAGGGTGGTGGGAGCCCCTGTCTCATGCCCTGGAAAGCAGCCCAACTAATGTAGGCCCTGGCTTGGGGCGGGGGACGTCTGGGCCCACATCTTGAGGGGTGCAGTGGGCTGACAAGGACAGACAGGTGGGCCCAACCCCATTCAGCCCCTTCTCTGGACCTCAGCCCCTTCTCCAGCCGGTGAGAACTCTGGTCTGGCCCCACCCCAGGGGCTGCAAGACGTGGGCCTGGCTGACCTAGAGGACTTGGCTTTTGAGGAGCACCCACGGGTGCTGCAAATGGAGAAGGCCTAGGACAGGGAAACCCCACTCTCCATCCATCAAGCCCAGGCCCCACAGTCCAGCCTCCAAGCCTTAGCCCAGGTGAACTGCCCATGTCCCTGCCCTCCCAGCAACCTTCTATGGCTTCCAAGTACCCTCGGGAGGAGGCCCCAGGTTCTTAGCTTTATATTCAAGGACCCTTACAACCTCCCCAGTTTCCCATCGAACACCTCATTCTTCTGCAAACAACCTGGGCCTTCGTTTCTAAGATCCCACCATCAAGATGCCTCTCCAAGACCACCTCGAGACCCGCAGGTCTGTGTAGTGTGGGCTTAGCTCTGTCCCCTGTGCTGGGCTGGACACTCTCCAGAACTTGGCTAGGCCAAGGAGAGCCTAGTATGCAGAATTTGGGAGTGGGGGGCTGGGCAACCCCCCGGGGGGCCCACCTGCTCCAGCTGCAGCTGCACAGTGTGCTGGGAGGTGACGTCCCCGAGCGCGACCTCCACGTAGGGGCAGCTGGAGCCGGCTGTGGGCCGCTGGGTCCGCGTCGACTGGATCTCCTTCAGGGGGAACTTCACCATCAGCTCCTGCAGGGGGTGGAGAGCAGACGGGCTTGGGGATGGGACAGTCTCACCTACTGGTACCCCTGCCCTAAAGGACAGATCGCAGGGGACATGACACTCTGGTTCAAGCACTCATCCCCCAGTGACTAGCTGTGTGACCCGGAGCAAGTGGCTTTACCTCTCTGGACCTCAGCTTCTCACCTGTGACATTACTTTAACAATGATCACACGTGTGCAGCGTGCCAGGCACAGCTCTAAATGCTCAAGCTCCAGGTCATGCTGGTGTGCCCTGACCTTCCTGCCTCTTCACACCCTTCTCTCTGGCCCCAGGAGCTAATGCAGAGCCTCCCCACTCGCCCCAGGAGAAGCCAGAGTGATGAGAGCCAGCGCCCCCTCGTGACAGATGGACACAGAAGATGGACACCCCAGCTTTCCTGCCCGCAGAATGGGGTGTCCTCTGAGGCAGGTACTCCTCGCTGGACTGAGTCCCCATGCCCACAGTGGGAACCTGAATGCTCATAGGCCCCGCCCCGGCTGTGTCCCCCCAGCTGTGCCCTCCTCCTGGTCTCCTTTCCTCGCCCCACTGTTTCCACACAAGCCACTTGCCCTGGAACCCTCATGTCAAAGTCCACTCCCCAAGAAAGAACAAAGAATGGGGGTAGCAGGTCCCTTTTGTTCTGGACTGCATTGTGTCCCCAAATCCTGACCCACCCCCTCAGAACCTGGAGACAGGTATTTAAAGAGGGGAGTCAGGCTAGGGTGGGCTCCCATCCCATAGGTCCTTATGAGAAGAGGACCTTGGGATTCATGGACCCTAGATAAAGAGCAGTATGAGGGTTCGGCCAGGATGGCTGTCTACAAGCAAGAAGGGAGGCCTCAGAGGAAGCCGACCCTGCCAGCACCTTCATCTTGGCTATCTGGCCTCCAGACCCACAGAAATGGTTTCTTGGCTAAGGCTCCGGGAGAGCCACACAGGCTTTATGGGTTGGCATGCTTCACCTGTTTTGCCTGGACAACAGCCTGCGTCATTGTCCCAGGTGAGGAAGAAGGGGGCGGGGCCTCACCCAAGGTCACGCAGGTGTAAGCAGTGGAGCTGGATGGGGGGGGGGGGGGGGGGGCCGGGCTGAGCCACTCACGTGGGTCTCAGTGCTGAGGAAATTGAGGCCGTTCTGGTTGACAGCGAGGATGCAGGGGGCGAGCACAGCTGCGGTGCTGCAGCTCTGGACCAGGAAGAAGGAGGAGCCGAACATGGGCGAGGCGCTGAGGAGGCCTGGGGGTGGCAGTCAGGCGACAAGGGCTCATCAGTGCATTAGCCCACCCCTGCCCCCACAGCCCATCCAGCACAGGAGCCCCCAGCCCCGTGCTCCTCCTGCTGGTGCTGCCACCCACCCTGGACCTTCCTCCATCCCTGCTGGGCCCCCCAGCCTAGGTGGCGCCTTGGAAGGCCTTTAGAAACCTGACACCAAAGATGCTTTTGTACAAAGGAAAAGGCCTCCTCACCACCCTCCTCAGCCAGGCCCCCACGACTCCCTCCCCAGCCCAACCCCTTCTCACCCAGAAACTGGGCGCGGGCCTGGTGGGGGCTAAGTGCCTGCATCTGCTGCCGGTGCTGGCCAAGCAGGCGGAGCCATGTTGAGCTGGCCTCGGTGCGGTACAGCTGGGCCGGGATGTACCCCTGGGCCTCCCGCCTGGCGGGCAGAGAAAAGCCGGCTGACCATCAGGGGTTCCACCAAACGTCCTGACAGCTGAACACTGGGGGAACGCAGACGAGAGGGTGGGGACGGGTGGTGGTACAAGCGGGGCTGGGCACACAGCATGCGCTCAGTAATCGCTGGCCAACACCACTGGGCTCCTTGTTTGCTGACAAGGGAACGCAGGCTCTGATGAGTTCACCAGCTCATCCAAGGTCACACAGTGACCCCACATGGGTTTGTCCTTTGTAGCCCCCACCCCCTGGGGAGTAGCCCAGGCCAGAGGGGTGAGAGGGAAGCACAGGGTGGGGGAAACATCAGGGGAGCAAAGCAACCCCCAGCAGTGGTCAGCAGAGCAGAGCAGTGAGCTCCAGTTGGCCTCCAGGACCCTCAACTCCCACCTGTCCAGGCCTCCCCTGACCACATGCTGGCTGCCCCAAGGCAGCCCTTGGCCTCAGGACATCTGAAAAATACCAACAAGTACCAGTTTGGGCTGCATACTGGGGAAGGGAGGGACGTCAGGGGAAGCCCTAAACGACTCTCCAGGCTACATCTTTCCTTCTCCGCATTGCTGGGTGAGAGCCTGGCCTCTGGACCCACCCTCCCCAGGTCTGAATCCTGATCACCCCACCCCACCTCTCTGGGGCTCAGTTTCCTCGTCTGCAAGAGGGGACGTTAGAGTGCAGTTTGGGGCATCTGCCGAGGTGATGCATGCAGATGCCACTCAAAGAGTAAGGGCATCACGACTGTCTCCATCCAGGCCTGGGTGACAGCTGTATGGGCTTCCTCCACTTTCCCTTACATCATAGTATCAGAAGAGTGTTAAGTGTTGCACCCTTAACAGCGGGACATACTTTGTCCACACACTGCCTTCCTTAACTATTGTTCACAGCAGGGCCTCTCAAAGTGTGGTCGAGGGTCTGGGAGGGCAAAGCCACTTCTGTAACAACCTGAGTGGTCATCTGCTTCCCCCTCATTCTCTCACAAGTGCAGGTGCAGAGGCCATGTGACCTGTGTGGTCACAACAGACTGACCAAGAGGCAGGGACAGGCATCCAGCTGTCAGCTATTAAGCCAGATGGTACAGAGATTTGGAAAGGGTAAACCAGTGCAGCTCCTCTCACTGAAGCTCTTGGGAAAATACACTTGTGTTTTCATGACTTACTTAACACGTAATGTTAGCTTACACTATTTGTATTATAATCATCATATATCCTCATTTACCTTAACATTAATATGTACTGTCATTTTTTTAATTAATCAGTATTTTAAGTTGTTTCTGTTTTCATTTTGAATAATGTAAATACATCAATAGATACAACACACAGATCCAGAAGCTCTTTGGGGCCTGAGTTTCAAAAGGAAACAAATGGAGAGTGTGGGGACGACCAAGGTCCCATTGCTTCAAGAACATCAGTTTAAAGGCCACCTGACACCCCACAATTTAAGAAATCCTCTGCTGTTGGAGATTGTCGATGCCATCACAGTGGACATTCCTGGGGCCAACACTCTCTGTGGGGCTGTGTGTACTTCCTGGGCCATAGTGTGTGTGTCCTAAAAGCACTTAATCACTCGTTTGCTCTGAGCTATTATTAATACTAGTTGGAAGTGACCTGTCCTGCCAGGAGGCAGGGTCCTAGCTGGATGGGCTGGGCTGAGGTGGGGTGGGCAGCTATGGGGTGGTGCAGGGGCGGGCAGGCACTCACGCGCTGGGCAGGTAGAAGTGGTCCTTGGCCCGGTGCTGTAGCGCGGCCAGCTTGGACACCTGCTGGAGTTGTTGTTCGCTGGGCCGGCCGGCCGGCACGCTACTGAAAAGGCCCTTCAGGTAGTCGGGCAGCACCTGCAGGGGTGGGGAGAATGTAGGCGAGGAGCTGTAGGAGGCTAGGCACTGGGCACACAACTGGGGAGGTCCGGACACAGATGCTGAGCCATGCCAGGGTCTCGCTTCTGGGGAGGTGGGTGGTCACTTTTCTGGGCTACAGGGAGCAGTGACAGAAGCACCTGGACAGTGAGCAGAGAGGGCCATGGCTTGGAAGCCACAGGAACTGGTAAAGTGTTGGCCCCTGCTCTGCAGAGTGCAGGACCGAGGGGTCATGTTTCCACAAGTTGCAGGAGTACTGCTGGCTGGCCCACAGGCACAAGAGCCCAGTGACAGGCCTTGGACTCAAGAATGGCCACAACTTTGGGCCCCAGCTTCTGAGAAGCACGCTGTCTCTACCCAGCGTGTCTGCGAGGGTCTGCACACGAGGGAGTCCCCGACTTTGTCAGGACCACTGCCCCGATTGAGATGACTTAGTCCAAAAGGGTAGTGACAGCGCCCCAATGTGAAAAGGCCGGGCAAAGCCTCAGAGCGGGGGATTTCCCTGCTGGTCTAGTGTTTAAGAATCTGCCTTCCAAGTCAGGGGACACAGGTTCAATCCCTGGTCAGGGAGTTAAGATCCCACATGCCTCGTGAGAACTAAGCCTGCAGGCTGAAACTAAGACCCGACATAATCAAATAAATATTAAAAAACAAAAACAATGCTACTGAGCACGGGACAGGAGAGGTGCACAGCACTGGAGGAGAGATGGAGGAAAGAGGTCAGAACGGCCTGAAAACGTGTTGTCTGGGCAGCCTGGCTGGAGGGGCCCGGACCAGCAGTGACACAGGAAGAGGGGGCTGGCCCGGGTGACAGAGGCCTGCGGATTAGGAAGTAAGTGTGACACCGACGCGCGCACACAGGGACTGGAGGCCTCAGGGCTGGAATCACGAAGGCCAAGCCCAGGGGAGCCCAGAGGTTCCGGAGCCTCAGGGCAGCCACACGCGCAGACCTGGTTGTAGTGCATGGTCACGTAGAGCTCATTGTCGAACTTGAGCGGCTGGTCCCAGAGCACACGCCGGAACCACAGTGTGTAGCCACCGTCCACCTGCGCCATCTCCGAGGCCACGTCCAGGATGTAGGCACGTCGGCTGAGCGGACATACATGCTGGCCTGCGGGGAGAGGGGGCAGACGTGGCGAGCCCCCTCCCGGCTCTGGGGCACGGCGTCCTTGGTGAACAGGACGGGGGCCCTGATTTGTGGAAGTTGTGCCCCCAGGTGGGAATAACACTGACTCAAAGCTCAGCTCGCCTGGGCCTAGGGAGGTGCCCCACCCAGGTGCTGCCCAGAGAACACCCTGCCTCTCTCCCCTCTCCAGAGGAGGCTGCACCCGGAGAAGCACGAGAGGCCTCAGGTCCTGTGGGCACCTTTCTGTAGGACTCCTACAGGGAGACCCCTGCTGGGCTCCCAGGGGTGAGGGAAGGATGGGGGGTCTGGCACTGAGTGGGTCTCGGCCTTAAGTTTTTATTTCCTGAAGTGACATTTCTGCTCCCTGTCCCACACCTTCAAGAAATTTTGCTGAAAAGAGGGGTGTGGCATGATAATAAAGTCCTGGCTCTGACCTTGGGCAAGTCCCTTGGGCTCCATGGCAGGCTGAGAAACACCCTGACCTCAAAATGCTCCCATCCTAATCCCCACCTGCTGTGAACACACACCTTCATGGAGAGGAGACGTGGAGTGTGATTATGGGTCTTGAGAGGGGAGATAATCACAGGGACTCAAGTGGACCCAGCATAGTCTCTAGGGGCCTATGAGGAGGCAGGAGGGTCACAGAAAGAGACTGGAAGAGGCTATGCTGTGGGCTTTGAAGATGGAGGAAAGGGCTGTGAGCCAAGAGACTTGGGTGCCTCTAGAAGTTGGAAAAGATGAGAAACAGACTCCTAGAGCCTCAGAAGGACTCGGCCCTGGGGACATTCCGACTTTCAGAACCCTAAGATCATACATGTGTGCTGTTTGAAGTCACCAAGTGATTTGTTATGGCAGCAACAAGAGACTAATACAGGCTCCCTCAGCCTTGGTTTTCCCATCTGTAAATGGGAAGGACAACACATTTCATTCATGGGGTCCTGGTGGGATCGTTGATAGGATTAAGTGCTTTCAGTTGTCACCTCTGCTCTGTGAACTCCCTTACTAAGATTATTTTGTTACTGCTTTCTCCAGCCCCCGGACTCAGGCAGGGCTGAGGACATGTGGTTCAGAGCTGAAGCAGCAGCCTGAGAGCCGGCTGGAGTTGGGTGGGACTGACTGGCTGGCCGGTGGCAGAAGCTCAGCCATGGCCCAGAGCAGGTGGGCTGCAGGGGGAAAGGATTTGGCCTCATGGAGAAAGGCCAGGTGAGGCCAAGGGTCGGGCTCTCTCAGCTGCTATGAGGACAGAGGAGGCAGGAAAAAGTACCTGCACATGTGGGTTACAGGAGCCACAGCCTGTTAAGTCCTGCCCTCCAAGAAGGCAGGGCCCACTGAACACCCTGGGGGGAAGATGGAGGCGTGGGGGAGCCCTGTCTTCCGCCCCCTTGTGGCCTGACAGACCACATGAGCTCACACAGATGGAAGTGGGGTGGCGGGGGACAGATGCGGGGCTGGGGATGCTCGGTGAGGAAGCTCCTCCACCAGGGCAGGAGGCTTCCTGGAGGAAGCGGCATCTAATCGGGGCCTCACAATCGGGATGAGGGGGTGTGGGCCCAGCCTGCCTCATCCTTGGGCTGCTCACCTCGGTTGGTGACAACAAAGATCACGTACTCATCAAAGGCCTCAGGGCGGGTCAGAGCCATCTCAGCACAAAGCTCTTCGACCACGTCCAGGGCCACCTATGGATGGGGGAAGTGAGAGGCTGAGCCAGCCAGGTGACCCTCTGCCTTGACCCTGCCCTGGCAGCCCTGCAGAGGCAAGGCTCCCTGGGCCCTGGGCCAGCCCCCGCACAGGGAAGGATGCAGCTTCTGGAGTTGTGGGTCCCGAGTCAGCCCATCTCTCATTTGCAGCCTGACTCTGAACTGAAGGCCACTCACCTCCCCTAGGCTCAGGCTTGGGCTGCAACGGAGAGCTAAGTCCTGCCTCATAGGGGAGGCAGGAGGTGGCTCAGCACCCTTGGGGTCCCACCCCCCAAACACCCCCTCACTCACAGTGCATGTCTTGATCTTAAGATGGCGCTCCAGGCCCCCGGGGAGAAGAAAGAGCTGCCTCTTCGAACTGCGGCCGGCCTGGGGGAAGGTGCAGAGGGAGGAGAGGCTGGGATCTGACCAGGGTCTCACCCAGCACCGGTCCCTTCCATGGGTGTGCCCGGGCCGGGATGGGGGTCTCTGGATAGGCTGTCCCCCTCCCCGAGCCCTGCCTACGCTCACCAACATGGCCCGCAGCTCCATGCTGCCCGGGAGCTCCAGGCGGCCGCCGAATCGCAGCGTCTTCTTCAGGTTCTGCTCACAGGCCTTGGCGATCCCTGCAGAGACAAGGGTCAGGGGGGCCAGGACAGGCCTCAGCCCCAAGCCTCCTGTGGAGGGTGCTGTTCTCCCTCCAGTGGCCGCAGAGACCATTCAGAGGGCAGGGACTGACCCAAGGTTAAGAAGCAGAGGACAAGTGCTGGATTCCAACCCACGTCCCATTGGAGGCCCGCACGCCTCAGTTAGCACAAGCCCCTGGAGACAGCTGGTGCCAGGGGCTTGTCCCCAGTGGCTGTGCCCAGAGTCCCCATGCAAGAGACCCCACCATCTGCTTCTCCATTTCTCTGGTTAAGCAATGCCCTGGCCCCACTCTGGGGAGGGGTCAAGTCAAGAGTTGGGGGGCATATTCAATCGCCCTCCCGGGAGCTGATGCAGAGGTGTTTGTTGATTGACTCAAAGAGGAGGCTTCAGAGGCAGAGAGGGTGAGGTCTCATATCTCCTCCATGGCTGCTATGGTAACCACAGGGGTCCTGACCTCTCTCCTAGGGGGACCCAGGGGCTCCTCTGGAAGCTAGGCTGGAGGTGAGGCTGAGGAGCAGCCCCTTTCCTCTAAATTCCACGGGGAAAAGGCCAAGATCCTGCCACCAGCCTTGGTGCCCCCTCAAGACCCTTGCTGATTCCCAAAGACCAGAGAAAGGGCCATGTCGCCTCCTCCTCCTCCCCCACATGCCACACATCATCTCTGGTCTTTATGCCTGCTACTCAGCTCACCTAGAAATCCCTCCTCTGTGCTCATTACCCAGAGCAACACTTCCTCCGGGAAGCCATCCCTGATATGCCATCTTCCCCGTCAGATCAGACAACCCATGGCATCAGCCCCTGTGGGACCTCCACCAACATTTGGGGATAGGATTGATATTAATAAGCACTGCCCGGACAAGAAGGGCTAGGCCCTCCTACTGGCTGCCCAGCCAGTCCTCATGTGGTGGAGACAAGCCCCTGGCCCTGGGTCCCCTCTCACTTGCCCCTCACCCTGGAAGGGCAGGCCCGGGGTCCGGCTCACGTCTTGGAGGAAGCAAGTGAGGTATGGCTGGAGGACCTCAGAGCAGCTGTGGTAGGCGGCCACAATGTATAGCAGCCTCCAGCCTCGCTGGCAGCTGTCCCTGCAAGCACACATGGGCCCCACTGCAGTGGCCACTGCTCTGCAGCCATGCCAGGAGTCTCCCCGCCCACCAGGCTCATCTCCTGAGGATGCCCCCTACCCCTGCCCAGTGAGAGCAGGGCTGGTGGGCACAGAGTTACACCAAAGTTGCGTTCTGTTGGGAATTCCAGGTGGGAGGGAAGAGAGGGGGTGAAGGCCCTCACATGCCCAATGTGTATAGAGAACAAGTCTTCCTTGGGTGGGGGGTGGGGGGCATCTCTCTGGATGATGGTCCCTGAAGGGGAGCCAGGGGACCCTATGCAGAGCTGGTGGCAAGTAAGGCTGGGTGGGAGGGTCAGGAGAGCACGCTGAGTGGTTCTGAAATTCCTGGGGGACGCGAGCCTGTGGACAGGAGGGTGGCCCAGTGCTAACAAGAGGAGCACAGGCTTTGGGCCCCGCCATGTGCTAGTCATGTGTAAGACATGGACACCCACCTTTGTGCTGCCCTGGTTCTAGGGTTTCACTTGTGGGAATCTCTGGTGTCTGGAGGCAGCACTTGGGCTCCCTTTAGGAAGCCACCCACCCCTCCCCAGGTCCCTGTGGTTTGGAGGTGGGTATGAGAGCCAGGGGACTTCCCAGGTGGCGCCAATGGTAAAGAACCTGCCTGCCAGTGCAGTAGATATGAGTTGCGGGTTCAATCCCTGGGTCGGGAAGATCCCCTGGAGGAGGGCCTGGCAACCCACTCCAATATTCTTGCCTGGAAAATCCCACGGACAGAGGAGCCTGGTGGGCTATAGTCCATGGGGTCACAAAGAGTCAGATGCGACCGACATGACTTAGCATGCACAGCATACCTATGAGAGCCAGGACTGGCAAGTTAGAACCCTGAAGCCCCTGGCTAAAGTGGCTGGTTCACGGTTTGCCATGAACTTGGGCAAACCCTGGGAGATGGTGAAGGGCAGGGAAGCCTGGCATGCTGCAGTCCACTGGGTTGCAAAGAGTCAGACATGACTTGGCAGCTGAACAACAATAAAAAATGGGAGCCAGGCTTGGCCAATTACAGTTCATCCACGCTCTGGCTATGGTGACTGGTTTGGGGACAGGCAAATGACCCAGGTCTAGCCAATCAGAGCTCTGTATCCTCCAGTCACTGTGGTTGGCTCAGGGATGCCCATGGGACCAAGACAGGTCAATAAGGCTGAATTTGGGAATTTTTGCTGCAAATATTCGGAGAAAGCAATGGCACCCCATTCCAGGATTTTCTTGCCTGGAAAATCCCATGGACGGAGGAGCCTGGTCAGCTGTAGTCCATGGGATCGCAATGAGTTGGACACGACTGAGTGACTTCACTTTCACTTTTCACTTTCATGCACTGGAGAAGGAAATGGCAACCCACTCCAGTGTTCTTGCCTTGAGAGTCCCAGGGACAGGGGAGCCTGCTGCTGCCATCTATGGGGTTGCACAGAGTCGGACACGACTGAAGCGACTTAGCAGCAGCAGGAGCAGCTGCAAATATTGAATCGGTCTTGTTTTGCCTGGGATTGCTGAGCTGGGGAATTTCCCCCCAGAGCTATCATCTTGTCAGTCTACGAGGTATATTGCTTGGGAATAATATCAACATAAAGAAAAGCAGGTCCAGGGTTCAGAGAAAGACTGCTTGCTGATGATGCCTGGATCCAGCTATGACTGAAGTCCTCTGTTAGATTTTCAGTTACCTGAATCCTCTTTTGCTTAAACCCAACTGAACTGGGTTTCTGTCACTTGCAACCAAGAACCTGGACTCACCCATTATCAGTGCATTTGACAGATGAGGAGACTGAAGCTCAGAGACCAGAAAGGGCTTGTCCAAAACCAAGCGATTTCAAACATATGTGCTCTGTCTCTGGCGTGAGGAAGAGGATGAAAGGGGAGAGAGTCGGGAGGGCACAGGCTGGGAGATGGGAGGCTGACCTGGCCCCTCTGGAGCAGGAAATGGTGGGGAGGGGATGACACTCACTGCTTGGTGCTGGTGTTGTCTGTGATCTGCTTCACAACCTGGCAGTAACACTCATCCCTCATGACCTCATGGTCCCTGCACAGCTGGGGGAGGGCAGGCCAGGTCACAGGTCACATGCCCATAGGAACACGGTGGGCTCCTGAAGACAGGCCTGGCGTCCCTTCCCCAGAACCCTCCCCACCAGCAGGATGCACTCCTCGTTGGGCCACACGAGTGCTTCCCACCCCAAAGGCTGCAGCCCTGGCTGACAGATGGGGAACCCAAGCCACAGGGCAGGCAAGGGAGCTCTTGCAGGGGCTGGACTGACCTTCAGGAGGGTGTACAGCACGTCCAGTTCACTCTGGCCCTTCAGTGGGGCATCCCCCATGAACCGCATCACAGCTGGAGGAAACACTGTCCCACTCAGCCACCAGCCTCCTGGCTGCCCACCCACCCAGGAACCCCGGGTTGGACCCCTCCCCCAGAGGCTATGGCCAGGGCAGGTAGGGGGAAGGGGGCTCCTCCTCTCCTCCCACATCTGAGGGAAGGGGTGGTGGTCAGCAGGGATCACAGTGCGGCGTCCCTCCTGGCCCAGGGCCCTGGCCACTGTCCCACCCCCACACCTAGAAACATGTCTGTGGCCATCTTGTTCAGGCTGCTGTCGCTGAGCTCAATGAGGGAGTCCTGGAGTGGGGTCTGTGGGGAGAGGAATTGGGTCATGGTGGGAGGAAAGGAGAGGGGAGGAGAGGCAGAGGGGAGGAAAAGGGGAGGGGAAGGGTCCTATCTTGACAACAGAAGGGTCCACACCACAGAAGGCGGTGGGTGGACCCTTGAGAAGATGAGACATTTCCTTCCGGAGGAACCCAGGCCTTTGGGGTACCCAGTGGTGGGGTCCCACTGAGGACAAGGCTATTTGGCCCACGGGCCTGGGAGGCACTCTTGTATGGCCATTTCAGAGGGATCTGGAGCTGGGCACCTTCGTAAAGCAAAGCATGTCCTCCAAGGTTCTGGACTCCCGACCCTCCCTGGATTTCAGCCTGAGGCCATCCCTGCAAGGGGAAGTAAACGCTACTGATCAGTCTTGCCTCCAAGACAGCCTCTCGCACATGAAGTGCGCTGGACCCAGTGTCAGTCCTCCTGGCAGCAAGGCTCCTGAGGCAAAGGCTGCAGACAGGCCTCCCTCCTGAGGGTTTTTCATTCCCTCCCAGACCTGAGGTCTCCTGCTTGGGCAGCTGTGAAAAGCTCTGCCCCAGAAAGACCCTCCTCAGGGCAGGCCACCACTCACTGGGGTCTCCTCTGAGAGTCTCGGAAGTACTTCTGGGCAAACTCGAGCATTGTGTATGGTGGAAGAGCCAGGCCGTCCTCCCCACGGTCCATGGAGCCAGCTCTGACTGGGGGGCCCTGCAAGGGGGCCGTCCGCTACTCCGTTGATCAGAGCCCACCCAAAGCCAGCCCAGGCTGACTGTGCACAGACCCTCTCCACCTGTCCCCACCCCATGGGCCACCCCTTGCCCCATGTGGCCCCATTGCCTCCCCGATGACCTGGTCCAATGGATCTTATCACTTACCCCTTTATCTCCCTCCACCCTAGCGAGCTCCGTGCCACCACAGGACCCAACCTGGCCCACTCATCAGGCCCTGCCCCATCAAAGGTAGACCCACAGTCTGGCCACCCCAGGCTGGGTCCTGCCCCTTTGGCCTGGTCACTTACCCTTCTGCTGACACCACCCACCCTACCTGACTGGCCACACCTCCAGCCGCCTCTGGTCACATCTGGTGTCTCATATCCCTCAGGTCACACGTCTGGCTGGCCCTACCAGGCTCCCTGGTCCCAGGATGGCCTGCCCTTGGCTGACCCTGCTCCCCTCCACCTCCACAGTCAGGCCGACCACACTGCTGTGTCCGCTCCTCTGACCAGCCCGGCGTTCTCACCTCCCTCCTGCGGCCCACCTCCCGTGCAGCGGTGGTGGAGGCCACGGCGGCGGCCACAGCTGCAGCGCGGCCCCGGCCTGGCTCGGTAGGCAGCTGTAGGAAGTCAGGGGCAGCCGCGGGCTGCACCAGGTCAGAAGGGAAGCGGCCCACGCGCCCGTGGATGGTCCCAAACCGCCAGCCTAGGGGCGGAAAGGGTCTGAGCAGTGAGAGGGTCTCATCTGGGGAACAGAGGGATACAGAGCCAGTGAGGGAGGCATGCCATGGGGCCAGTTATGGAGGAGGACAGAAGGACACTGGCTCAGGGAAGGGGAAGTGGCCCCCTGGAGGCAGGCTAGAGTGGGGGTCTGCAGAGAGGAGAAAGCAACGCCTGTGGACCTTCGGGCCACGACACAGAAGCACTAATGTCCACGGAGACCTGTCAGCCTGATGTGTGGACAGGGACTGGGCTACATGACCATCTTAGCAGCTGCAGCCTGGCGAGACCCTTGGGGACCTCAGGACCCGCATTGCAATCTGCTCTATTTGAGGTTTCCAGGTCTGGCAGCTTGGGTAGCTGAACAGGGGTCCCGGGGTACCCACCGAAGTCAGGGCCCCGGCGCCGCAGCTCCTCCAAGTACACCACCTTCTTGCCAACCACACAGCCTGCACTGTAGCCTGCAGGTCCGGCTCATGTCAGCACCCGCAGGGGAGGTCCCTGCCCCACTGCCTCCGTGCTTACCCCCCACCCCCCACTGGCGCTAACCCAGTCGAGGCGGCTCCAGGGGCTGCAGGTGAATGATGTCACCCTTGTGGAAGGCCAGCAGCACGGGGTCCTCAGGCAGGAAGTTCCTCACAGCGACCACGTAATCTGAGTCCTGCATCAGTCAGGAATTGGGTGAGGGCTGTGGGCCCATGCTCTCCTCCCAGAGGCCAGGGCCCACTCCCCTGCCCCACACACAGGCTGTGAAAGCACGGCCACAGGCCTGACCCCCCACCCCACCCCTCCCACAGCCTTGGCACTGAGGCCAGGTGCCGGGGCCTGGGGACCGCCTGGTCTGGAGGAAGCATGGGGCTGGATGTGGTAACGGGGCGGTCAGTGACGGGCAGTGCAGCCCCTACAAGAGGGGAGGAACAAGGCTGCCATGGAGCCCAAAGGCCTAAGTGAAGGACTCTCAGGAGGCCGGCAGCAGGGGCACAGGCCCCAGGTTGGAAGGCACAGCTCTGGTGAGAGCCTGCAGACACAGTCGCAGACACACAAGTGCATCCACGCCTCCCAGATGGGCGTGGCTGGTACATTCAGGCCCTCAGCCTGCTGCAGGCATCTGAAGGAGGGCCCTGACCTTCTTCAGCTCCAGGATGAAGTCGTCTACCAAGGTTTTGACCTGGTGAGCTCGGGCTGAGAAGAGAATGACCTTCTCACTGGCCAAGTTGAACTCCAGCATGTTCTGGGAGGGGATGGTCACAAAGAGGATGTCTGCAAAGCTGGAGGAGGGGGAGGTGGCATGAGGCAGGACACCACAGCCAGAGGTATGCCCCCCTCCACCGTCTGCATCTCTGGCCATGCCTGCCTCCCCTCCCCTCCTGGCCACAGCTCCAGCACCCTGCCCATCACTTTGTGAACCCACAACCTCTCAGCACCCCCATGCTTTGTCTTTTATTTATTTTTCTGCCTCTTGATCCAACCCCCTTTGATTTTGCCCACAAATCTGTCTCTTTCACTAAGCAAACGCTCAGTCTCTAGAAGGAAGGAGCCTGCACCTCACCAATGCCTGAGACTCCCTATGCTATGGCTTAAAGGACTATGGGCTGCTGGGAGGGAGGGGTCAGAGGACACAGGAAGGTTTCACACTCAAGCATCGGCACTTGGTTGTTCACATACGGTAGCCCTGCCCTCAGCAGGCTCTGGGGCGGGACTTCAGGGGTGTCCAAGCTGGGGAAGGGGTACTGGCTCCCAGCTCACCACTGCCTGGCTGTGTGACCCAAGACAAGCAACATCTCTCTCTGAGCCTGTTCCCTTGATTAAAGAGTTTGGCATAGAGCTGGGTACATGGTAGGTATAGTCATCCCTCGGTATCTACAGGAGACTGGCTCCAGGGCCCTTTGAGGGCAACCAAATCCACGGGTGCTCAAGTCCCTCCCATAAGATGACCTGGTATTTGCATATAACCTATGCATATCTGTTCACTTTAAATCACCTCTAGATTGCTTTTAACACTTGAAGCGAAGTGAAAGTCATTCAGTCATGTTCGACTCTTTGCGACCCCATGGACTGACTATACAGTCCATGGAATTCTCCAGGCCAGAATACTGGAGTGGGTAGCCGTTCTCTTCTCCAGGGGATCTTCCCAAGTCGGGGATCAAACCCAGGTCTCCCACACTGCAGTCAGATTCTTTACCAGCTGAGCCACAAGGGAAGCCCAAGAATACTGGAGTGGGTAGCCTATCCATTCTCCAGGTGCTCTCCCCAACTCAGAAATCAAACCAGGGTCTCCTGCATTGCAGGTGGGTTCTTTTATATCAACTGAGCTATCAGGGAATTCAATGTAAACGCTGTACAGATAGTTATAAAAGCAAGATAGATGTTATGGGAATAGTTGCCAGTGAGTGAAAAATTTGTTTTGATTTTTGGAACTTCCTGGAATTTTTTTTCAGAGTATTTCCCATCCACCATTGGTTGAATCTGCAGATGTGAAGCCTGTGAACACAGAGAGCTGACTGTACTCAGCCACCAGCTGTCGAGTGAGTCGGTGCGTGGAGGAAGCGCTGGTGTCAACCCACGCCCCAAATCCTGCCAGCCCACGCCCTGCCTACACCCTACGTCAACCCTCCCCCTGCCTGTTGCTCACCTGTAGGTGCGCAGGACCCGCAGTTGCCCACTCGCCTCGTGGCTGCCCTTGACCACACGCAGGAGCTTGATCCCCGTGTGGGACACAGCCAGCATCTGTACCCCGGTGCCCACACTGCCCTGGGGAGGAGACAGGGGCATGTGAGGGTCTTCCAGGCTCATCCCCAGAGCCCCTGGGCAGACAGAGGGTGGGCAGGGGGATGGGCAGGGGGCTCCTACCGTGGCAGGAAAGAGGCGGGAGAAGTAGACCTCCCAGCTGTCCCGGGCGGTGTTAACCACGGCCCGCTTCACGCTCTCTGTCACCAGGGGCCGCTGTGTGTCCAGCTGGTTCTGGGCTAAGGGACATGGGTTGGGTCAGGACCGGGACCCCCTCCCCTGCTAACTCGCAGTGCATGGAGGGAAGGCTGACCCTCAGCAAAGAGGTGTCAGACCATTGCGTTCCTAGCGTCCATACTGGGAAACTGATATCCACAAACAGGATAGTGGGGACCGCAGCTGGGCCAGTATAGTCCAACCCAGACCTGCAGCTGGGCCCCGTGGAGAGGCCAGGAGCAGTGCAGAGAGGGTAGCAGGGGCTCTAGCAGGCTGCCCCTCCCTCCCCACCCCCCGCAGTACCAAACAGGGCTTTCATCTGGAGCCGCTCCTCCGTGGAGATGCGCAGGCAGGCCTCGGAGAGTGTGTCGTGCAGGACCTGCGGGAGGGGCATGAGGCAGGCGGCTGTGGGGGTCCCTGAACCTGAAGCCCAGGCTAGACTGTGTTAGGATGACTGAGGATGGGGGGCTTTCCATGCAATGAGGGTATTGTGTAAATCAGACCCCACTTCTGAGGACCCTCACCCTTCTCATCTCCATGATTCCCAGGCCCTGGTCTCCTGATCCACACAGGGGATCTTGGGGTGGACCCTGGGCCTCACGAGGTGAAACCAGCCATGAGGCTGCTTAGATGTGGGCTCCCCAAGCCCGTCCACGGCAGAGAGCACAGCAGACCAGCTCCCTGTCCTCACTGCGGGTGAGGACCCTAAACCCGAGCAGGAGGCTTGGCAAATGGCTGATCCATACGCCTGCTCCTCTGCTGCCAATCGAGGCCGGAAGGCGGGACAGGCCCTCACCTGGCGGAATAGGAGGTCCAGCTGCACAGGGTGGCTGTGGTCATCCTTGGGGTAGAACACCTGCGGCGTAGGGCTGCCATGAGGCTCCACGCTCCTTACCAGCTGGGCTGTGACCCACACAGGTCCTGCACCCCCTCCAGCCCTGGTAGCGCCCCAGCACCTCTTTGCGCAGGAAGATCTGCCAGGGGGCATCCCGGTAGCCGTAGAAGTTGGGGTTCGGGAGGCGGTGCAGCCGCGTCTGTACAGGATCCTCAGGAGGCTCCAGTGACCGTGAGGGCAGCACTGGGGAGGCAAGGTCCAGGAAGGGCAAGGTTGGGGCAGAGAGGCTTCCTCCCGCTCGGTGGGTAGACACCTGATCACACGGGCACGCGGGCACACTCGCTCAGCCCCACCTTCCTTCCACACACAGAGACCCAGCCTTGCAGTCCTAATGCTGTGGGGATAGGGGTAGGGGCCGGGGGTGCCCAGAGCAGTAGAGACAAGGCTCTGCCCAGAGGGAGGCCCTGGCAAGGTGGGTGGAACAGATGGTTCAGAAAGGACAGAGCTCTCGATGCTGGGAGCTGGGGCAGAAATCAAATGGCGACCTGGGAAAATCTGCGGGCTGGTTTGTGAGGGGCCTGCGGTCTTGGCAGTCAGGCAAAACTCCCTGAGGAGGTGAGGCTTGAGACTTCATGATGAGAAGGGAACAGGCATGCAAGGATCTTCTGCGAAAAGCATTCTCAGCAGGGGGAACAGCAAATATGAAGGCCCTGTGGCAGGACTGAATTCTGCGTGGCCCAGAAACAGTGAGGAGCAGAGAGCCCCAGGGTGGGGGGAGCAGGAAGAGGTGAGGCTGGGGGTGGGCCACAGCTGGGATCCTGGGGTTCATCCCAGGGGCCACTGGAATGTCACTGGCGGGTATGATGGCAACTGACTGATCTGTTACGATCACTGTGGCTGCCATAAGGCAGGAGATGAAGAGGTTAGGACTCCAGCTGTGATGTCAGGAGGCCTGGGATTCTGTCCCTGGTCTGACACTTAAGAGTTATGTGATCTTGAGTGAGTCATTTAACCTCTCTGTGTCTGTATTCTCATCTGTAACATCTACGGGCACTGTGTTGGACATACAGTATGTACTGTATGTACTGTGTACATACAGACAGTACTGTGTTGGAGAGTCTGAGTGAGGATTTAGAATGGGCCTGGCCTGAAATCAGTGCCAGGCAAATACTGATACGATTGCACAGACATCCACATAGCGTGTCCACACAGGCCCAGGGTCATGGACACACAGGCCACCATCATGCAGACCAAGACTCACCTGTGCTCACACCAACCACCTCGTGCACTCGGACACCTGCCCTCCAGCCCCTCCCTTCCTCCTGGCCCTCACCTGGAGCGGGCCCCACGGATGGCCGCTGTGTGCTGGTCACTGGCTTTACCAAGGCCACGGCCTCTCTGGAGACCTGTCCCTAGAAAGACGGCCCACCACAGCATACAGAGGCTCCCCTAGAGGCCCCCCTTTGTCTTCTGTTCTGCCTGGGCCCCGCCAGCCCTAGCCCCTCACCTGGATGCTGGGTACCGCCACCGGGGGGCTCATCTGCCCCCTCAGGATCGTCAGGGCCTCCTCATGGGGATCGGGCCGTTTTATGAACACCCTCCCGCCGTCCTTCCTGGGGAGCGGGACACTGAGCCTCCTCTTCACAGCCACACAGTCCCACCCAGGAACTTCTTCCTCTCCCCCCATCACTGTAAAGTATAACTCCAAGAGGACCAGAGACGGGCATGGGGTCACACAGCACCCCTAGAGAGCGGTGCTGGCCTCCCTCTGCCCGGGGGTGGGGGGAATCTCATCTGGACCACCTGGGTGAACAGGCACTCCTTAAAGGCTACTGGGCAGGGTGCTGTGAGCCCAGCAGACAGGCACACGGTGGGGGCAGCCATGCAAAATGGCCAGAGGGCTGGGTGGGTAGGCTGACCTGAGGGCCTCAGGCCGGCCCCCCCGGGGCAGCTGCTGGTGCTGCCTGACAATGTCCTTGATCTGCTGCGTGGGCTGTGGGAAGTGCTCCGAGTTGAGGGTTGAGGACCGGACTGGCTCCAGGCAGGGCGAGGCTGTGGCGGGACATGGGATAGAGGGCAGGTGAGTGCACCCTCCAGTCCCATCTTGGGAAGCCCCTGCTGCAACAGGACACTCACTGCTTTCTGGAGAAGCCCAGCTCTGAGGAAGAATGGGGGCAGCCACGGGCTTGGTGGGGAGCCTCGGGGCCTTGGCCAGAGGGGCATGGGCTTCGGGCTTTGGAGCAGAGCGCAGGAGCACAGGCTTGGCCGGGGGTCCGGTGCCTACAAACTTCGGCTGGGCCTCTGGTGCTAAGGGTTTCTGTTGAGAGCAGGGTGTGAGGAGGGTTTCCTGGGTCACATCAGTCTGATCTCAGGAACTCCACGTTGGCCCAAGAGAGGTGGAGGGGGCTCCTGGCTCAGAGAGGTATAGCAATGCCCTGGGGCAACACAGCACTCATGGGGGGCCAGACTCACCTCTGGGAGCAAAGGCCTCGGGGTGGGACTCAGGGGATGCTTCTGGAGTGCCATGGCCTGCAGAGTCATCTCCCGGGCCTGCAGAGAGTGGGGGTGAGTGGGTAGGCCCAGGCTTGGGCCCCACAGGGCCCCCTGGCAGGACACCTCCGTCCCCTGGCACTCACCAGCAGCACAGCCTGCTTGTGGATGAAGGCTTGCTGCAGGGCCAATGTGGAGGCGTCCAGGCCTGGAACTGGGGTGACCAGGTCAGGGGGCACAGACCCAGAGATGACGGAGATGGGGGTGGGAATTCCCTACCCTGCCTGCCCCGCTGGCTCACCCCATAAGCCTGAGGCTGCCTCTGTCCTAGGGCTAAAGCTGCCCTGAGCACCGCAGGGCCCCGCCAAGCCCAACCCTGAACCCAACCTGGAGTAGGCACTGACTTGGCTTTGGCTTTGGCTCTGGAGGTCTCCTGGGGGGGCCTTCAGTGCTGCTGTTGCCATCTCCACCAGGCTGGCCTCCCCCTTTCATGCGGTAGGCAATGGCTGTTGGCTTCTCCAGGTCCTGGGAAGCAGATGGCTCAAGTGACAGCCCCAATGCCATGCTCCCCCAGACTCCAAGGCAACGGGCACCTGACACCACCACCACCTGCTCACATGGGCCCCCCTCCGGTCACCCTAGGGCCCGGCTGCAAGAGGCTCCTGTGCACATGCCCTGCTTTGGCCTGCAAAGGCCTGTTGTGTGTCCCTACCGCATCCCCGTAGGACAGCACAGGGTCGAAGAGGCTGTCCAGGTAGCAGTCCAGCCCCTTGTGGGGCACAGCAGGCTCTCCAAGGCTGTCTGAGTCTGGTGGGGTTGGGGCAAAGTCAAGTTCTTTCCTCCTGCTGATCACCCCTCCCGCCCTCAGGCTCAGCGCCCTGTCTCAGCTCCCGCCCAGAGACAGCAGCCACTGCTGGTGGATCTTGGAGGGTCCCTCTCCGAGGCTCAGTCTCCCCATTTGTACCATTCTCATTGTGGCTGCAGTACCCATCGGAATCGGCCACAACAGGCACGAGCCGCTGGGGCTGGGGCCTGGTGGGTGCATCATCGTCCGAGTCCCAGCTGTTTCCGAACACCCTGGGGGTTGGGGAACACTGCAGCTAAGCCCCCTGGTGGACCCTCCTCTGTGCCCCGGGAGTTTTCCCTTTGAAGGTAGGTCCCCTCCCTGAAGACCTCGAAGTTCAAGTTCAGCTCACAGCCACCAGCATGCAGGAGGGGGGCCTCGGGCTGGGAGAGACCACCTCTACCTGAGGCCTCCCCTGCAGGCCGGGGGCCCCTCTGCACCCACAAGGAAGTAGGCTTTCCGTCGAGGGAACTCCCTGAGCAGCTCGAGGTCCGACACCAGGTCCAGCACGTAGTCGTGGCCAGCCAGCTCTGCCCACTGGACCCCATTCTTCATGGCCACCGTCCAGCCTCGCCAGCCATCGACCAGCCCCCTGGTGATAGCACGTGGAGAGATGGGAATGAGGGATGGCGCCAAGAGGTACTGCCCTGGGGAGACCCTGGATGGAGCCAGGCACATGACTGGAGCAGACCCTCCAGGACTGGGGGACCTGGCTTCCTGCCCCCACCTCCTCCTTCCCAGGTGTGCAAGGGTGTGCTGGGTGGGGCATCCCAGGAGCCAACCTGTGCCTCAGAATGTCTCCGGCCACCTCCTCCCCTGTACTCCAGGAGTGCACTGGGCAGGAGAACTGGTCACCTGGGCAGCAGCAGATATGGGGCTCAGCCCCAAGCATCTGCGGCCAGTCCTGCCACCTCCCCACTCTTGTCCTGGGCCCTGATTGTGCATCCTCACGGCCCTGCTCCCAGCCCCAGTACAGGTCCTGCCCCGCCCTCCCACTGACCTCTCTCTAGGCTGCTTGCAGCAGGGCCACCCAGCTTCTCCTAACCCTGGGCTCTGCTGCCCCTCCATGGGAGGTTAGGGAGGGCAGCTCACCATTGAAGCAGCCCACATCCAGTGCCATGCCAGCCTTCTCTTGGGTGGCTGTCCACTCAAGCTGAGTCGGAGGGAAGGTGCGGGCAGCACCAGAGACCATGGCCTGCATGAGGCGATGTTGACACACAGCCTGGAAGCCACCCTGCCCGTGATCAGACACAAACCTGGCGGGTAGGAATTGGAGCAAGGATGAAGCTAGCTAGACGTGGGGGAAACCCTGAGACTGGTCAGGGATGCCCAGGCCAGCCCAGAGCTCCAAGGTTGGGCTGCCAATGATTAGGGCAGCTTGGAGCTCCCAGGCTAAGCTGAAAGCAACCAGGCCAGCCAGGGGTACCTCAAGCCAACAGGAGTCTAAGGATGCCAAAAAGGTTCTGGGCAGGCCCAACTAAGCTCAATGGAGCAAAATGTCATTGCCAGGATGGGGCCTGCAGGAGGTGAGCAAAGATATGGCCTCAGGGACTTACTCCATTTTACCAGGCCACCCGGGTGGTCATCAGTCCTCTCTGAGCCTGCCACCGAGTTCACAGATGGCTGTGAGGGTTCCAGCTGACCCAGGGTCAACCAGCCTGCTCCCTGCCAGGGGCGGGCACTCCTTGTGCCCGGTTCCCCACTCATCCCCGCTGCTGGTGGCCTGTGGCTACCATGGGGAAGCTAGAGCCATGCCCACAGGAAGCCCAGCGGGCAGGTAGTGGCCCTGCCCCCAGCAGAGTCCCAGGGAGCTGCCCTACTGTGCTGAGCTCGGGAGGGCTCTGCATGCTCTGCAGCTCACAGCCACAGGTGGGTCCTGTTACCATCCCCAATTCCCAGGTCAGGAAAGAGGCTCAGAGAGAGGCAGTGAGTCGCCCCAGATCACACAGCAGGAAAGTCAGAGCTAGGTTTCACACCGAGGGCCTGCTTGAGCTCTTTCCCATGCAAATCAACCTTGTCGCCAAGGAGGCGGACATCACCAACCTTAACATGATCAGGATGCTGACGCTGGCCACGCTTACACAGCGCTTACCGCCAGCCTGTCCTCTCGGCATTTCACACATTTCCACAGTTAATTCTCAAACAGCCTGATGTGGGCACTCTTACCATCCTCATTTTATAGGTGAGGAAACAGGCTCAGAGAGGCTATTTAACTTGCTCAAGGTCACACAGCCCATATGTGGCTGAGCTGGGATTTGAACACCGACTGTTGCAGTCTATACCCCTAATGACCCTGCTGCAACCCACTGCCCACCACGTGAGAGATCAGAACCTCTCTTCCAGGTTCCCCACACCCTAGTCCGGCCACCTCTGAGTTCTGGAAGCCCTGTATCAGTCTTGTCTGACTCCTGCCCTCTGATGTGAAGCCCTGAGCCAGCCTCTGAGCCTGAGCTTCCAGGCACAGAGCCTTCCTCTTGCCTGGCCTGGAATCTGCCCCGGGCCCTGGCCACCCGGCTCCACTCACTTGAGCAGGTACTTGTCCAGGCGCGGGGACGGTGCGAAGCTGCTGAGGCAGGCGGCCAGCAGGAGCCAGCCCCGCTCGGCATTGTGGGTGCTGGGGTTGTGCCACACCTGGTTGGCCAGTTGCGCCAGGATCTCATCCCGTAGCTCGGGCACTGCCAGCCCCTTCTGCACGATGTAGCTCCCGAAGACGTGGTCCCGGGCGCCGTGCAGCTGGGGATCGCCCATGAAACGCAGGATCTGGCCACAAGCAGATTCTCCTGGGCCTCTCAGAGGGCTGTTCCCACCGGTACCCACCCCCTCATATGCATCCCTCACATGTCCTTCACGTGTCCTTCCCAGGTCCCCCTGCCCATATAAAAGTTCTCCACAGTAAAACTGTAACAGGCTCGTGCATGCTAAGTCACTTCAGTCATGTCTGACTCTTTGTGACCCTATGGGCTATAGCCTGCCAAGCTCCTCTGTCCATGGGATTCTCCAGGCAAAAATACTTGAATGGGTTGCCATTCCCTCCTCTGGGGAATCTTCCCAACCCAGAGATTGAACCCACATATCTTATGTCTCCTGCATTGGTAGGTAAGTTTTTTACCCCTAGCTCCACCTGGGAAGTCAGCCTGGCTTACCTTGGGCCAAGTGATCAGGGCTTGGGGAAAGTCAAAATTCTACTGCTCACAAATCTTCTAAGCTCCAGCCCCTCCCCTCACCCTGACATCCAGCAGGTCCCTCACCTCTGGCTCTATCCAGGCCCCCGAGGGCACTTTCCAGCATCCATACCCAGCCACATCCTCCCATGGAAGCACTGTCCATGGCTCCCTTGGGCCCCAGGGAGCCCAACCTTAGCTCTGGGCTTGTTGATCAAAGCCTCCTGCCCCTCTGGCCTTACTCTCCTGAGTCTCTGTTCTGACCATGGCCACTTCTCTCCTCTCTACCCCTCCACTCACCCTGGCTGGGAGACTCTGCCGCCACCTTCCTCTCCAGCTCAAATACCCCTTCCTCCAGGAAGCCTTCCCTGACTCTGCCTGGGGCTGCATGAAGGGCCTCGTCTGGGCTCCCCAACCCCCATCCCTGCCTCTATCCACGGGAATGGGTCACTCATTAGGTCTGTTCTGCCTCCCCTTTCAGATGAGGCTCTATTCTGGAAGGTCCAGAGAGGCTGGGAGGCAGCCATGTTGCTGAGATGATTGACAGAAGACAGGCCCGCATCCCCAGACCCCACCCCAGAGAGAAGAACAGACACTGCCTCCTAGATATCCCTCCTATCTAGGGCTCAGGCCTGGGCTGGTAGAGGGTCCAGGGGAGCAGTACGGGGGTTTCCTGTGTGGTCTCAGGGCCGGGCTGTGGTTTGGAAGGTGGTCTGTGCAGACTCATACCAGCTTGAAGATGCTCATGGCCTCCATGTGGTATTCCGCCGGCAGCCGTGTGAGGGGTGTCCTCAGGGGCACGGTCAGCATCCCAAAGGCAGGCTCCTGGGCACAGGGCAGGCTCATGGACACAGAGTGGGGAGGCATGGGCCCCTCCAGACCCGCTGATCTAGGCCGGGTGGGGGCACACGAGCCTGAGGTGCCCAGGCTCTGGTCCCCAGCATGCAGACAGAGATGCAGCGGATCAGGGCAGAGCCCCCCCGAGATGCCCCTGGAGGGCAGGAGATGAGCAGCAGGGGTGATATGTTCTGGGTCCACTCACTGCTTGTCAGGTTTCTAAAATGTTTCCAAACAGCCACTGCCCGAGCCCCTGGGGCCCTCCACCACCATCCAGGCCCGTGGAGCCCCCAGACTCCTCATGACCCAGCAACTGGAGGGCTCGGGCATACTCTCAAAGGGCGTGGCCAGGAGTTGGCAGTATCCAAGGACAATGCCAGCTGTCACTGTGTCTCTTCCAGCTCTTACCTTGAAGTGGCACCGCACAAACTTGGCCATGGGGTAGTTGTTGATGTCCAGGGGCAGCGTGACCTGGGGCTCAGCCCGAAGCCGGGGAGTCCGCACAAGGGCCACCTGGGGCCCCTGGGCTGTCCTGAGGCCTGAGGACAGAGGAGGCCCAATGGGTCTGGCCCCCTGGCCAGCCTGCCCCCCAACACCGCCCAGCGCTGACATACCTGCCACAGCTCGCAAGAGCCCAGCCAGCTCCACTGGAACCTCCAGGTGTCCCACGGCCACCACCTGCCGCTTGCTCAGCTCCTAGGGGGTCAGCACAGGGTGAGGGGATAGGCCTGCCACACCCCCACCTGCCTGCCTCCCTTCCTGTCCCCCACAGCTGCCCGGACCCCCACACCCACCTCCTGCTCCCGCAGCCACGCCTCCTCCACCCGGAGCCTCCGCTCCGCCCTCAGCTGCAGGAGAGCAGATGGTCAAGGCGGGCAGCGGCGGGCAGAGGGGACGGCGGCCCCAGGCCCACCTCACAGATGGGGGAGGCAGTGGCGCAGCCAGAGAAACAGGTGCGGGAAGAAGAGAGCAAGAGACTCAGGCAGAGGGCAGAGCAGTGATGCTTTGGGGAAGGAGAGACGCACAGGATGTCAGAGAACAGCAGAGAGGTGCGTTCTGGGGCCCCTCCCTGGAAAGTGTTAGACCTTCCGTTGTGTCCAACCCTTTGCGATCCCATGGACTATAGCCCGCCAGGGTCCTCTCTCTGGGGATTCCCCAGGCAAGAATACTGGAGTGGGTTGCCAATTCCTTCTCCAGGGGATATTCCCGACTCAGGGATCGAACCCGGCTCTCCCACATTGCAGGTGGATTCTCTACCGTCCCAGGGCTACCAGAGAAGCACCTCCCTGGTGCCCCACAAAACTCCAGCAAAGGCGCACAGCTTCTTGAGGCTATGTTTGTCTGGCTGTGGAAACGTGACAACAGGCCAAGACCAGCACCAAGACAAGGGCAAAACCAGAGTGAGTGCTGCTCAGGTCACCAAATTCTAATCATGCCAGGTTACTGGGCCCTGCTATGAGCCCTGTGCCAGGCCACACCCTCCAGACAGCCTCTCATTCAACCCCTGTACACCCCAAGAGGTGGGTGAGGAGAACAGGGCTAGAGAGGGACAAGTGGGGATCGAACCCAAGCCTGTCCAGGCCAAATGCCTCCTCCCCATCCCTGCCGCCCCATGGACCCTGACAGGGCAGGCCTGGTTCAGGGGAGAGGGACAAGAGCCCAGCCTGCAGCACCTTGAGGTAACGCCGGTGGCTTGTGTACGTGTGCACCAGGGTCCGGAACTTCACCAGACGCCTCCTCATCTGCTGATACCGCTGCCTGGGGCAGGGAGAAGAGGAGAAGGGGTTTTGAGTAGGAGGGCCAGGGGGCCGGGGTCATGGGTGACCAAGGGGAAGAGATGTCCACACCCGCCTTGCTGGGGTGTCAGTGTCCACATGTCACTCTGGGACCCAGTGCAAAAAGGGAAACAAACTCAGAGAGGGGCAGCGACTTGGCCAAGGTCACACAGCAAATGTAGTCGCAGGGTCTGTTGGCCGTCCCAGGGTATGGGAGATGCAGGGTGAGGCCCCTCTTGGTGGATGGATTCCTACCCACCAGTCACAAGGACCAGGGGGTGGGAGGGGAAGACACACAGAATCTGATCACCCTTCCCACAGAGGCCCCTACTCTCAGCTTGCATGCCTCTGGGAGTGGGGAACTCACTACCCAAGTTCAGGCTCAGCCTTCCTGAGGCCTGGCCACAAAAGCCCAGGGAGCCCTGCCCGCTCTGGGCCTGCACCTGGCCAGGTAGCCACGGGCCCGGCTCTGCAGCAGGATGATCTTGCGGCGTAGGGAGTGGAAACGGCGCTGGACAAAGAAGCCGCGGAGGCACCGCTGTAGCGTGAGGGCCGCCAGGCTCAGGACGTGGTCCCGCATGCCCTCCAGCAGCTGGTGCAGATGCTCCTTCAGGAAGAGCTGGGGGCAGCAGGCGAGCGCTGAGGCTGAGATCTCCGGGGACTGCCTGGGCCCACCCTCCCCAGGAGTCCCTGGAGACAGAGGACAGGCCAGCCCCAGATCAGGTGGAGGATGGGCCAAGTCTGGAGAGGTGGGGAAGTCAGGACAGTGAATTGGACAGTGAGCGCGGCCAGGCAGAGTCTGGAGGTGGGATCAGCGTCCATGCCCCAGCTCGGCTGGATGGCCTCTGGCCTGGGCGCTTCTGAGCCCACAGTCTCCAGCCACAGGGCACCTAGGGGCTGATCATGGGTAGGACTCACCTTGCTGACACCAACACAATACATGTTTGGTGTGACCGTGCATAGGCGGCTCAGCACCGACACACACATGTCCCCATTGGCTGGCAGGTTGTGCTGGAGGGCCACTAGACAGCGGTACCTGCAGGCCCCAAACCCAGCGCGGGACTATTGGACCCATCCAGCTGCCTGCTAGACCTCAGGGTCACCACCCAACCCCTGTCTCTGGGAGGCCTGGGTCCCATCAGAGCCTTTACTCATAGTCTCTTATAACTACAAAAGGGTTTTCTGTCCCAAGGCTACTTGAAATGAACATTAAACGAAGCCCTTTAATTCGTTTAAACCATTAAACGAACGGTTTAATAAATGCTTTCAGCAGAAAAAAATGCTTTAACGCCATCTGCTGGAAACTTGTCATATTAGTAATAGCTACAAAATGACTCCTCTTTGGAATCAACACATACATAATAAAACTATAAAAAATGCAACGTAGTAAGTACATCTGCCATGTAACAGCTAGTATGCGGTGGTCTTGTGTAGTGCACAACCTGAGCAACTACGCGTGGCCAGCCCTGTTCTGCCTGGGTTGTGAATTCCTGGGGCCATGGGGGGCTGGGCAGGGGTCTGCAGAGCTCAGGAAGCACCAGACCAAGGTACCTGTCGATGAACACCTGGAAGGGCAGCCGCACTGGAAAGCCCTCCTTCCGAATCCGCACAGTCTCCAGCAGCCCTGAATAGCGTAACTGGGCTGTCACCACATCACACTCAAAGAGGCCTGGCTCCTGGGGGAGGGCCCAGAGAGGAAGCCTGCATATCGGCCCAAACATATGCAATGGTCTCCACGGTGGGCTGGGCAGATGGGAAGTCCAGAGAGGCAAAGCTACTTGCCCAAGGTCACACAGCATGGGGAGAGGACTTGGCTCCCCCAGGGGCCCCCGCCATTACATACCTTCTTATGGTTTGGCTTCAGGCACCGGACGAACAAGGGGTTACACCTGGACAGAGTTGAGAAGAGGGCAGTGTGAAGCTCTGGGGAAGACGGGTGCTTGCCCCCAGGGTCACAGGGTAGGTGCAAGCACCCTGCCACACCCACCTCTCCATCTTTTCCACCAGGTCCAGAAGTGACTGCTGGAACTTGGCTGCCACCGTGTGTGCCTTGTAGAGCCGGGAGACGGAGCTGCTCTTGCCCAGGCGCTGAGGGGCAGCCTGCGGGGCATGGCTGGAGAAGAGGTGTGCTACCACCTGGGCCAGCGGTCAAGGTCAAGGTGCCAGGAGCCAGGAGACAGAAGGGGGAAGGGCCCAGAGGCAGAAACAAGGAGGGAAATGGACAGAGAGAAAGAGAAAGGGGAGGAACAAAAGGCATCCGTCTCTGGACCCGGGGATCAGAAAGTGACCGCTGGACCCCTGCCCTGACTGAAGGCAATGCCCTGCCAGCTGGCATTCTTCTCAAATCAGGGTGCTCAGTACCTTCCAAGTGGCCTGCCTGTGGGGGAACATGGGGCACTGTCTCCATGCCTGGCCCCAAGGGGCCTGTGACACACCTGGCCATGAACTCTGGCAATGACCTGGGGAGGACGTGGAGGCAGAGAGGAGGTGGGGGTAGGAGAACCACTCGGGGAGGGATAGGCCGGGGTGAGTCAGAGGTAGGACTGAGCTGGGAGACGGGTCTGACGGTGGGCTGGGTGTTCTGGGGGGCCAGGGCGGCGAGGCTCACTCACCCGAGTCCGGCTCCGCACAAACAGGTCCAGCACGTCCTGGCGCACCTGGTCGTGGTTCTTGTCCAGGAACTTGTGCACCTGGAGGCGGGAGGGGCGGGGCAGTGCAGTGTGGACCCCACCCTACCCCACCAGCCTGGGAGATAGGGAGGAAGGCTAGCCCGTGCCAGGATGTGGGCACTGCCCGCACCCCTCCTCTTCCCTCCTCCTCACGGCCCCATGTGACCCTGGCCCTGCCCTCCTAGGCCTCGGTCTCCCCGTCTGTCCTGAGAGGGACGGGCCCCTCCGCCTGCCATGGTTCCCCCTTCCCTGTCCCACTGTCCTCTCCACTCCCTGGGGAGGCGGAGAGGGGTCAGTAGCCACATGCCCAGTCCACGTCGTGGCCCATCCTCAGTGAAGACTCTGTCCTGTGCCCATTCTAGAGATGAGGAAAATGAGGCCCAGTGGGGACAGAGGCTTAGAATCCTGGTCTGAGACACCTCAGGGCAGGAAAGAGCTGAGATGACAGCAGTAACAGTGATCACTACTGATGGGCGCTCCTCTTCACCATGCCCACCGAGCCCTGGACTTCTTCACTCACCCTGGGAGATGGGCACTATCGTTCCCACACTTCTGATGAGAAAGCTGAGGCTCAGAGGAGTAGAGGGACTTGGCTGAGGTTACATAGCTGAGGACCAACAGGGCCAGACTGCAACAGGTCCGGGTGTCTCTGGCGTGGGGACTGGGACTGGAGGCCGTGCGGGACATTCGGGAGCTCACCTGGTAGGTGACTTTGCCCGCGTAGTGCTTGATGGTGAACTCGGGCAGCGGCATCTTGGGCTTGGAGTAGAGTGGGTTGGCGCCATGGTGGTAATGGCACTTCTGCAGAAACGTGTGGTCTGTGGCCTGGGGGCAGGCATGGGTCAGTGGGTGGGCAGGGCCCAGGCATCCAGTAGCTGGCCTGGTGGCAAATTCTCCAGCCCTGACTGGTCCCGCTCAAGCCAGAGGGAGGAGGAGAAAGTCCCTGTTCCCCTGGCTGCCTGCTGCTCAGTATGGGCGGCCTGAATGGACCCTGTGGAAGGGTGGGCTCCCAGCTGCCTTCCCTCCAGCCCACCTGTCTCTGCTCTCTCTAGTCCTACTGACTGGAGCACCCATACCACTTTTGTGTTTTCCAATCAGAATCTGAGGCCCAACCCCAAGGTCACCTCCTCCAGGAAGCCTTCTGTGACTTCAAGGGCTGGTGAAGCTCCTCTTCCAGAGCCCCCATCCAGCCTCAATCACCCCAGGTTTGAAAGGCAGGTTGGGTGTCCTGAGCCCCCTACTCAAGCCCAGAGCAGAGTGGAGTGCAGGACTCGGGCCCAGTGGGGACACGGGCTCAGAGTGCCATGCGCCCCAAGCAGCGTACTCAGCGCACACCTGGGGAAAGCAGCACTGGTCATCGAGGATGCGTAGGATGCCGTAGGGCTTCAGCGAAAGGAGGTTGATGCAGGGCTGGTTGTCGGTGAAGGTAACCTCCCGCCAGTCGATCTGTTCGCGCATGTACTCCTCCTGTGGGCAGCAGACCTCGGCCTCCAGCCCCACCCAGTGCCTCTCCTCCTGTCCCCCAGGTAGACACCATCCAGAGGGGCCCAGCCGGGGGCACCTCCACCTGCACCCCTCCCAGCACAGAGAGCTCACTCCTAGCAGGGCAGCACAACAGGAGACACCTCTGGGCCCTGATCGTCCCCAGCCTGGATGGCCCTGTGAGGGTGAGGACCACAGGAGGGCTCTTCTCTGGGCTCAGCACCCTTGCGCCTGCCCCTCCAGAGCAGGGTCGATGCACATGCTGGTCCCTAGCTCAGAGCGCCTCACCCTCTACTGGGCCTACAGATGACCTCTCGTTTGTCCTTAAAGAGCCAGTGCAGCCTGTCTGCCTCCAAGGAGGCCCAGCGGCTGGCGGGACAGGACGCAGGGCAGACAGAGGCTTCTCACCTGCTCCTCCTGGAACACGATCTTGTTGAAGAGGTACTGGAGGCTCTCATTTGCATAGTTTATACACAGCTGCTCGAAGCTGTTGAAGCTCAGGTCCTGCCAGATGGGCAGAGAGGCTGGGCCCTGCACTTCCATGGCCAGCAGCTCATCTGTCCCCACTCAGGGCCTGCCCACCCCCCTTCTCTATGCAGGCTTATCCCTGCCTTCCACAACCACAATTTCAGCAAGCTGGAGCCCTGCGCACAGACCCCGCGAGGGCTCCCTCTGGGCACAGGTGAGAGCCCAGTGGTTCGGAAACCATGGGTGGTAGCCCAGGTAGTGGCTGAGGCCCAGGCCCTGGAACCTTCTACCTGGGTTCCGATCCTGGGTCTGCCACTTTCTACCCCAGCTTCCCCATCTATAAAATGGGAGATGACAGTGCCCACCTCCCAGGTGACTGTCAGGATTAAATGAGTAACAAGCCAAGGGCTCAAAACAGCAGCCGGCATATAACAGGAGCCATGGGAACCTCAGCGGCCACTTCTGCTGTTCTGATCTTGCCTCTCCACAGCCCCTACTCTGAGCCCCCAAATGACTTCCAGCTCCCCACACACCTGAGCATTTGCATGATTGTTCTCTCCACCTCAAATGCCTTGACTGACTCTTAAGGAATCAGCTCAGGACATCTCCAGGAAGACTTCCCTGATGCCTGCCCAGCTAGGGATCTTCTCCAGGCTCCCCCAGCACCAGGCTGCCTCTGTTATGGCTCTGACCACATGTGTTTGTCCGCTTCTGTTCACTGGAACCCCACCCAGTCCCTACTGGAAGCACTCCAAGGGTAGCACGAAGGTCTGGTCCTTTCTGGGGTCCCTGGTGTCACCCACAGAGCCTGGCACCTGGAAGCCCCAGGAAGTTCTGTGGGTGAATGGAGGGAGATAATAATGGGAGGAGGGCCCTGAACAGTTGATGGCACTAGAGCCTCCCCCTAGGAGCCCCACCTCGAAGCCATAAATGTCCAGGACAGCAATCGACAGCGTGTCCTTCTGTGGGGACACCAGCGCATTGACCCTGGCGATGAGCCAGCTGAACAGCAATGCGTACAGGACCTTGGCGATGGCATCCCTGGAACAGAGAGGTGTTGAGGGGGCAGGCACAGTGAGGAGGTTGGGGGGCCTCAGGGGGGCTGCAGCCTCACCTGGCGTCCACAGCGCTCTCCACCGTCAGGGGGGTGAAGATCTTCTCTCTCAAGGTCTCCTGGGGTGCACAGGGAGGCAGGCAGTAAGTAACAGTGTGCTAGCCACCACCTTCGGGAAGTCCCCAGAGAACTAGGGGGTGGGGCGGGGGCGGGGATCACAGAGCTGCTGGACTGGTCTCAGGTACAAAGTCAACCAGGGGGCAGGACGCATACCCTCATCCCTCTGCGCCTGGCTTGCTGATTGGGTGAGGGCTGCCTCCAGTCAGGGAGACAGGAGCTTGTATAAGCAGACACAACAATGATGTCAGCCTCGGGAAAGGAGGAAGGGCAAGAGCTATGGGAGGGACGGGCCGAGCCAGGGGTCAGGAGTGGCTCCCTGGAGGGGGCGATGTCTGTGTTGGGTCTGGAAGGTTGCTGCTGCTGCTGCTGGAAGGTTGAATGGGTGTGAAAACGGGAACAGGTATGCAAAGGCCTGGAGGCTGTAACACCTTTGGGGTCCAAGGTACCCAACTCTGGGCCCAACCCGGAGACAGACAGGAGCGGGAGGTAGGGGAGAGGGACAGGACACCTACACAGCATGGGGCACGAAGCAGCCCCAGCCACCAGGGACTCACAGTCACTTTGAAGGTGATGGCCTTCTGCAGGCCCTCGGGGGAGACCTGCAGCAGCTCAGCCACGGCCTGGATCTCCCGGGCACTCACCACTGAGGCCACCTCCTGCGTGTCCGTCTGCAAAACACCCACAGGAGTGCCTGCTGAGCTAGATGAGCTCTTTATATAAAATTCATACAAAGAAAGAGAAAGAGTGAAGGCAGGAGAAGGGGATGACAGAGGACAAGATGGTTGGATGGCATCACCGACTCAATGGATGAGTCTGTACAAACTCCAGGAGATCGTGGAGGACAGAAGAGCCTGGCGTGTTGCAGTCCGTGGGGTCGCAAAGAGTCAGACACAAGCAAATGAACAACAACATACAAATATGGAAACAAGTGAGAACAGCTAGGAAAATTCTGAAATAGAAATTCCAAGGACTCTGAGATAGTAAAACATAGAGTTAGAATAATTAAAACACTGTGGGGTCAGACACATAGTTCATAAACAAATCAACGAAGCACAATAAAAAGTGTGGAATCGGACACAAAAGGACACAGGAATTGAGCATTTGATAAACATGTATTTCTCCTGTTGGGAGACTGACCATTAAAAAAAAAAAAACAACCTGGGATCCCTACCTTGTACCTTACTAGGATAAGTTTCTGATGAACCAGAGATTTAAATGTTTTTTAAAAATCAAACAGAAACCCTAAGAGATCTTGAAAAAATTACAGGAAAAGGCTTTTATAATTTTAGAGAGATTAGTCTCTAAAAATGATGAAAAGTCTCAAATTTGTATAGGAAAAAACTTGATAAATGAAATTTCTGAAAAGAATCCTTAAAATCTCTGTAGCGAAAAAAAAGAAAAATCCAAAACACCAAAACGTTTGTAAATAAAATCAAAATGTAAATGATAAATCAGGAAATATATCTGCAATTCCTACAGATTTCCTTAACACATATAAAGAGCCAATGGGAAAAAGATGAACAACCCCAGATTGTGGGCCAAGCACTTCTAGCTGTGAGCTGGCAGCTCTCAGCCTCGGGGGGATGCCCATGTCCTGTGGCCTAGCACTCTCACCTCATCCTTCTCAAAGTAGACATTGCCCAGGTGCAGGATGGAGGCCAGGATGCGGAAGATGCTGTCCTGGTCCTCCGCGCTGAAGCCCAGTACCTCCATGGCAGCCAGCAGCCGGCGGAAGTCATCTGCATCGCTCTTCCCTGAGATCTCACAGTTCCCACCCTGGGCAGGGTCAGAGTGGGGGTCTAGGACCCTGGGTGGGGGCCTCGGGGTCCCTGCTCCTCCCTGGCCTGCAGCCTGGCCTGGGCTCTCAGCTCTCAATCCACTCTCAAGGGCGAGGGGCTGAGCAGCCCCTCATGCCAGGCCCCGTGCTGAAGGCTCTGAGTACATTCCCTTCACCTAACTCTCACATGCCCTGCAATGCAGAACTATTCTGTCCTCATTTTACAGACAGGAAAGTAAGGCTCTGGAGGGAAGTGTGGTCACTCCAAGCTGCTGAGTTCTGTTCCAGGATCCAGAGAAACAATCATGTAGGCGGCCCCCACCTTGGTTTTGGACCCCAGTGACGCCTGTCCCCCTTGCCACAGTGAAACACTGCAAAGGAACTCACCCCCCCAAACCCCAGCACCTTCACTGTCCATCAGGACATGGCTCTCTGGGCCCACACAGCATGATGGGGCGGGGGCACCTGGCCAGGGGCCCTCAGACACCTGCTGGCACTCACCTGGTTCAGGTAGTAGTAGGTCTCAGCTTCCTGAAGGCTGAAGGCCTGCCGGAGCTGGGCAGGCAGCCCAGCCAAGAACTCATAGAAGATGTGATAGTTCCTCTCGTTTCTGGCCTATGGAGCAGTGGGTGGGTACGCAGAGGGGAGCCAACCACCCGGATGACCTCCAGACATACATACAAGCCTAGGTGTGCCCACAAATACACACACACACACACGGGCCTCAGGTGAGACTGGCACCTCTGTGTCAATGGCCCCAGCCTGGCACTGGTGGGGGTGGGGGGACCTGGCGTGCTGGTGGGAAGGAGCTCTGAGCAGGGTTTAACTTTGGAGAAATAAGCACAAGGAGCCTTGTGGAGCCCCAGGACCCTTGTGGAGCCCACCTGGTGGTGGGGAGACAGACTCCTGGCAGACCACCGTGACGGGGAGAAGTGCTCTGCAAAGAAATGCTGCAGCAGTAGGTGGACAGGTCTGGTGGGTGGAGGGGCTGCATTTTTACTGGGGGATCTTCCCTGAGCAGGTGGCATTCTGAGAAGACTCAGAGGAGGTGAGGGGCTTGGCCTGACAGGTGTCTGGGGGCGAGTGCTCCAGTTACAAAGAACAGTTGAGCAAAGGCCCTACAGCAGGATGATGCCTGGTGTGCTTCTGTGACAAGGAGATGGGCCACAGGCTCACACACACACATACATACATACACAGATACACACATACATACACATACATAGATATACACTTGCATACACATGCACATATACACACATGCACAAATACATACATACACACATATACACACATGGACACACAGGAGATGGGCCACAGGCTCACACACACACTGTTCAGCCAGGTGCCAGGCTCCAAGGGTCTGCACACTACCCGCCCGTGACACACAAGGCCTGGAGAGCCAGCCCACCTGAAACACGATCCTGGATTTCTCGAGCAGGTACTGGGAGGTTATGGCACCAGAGATCACGCCCCTGAGTGGGTGGGCACAGTTAGGGGTTGGGGCTGCACCTGGCACAGTGCACACAGACCCTGCGGGTTCCTTCACCAGCCCACTCACCCTTCCAGAAAGATCTCCACAAACTTCCCGAAGCGGCTGGAGTTGTCGTTCCTGACGGTTTTGGCATTACCAAAGGACTCCAGGAGGGGTGTGGCCTCCAGGATCTGAGCACCAGAGGACGACGTGGGCATTGTGGGGAGCACGCGGGGCCAGCCCAGGTTCCCCTTTGTGAGGGTGGTGGGTTCCCTGCAGACACCCGAGGCCACCCAGGCCCCCCGCCCCGCCTCCTGCTGCCCCACTACACCACACATGCATGTACGCACACACCCAGTACCTTTATCTTCAGGAGCCACCAGGACCGAGGAGGAGGAGAGAGACAAGGATAGAAGTGGGTCACCTACAGGACTGACCGGCTCCCCCAAGGATGCAGGGGGCCTCGAATCACAGAGGGACTGGCCAAGCCATCCAAGCCCTTGGTGGGCAGGAGAGTCACCAGGTGAGAGCAGACCCCTGAGCCTCGGAGACCCAGGTGTCTGGGCTTAGGGACCAAGGTGTGGTCCCAGGCTGGGGGCTCTGAGGATGACCTTATGCCCTGGCATCCTGGAAGGGCCTCCTTCCTGCCCTGCCTAGCTCCCACCCGGGGTCCTCTGCAACCTGAGTGAGGTCCTGCCCCCGCCCCACAGCTCCCACCCCTTGGGCTGGAAGGGCTGGCGCAGCCCCGCCTCATCTCCTGTCCCCTCCCTGGAACTTGCTAACACTGCAGTTCCCCTGACTGTGCCCGCGCCAACCTCTGGGCATTAGAGTTCTGCTCCCCTGCAGCCCTCAGCCCTTCGCTCGGCCCCTGGCCCCTGCTGGAACATTAGCCCCACAGGCAGAAATCTGTCTGCATGTGCCTGGTACCCAGCATCCACACAAGACCTGGCACTTAGGAGGCCCTCAACAAACATCTCCAAGGGGACTTCCTTGGAGGTCCAGTGGTTAGGACTCTGTGCTTCCACTGAAAGGGGCACAGGTTCAATCCCTGGTTGGGGAACTAAGATTCCCATGAGCCACGCATCACAGCCAAAAAGAAAAAAAGAATCTGCTGAATGGATGAAATAGGGGTTAAAGAGCAGAGCCACCAGGGAATAGAGAATTACAGTGCCCACTTAGCAAGCACCTACTGCATGCCAGACCTTCGTCCCAATTACAGCATCATTAACGATCCTATGAGGTAGATGCCAGTATCAGCCATTTACAGATCAGGGAGCTGAGGCTGGGAGAGGGTCAGAAGAGCGAGGGCTCACAGCCCAAGCTCAGCGGTGTAGGCAGCGTTTTCTCTGGCTGCACTGTTTCCTTGGGATGACCTCTCAGGTGAGGCAGGAGGGCCCGGGGTACACAGAAGTGACACCTGTTACCCTGGTGACAGGGCCAGTTCCCTGCATCTAGTCACGCACAGTCTAGCTTGGTCCCAGAAATAGTGCCCACTGCACAGAAGAGTGGACTGAGGCCCAGAGAGGCCTGGGGGCCAGCCTGGGGGTGCTACAGTAGTCAGGGTCCACCTGGGCTTTGGCCTGTACTATCCCTTGGTCTGGGGGCCCCTTGCGGGCATCTGGGGTAAGTTCTCCCCCTGGTGCCTGGCGTGAGGCAGGCACACAGTATGGGGTGGGACCATCAGGGCCCTGGGGCCGTCCAGCCTGGCCCACAGGTGCGGTGGTGCTATGTTTGGGCTGGGCAGCATTCAGTGCCCTCCCAAGACCCCACCCCAGAGACCCTGGTCACATCTCAGCCCAGACATGGGGCCTGTGGCTCAGACGTCAGTTGATCAAGGCACAACTGGGTCCCACAAGGACTCATGGCCGAAACCAGTCCAATAGGAGGAGCCCTGAGACGTGCTAGCCCCTGCCCCATGGTGCTGCAGCACCACCTTGCTGGCCCATGGGAGACAGATGAGCATGACAGTCAAGCATGGCAGGAGTGGGCAAGGAGTGGGCAAGACGAAACATTGTTTAACACCATAGCCCCAGCCATGCCTGGAACAGACCCAGACGGCCCGACTGCAGGAGTAGGCTTAACAGGTGCTGTGGCCTGCTCCCAGAGCCTAGTCTGGGCCTGGCACACAGTAGGTCCTTGGGAAGCCTTTACCAAGGTTCTAACATTCTCAGTTCAAGGAACCTAGCTTTGAGCAGACCTCCCATCCTGCAGACCCTGGCCAGGCCTTTTCAGTGTCCCAGCACCTTCTGCCTGCAACCCCCATATTCAGGCCAGTTATGCCTCCTTCACAACCATGAAGCTGAGGCCAGGTGGGACGTGTGGATGGTGCCCCTGGCCCACGCAGCCTCTAATTGGGCCACTCTAGGAAGCTAGAATGTAGAGCTCACGCAAGGGGACATGAGCAGGAAGGAACTCCCAGGGAGGGCAGGCACAAAGAGCCCCCAGTCCTACGACCCCTCCCCATGCATTCCTGGGCGCTGGGCTGAGGGAGATGGACAGACCACACAGCTCAGAGATGGACGCACCTGCCGTGTGATGCCCCGCTTCTGACTCATGGCTGCCAGGTAGCGCAGAATCAGCTTCGTGGCCTCGGTTTTCCCCGAGCCACTCTCTCCGCTGCCCAGGGAAAGGGGCAGAGTGAGCTGTCACCTGCTCACAGCCCAACCCCCCCGGGCTCCCCTGACACCACTGTGACACAGGAGGACATAGGTAGGAGGCTGGTCCCCAGCCCCACCCTTGCTCACCTGATAATTATGCATTGGTTCTGTTTGGCATCGAGCATTTTGGCGAAGGCGAGATTTGCGATTGCAAAAAGGTGGCTGGAGAGACAGTCCACAGGGTTCCTGGGCAGGCCTTGCCCTATGCTCCCAAACCTCCCAGTGGGTGGGCAGGGGGCACCTCTGCCCAGCTGAGTGGCCAGTCCCGCTCCATGCCTACCCTTAGGGGAATGTTCCTGCAAGGCTCCCTGTCCAGAACTGAGCCACAGTGGCCTGCAGCCCAGAAGGGGCTATGGCCAGGCTTGGGGAGAGGCTTTTGGGCTGCGCACCACCACCTGCCCCGACCCCCAGCTCAGACAGGGCCCCAGGAGACTCTGGGCTATCCCCTCTCCCAGCCCCAGAGACACTCACGGGGGGTTCTCGGCCAGGGCCCGCCCGCTATACTGCTGCACCTGCTCTGGCCCGTAGATTCCAAACATCTGGTATGGGTTCACCGACACTAGGATGCTGCCGATGTATGTCTGCCGGGCAGACGGTGGCCTCAGAGCCCGTCCGCATCCCTCCCTCCCCAACTCCTGGAGTCAGGATCCCTGTTTCATGGGAACAGACATCTGGCTGCCCTGCCCTGGTCCTGCCTGGCTGACTGGGCCCCTGACAGTCTGATGGGTCATCTACTCTAATGGTGGAGTGTCGGGCACTGACCAAGCTGAGGCCAGAGAAGGCTGCAGCGAGCAAAGCCCCACATCCACGATGCTGCAAGGATGGCCATGACAGCTGCTGTCTGCTTTGTTCATTCAGTCGGGGCCACTCCCTGACTGCCTCTCCTGAGACCTGGGTCTCTGGAAGCTTTAATCCACTGGACCCCTGGTGGGGTGGTCACACACTTCTAGGTTCCCTGTCTTCAGGTCTCTGCTCCTGGTACCCACTATTTTCAGACTCTGTATTCTAAGACTTTCGATGCTAGTGCTCCCAGCTCTTTGCATGCTATGCCTGAATAGCAGAAACTCCAGTCTGGGGTGGGCAGAAGAAATCCATACTGTCTACTGCAGCCCCAGGAGGCAGGGGAGCCACGGCCCTCAGATCTCAGCCCAGGGAGGGGCTGGCCCCAGGCCTTACATAGATGAGGTTCCGTTCAAATCTGGTCTTGAGGTTTGCCAGCACGGTGGCTTCCTGAAGGTCTCTGCGAAGGCATGGAGAGGGGCAGTCAGGGGGCACCTTCCCCTCTGGGGCTGGGTCTTCATCAGAGAGGTTAGAGTTCAAGTCCCATCTCTGACACCAACCGTGATGCCTTAGGCAAGTTACTTAACCTCTCTATGCCTCAGTTTTTCCATCTGTCCAATGGGTGTGACAATCACTGTCCCCACATCTCTGAAGAGGGGATGCTCTCAGGTAGCAGACATAAGGGTTGTCCCCATGGTTGGATAATGATATTGACCAGCACAGCCTTCATATCTGGGGAACCTCCGCTGTACTGGCACCCCACAACAGCCTCCTCACATCCTGCAGGTGAGAACCACGGCAGAGAGGCTGAGTAACTACCTGGGCTTGGCCGGTAAAGGCTAGGGATGGGGTCTGGACATGACCCCTCCAAATTATCGGGCTTTTGTGACACTGCCTGACCCTCGCTTTGCAGAGGAAGAAATGTTCCAGGATGTGAGGGGTGCCTAGGCAAGAGGTGGTGCTCTGGCTAGAAGCATGGTGACCACGGTGAGCACTCACTCGAGCTGCGTCATGTCCTCCACGCCGTCCTCCTTCTGCTGCTCGCGGAGCTGCGTGGATGGCAGGTTGCGGATGGAGTGCATCTGGAGGAGACACCAGCAGTCAGCCGTGCATGCCCCCCCCCCAGCCCCCATGGCCCTGACATGACCAGGACCCACTTGCGTTTCAGGAGAGAGAACCCTGAGGCGAGGTTGGGTGGGTCCTGTGGGACCCCCACCTCAGAACGCTACCCTTAGTCCAGGGACCCACATCCAGCCTCAGTGCTC
The DNA here is from genome assembly GCA_007570785.1 of Antilocapra americana. Classification (NCBI taxonomy): domain Eukaryota; kingdom Metazoa; phylum Chordata; class Mammalia; order Artiodactyla; family Antilocapridae; genus Antilocapra; species Antilocapra americana. Next base: position 20,551,440 of record ML664177.1, on the reverse strand, counting down.
CCACATGTTCCCAAGCATCCTTCCCAGGAGGTGAGCACATGCCTGTAGGCCAAGGCCTCCCGCCTCACATACTCCTGGGGCTGGCCCTCTTCTCCAGGGTGATGCCCAAGTCGGCATATGTGATGACTAGATAAACATCCATGTCTGCTGTCTGGGGCCCTTCGAAGGACCAGGACTTTCCCATTTGACACCACACCCCATGACCAGTGCTGAGCAAACTCAGATCCACGCACACAGACCCGGACTCAGTATTGCCTGCCACTCAAGCTCTCCCCCAGCCCCTGCAATCTTGCAGGGTGCCTGTGGACATGCACATCGGCCTGTGGTCCTTGGATAGGGGCACACACGTGCAGCATACACTCTCAACCTCCATTTGACAGTTTCTCCTGTGTCCCGTGTCCCCGCATCTGGGGGTCTCAAAACAAAAGTCCCAATGCCTCTGGGCAGCAGGGCCTCCTCTGTGCACATCTAGTGTGCACACTGGACCTGAGGATGCCATGTTTGCCTGGGCCATGACACATGCACCATGTGCTCTCCATGTTTGACTGTGCTGTGCCCAAGCACTTGTCCCAGGCCTGCATGTGACCCGTGTAACTGAGAGCACACCTGGGCACCCACCTTTCCTGCCTCTTGAGTCCAGCCCGCACCCCTCCACCCCTGAGAGGCGAGGAAAGGGGACACTGGGAGGCGGCCCTCGTGCTAAGTAGGGCACAGCAGGTATCATCCCAGAGGCCCTGGCCTCCCGCCCACCCACCCGTCCATGTGCACCAGCCACTCACATATTCCAGGGTGAGGAGGGCCCAGGCATCCTTGCCCCTCACCCCTGGGCGCCTAGTGCCCCGCTCCCGCAATGCTGCAGCCCACACGGCACGGGGCACCCGCCGCCGGGGCCAGGGTCCCCCCAGCATCCAGGCCGCCCCAGTCGCCATGGATGGGCCACTGGTCGCCCACTCCACCAGGCCCCGTCTGTGGAGGCTGAGAAACACACGCGGCCACTGCATGCCCCGCCCACCCCAGGCGTTCCCAGGGGAGGCTCCAGTGACCACCCCCTCCACTGAAGGCTGCCAGCACAGAGCTCGCGTTCTGCCTCAAGCGTGGCAGCCAAGCACGGACTTGGCACCCCTCACACAGACTGCCTGCCGCACACCCTACAGGGGCCCAGACAGACTCCTGGCTCAGCGTGAAACACTGTGTGATCCCTGGGCCTTGGTACCTGGCTGCCCCATGCAGTAAAGAGGCTGGAAGCCTGGGTCCTAAGCCCTCACATTCAGACAGTCCAGTGCCCTGCAGCCCAGGGGACTGCTCTTAAGCAGGAGCCCCCGAGAGAGCAAAGATCCCAGTTTGGCAAGAGGAACAGCATGTATGTGAATGGGGGTGGGACAGGGTGGTGGGCAGGGTCTGTACTTATGTGCTCAGCCAAGATCTCTGCAGGGAGCTGAGGGTGGATGTGCCATCCAGGTCGGACGAGGACAGGGCTGCTTGAAGCCCAGGATGGACAAGATCCCTTCCTCCATGTGACCTGCAAGGAGTTTCTGGCGTCTCTGTCCTCTGCTTGCCTGTGCCGGGCATCCAGCCCCTCATTCAATCCTCCAGAAGCTCCAAGAGGCTGTTCTCCCCAAGCTACAGATGGGAAGACCAAGGCCCAAGCAGGCAGCTGCTCTCCAAGGTCCTGAGAATGTCTCCTACCCTGTTTCCCAAGAAGGAACCCCAAGCCCTCCCTCTGACCTGTGCCCCCATACCTTACTCCACCAGCCTTTGGTGCCAGCCTCTTCCGAGGAGCCCCTGTGGGGCAGGCGGGAAGCTCCAGGGCCCAGGCGACAGGACAGGGGGCGAGTGGGTACTTGCAGCTGGGGTTGGTGGGCCTCCACAGGCAGCCAGAGGCGGGACCAGAGCAGACTCCAGGCTCTTGGCCTGGGGATGGGCTCTGGCTCCTGGGTCAGCTGGACAGGGGGCTGCAGAGGGGCAGGACCAGGTCGCTGGAAGGAGCTCAGCTTCTGTATACGAGGCATTACCACTGCAAAACGCCCAGGACTTGCCTGGAGCCATTCACCTGCCTTGGGCAGGGGTCCTGGGGCCCCCAAAGGTGCCAAGGGGGCTGGGGCACTGGGCAGCGTCCCCCATCGGCGCCATGGTGGCCATGTGGCTCTCATCTGGTCAGAAGCAGCCAGTGGGTTGGAGAGACTGAGCCTCAGTGCTTTCCGATCTGAGGGGGCATCCCTGGAGGGTGTTGGAGCTGGGGGCTCAGGCTCTGCTGGTGTCTGGGCGTCCCCTGGGCAGGCCTCTTCTTCAGGCTTCTTGGGGCTGGGGCTGGCTGATTCGGTCAGCTGTCCGGGTCCTGGGTCCTGGTGTCTCCCCAGGAAGACGCGGGTTGAGTCAGAGGGTGGGTCTTCAGCCTGGAGAGCAGGGGAGGGCACTGGGCCCCCGTGCTGGAAGAAGGAGCTCGAGGGCACAGGGGGTGGCCTGGAGAAGCCATGGGGGCTGCCAGGGCCTCCAGGCCGGGGCGAGGGTGGGCGCTGGGTGGCAGGCATGTCCACGTCCCAGCTTGGGGCCAGTGGGGGCACCGTCCAGGGTGTCTCCGAGTCCTCAGGCTCACCCTGGCTCTCTGGGTGCTCAGGGGCAGCAGCAGCCGCCTGCCAGGACCCAGGCCCCTGAGGCAGCAGGAAGGGCTGGCGGGGCCAAGGCTTTACAGCCCTGGTGGGCGGCTCACTGAGGCGGCGCCACGTGCGAGGGAGGCGCGAGGGCAGGTTGAGCGAGCGGTGCCGCGGGCGGGGACCCAACAGAGGGGGCGGCGAGGGCGGCCGCGGGGGGCCCAGCAAAGGTGAGCAGCGTGCACCAGGGCGTGGCGAGGCTCTGCACGGGGACGGGGGCTCCCGCAGCGAGCGGGGACGGAGGGGTGGTGGCGAGAAGGGCGGCCTGAAGGGGACGGCACGGATGGAGGGCTGGGGGGACAGGGGACCCAGGGGCGAGCAGTAGCCCAAGCCGGGCCGGCTCCTCAGTGAGGGTCGGGGCGAGGGTCCAGGGAAGCCGAAGGAAGCTCCCCTGCGGCGCGAGCCCCTAAAGGACGGCCGCGGTCCAGGGAAGGCCAGTGGATCAGGGAGCCCCTCGGGGATCAGGGGTGGGGGCTCTGCCAAGGCCCACCAGCTGGCCTGGGGTGCGAGGGGCACGTGAGCCGGGGCGGCCCAGGGTGGTGGATGCAGGCGGAGGGAGCTGTAGGGCGAGATGGGTGGGGGCAGGCCTGGGGCCAGGCCGAGGGGCGGGGCGGGGGTTGGGTTGGGCGCTGGGCCGGGGCCGGGGCTGGGGCCCAGACGTGGGGTGCGCGGCGGGGTCGCAGGGCGGTGGGAGTTGTTGTTGTTGCGCGCGCGTGCTTGCGTCCTACGCAGCACGATGGGCGTGCTGGGCCGCTCGGAGTCCATGCCCGCCAGCTTGTAGCCGAAGCGCTTGTAAGCTGCCTCCCTGACAGCCGGGCGTCGCGCCCGGGCCTTCTGGCTGCCCCTGAGTCGCGGGATGGGCTCCTTTTCCGACAGGGTGTTTTTGAGGAACCGCGCCAGCGAGGTGGCCGGGCGTGGTGCAGGGCGGCCGAAGTCCGGGCTGAAGCTCAGGCCCCGGGGGCCGCCGAAGGCCGAAAGGGCGCGCTGGAGGTGGCGCTGGCGCGACGTGAGGAAGCCCCAGAAGGGGTGGCCGTAGGGCACCGGGGGCAATGGCGGCGTTTCGTCCTCTTCCTCGTCCTCATCTGCATCCCCCAGGGGCAGAGGGATGTCCAGGGAGGGCGGCAGGGGCACCTCCAACTTCTCCTTCCCGAACAGCTTCACTTGAGGCCGGGGGAAGAGGCGGAACCTGCGGATTAGGGACAGCTTGGACCTGGCAGGCTTGTCCATGCCCTGCTGCTCGAAAAAGGCGGCGCTGGGCAGGCGGAAGGAGGTGCCCGGCTGTTCGATGCCCGCCTCCTCGGGCTCCTCCAGCTCCGCTATGTCATCCATCGGGTGGGCGTATGGGTTGTGGGGTGACAGAATGGGCGGAGGCACCCACGGGTACGCGAAGGCAGACTGCTGGGGGGGAAGATAGGGCCCTTCGGGGGGGTAGACTGCCTGGGCCCCAAGGTAGGTGCCTTCCGCGAAGGGGACACCGTAGGGCTGCGCATAGGGTTCCAGGTGGGGCCCAGCATACGGAAGTTCGTAGGCCAGGTTGTAGGGCGGGTACGGCGGGTAGAGCGCCTCAGGCGGGGCGTAGGTCTCCGGGTAGTAGCTGTGCGGGTGCACCTCGCCCGCGTAGGCGTCGTAGTAGCCGTAGGGAGACGTGAACGCCGACGGGGGCGCGTAGGGGGGCTCGTAGTCGTCATAGCCATAGCCGAAGGTGTAGTCGGGGTAGAAGGAGCCGCTGTAGTAGTCGGGGCCGTAGTAGTCGTAGGGGTCCTCGGGCATGTACCGGTATGCGTAGTCGTAGGGCGGCCAGGCTGGGCCATGGGGGCCGTAGGCGCCCTGGAGGGGCTCTTGCTCCTCCTCGAACCGGTACAGCGACTGCTGGTCGTAGTAGTCATCGCCCTCGCGGTGGTAGTCGTAGTATTCGCCCAGGTCCTGGAAGCCCTCAAGCCCGTACAGCGACCTGCGGGAGCCCGAGTGCCGGAACGGGGCCTCGTCCTCAAAGGGCAGGAAGCCCACAGGTTCGCCCGATGCATAGATGCTGTGGGCGCGCGGGAACCGGCGCAGGCGGCCCCCTGGCCGCAAGATCTCAGCGCCCGACGGGAAGGGCAGCTTGCGCGAGCCCACGCGGGAGCCGGAGCGGTCCATCCAGGCATCTAGCGTGGCCTGCGTGCTGCCCGACTCCTCGGCCTTCTTGATGAGGAACTTCTTAGTGAGCCAGTTGATGGCCGTGGACGCTTTGCTGAGCGACTGGGCGCGCGGGCGCAGGCGGCCGTAGCCCCGCCGTCCGGGGAAGCGGATCACCATGAAAGATGGCTTCTTGCCCTTCATGGCGCGCTTCTTCTTGCCCACGCGCATCTGCGTCATGAGCTTCGACGTGGATTTGAGCACGGTGCGCGCCTTCTTCTTGCGTTTGGTCTTCTGGGGACCTGTGTGGAGGCCCCAGAAGAAGGCTGATGCGCTCCGAAACTGGCCCTTCTTGGAGATCTTGGGTGTGCGGTCTCGGAATCCCATGAACAGCCGTGACGTCCCCTTCAGGCTCCGCTTGGGCTTCTCCGGCTCCGGCGCCTTCTTCCCCTTCTTCCCTTTCTTGGCTTTCTTCTCATCTTCGTCCTCTTTCGCCATGGTGTTCACCTGCTCCCTCCCAGATCGTCTGGTGTCACAAGCTCAGGACCTTGGGGACACGGGGACCTACCGAGTGTCCTCCCTGCGGCTGGACATGCAGCCTCCTTTGACTCAGAGCAGCTGGGACTGGCCCCGTGGCCTGGGAAGGTTCAGCCAAGCTCCTTCTGGCCGGGACCAGCATTTCAAGGGGGCGCATCCATAATTCATCTCCTCCGGGCTCCGCCTAGAGTTTCACCCTCAAGGCTGGTGGAAAGCGCCTGAGTGTTGTTTACTGGAAGCCGGAGGAGGCCTAGCAGGCCTGTGCTGGGGCGACTGCTTGGCCTTACAGTCTCCACAGGGACAACCGTGCTGACTCCAGTTGAGTTCTCCCCAAGCCTCTGCCAGCCCACCCACAGAAGTGAGTGCTTGGGTCAATTGGGCCCCCGAGGGGGAGCCTCCTACCCTAAACCACACAGAAAGTCTGTTCTGGGCAACAGGTGAAGCCCCATCTCCTGAGCCAGAGCCAGACATTAAAGGCCAGCAAGTCACCCTGGAGGGGAAGCTGGGACCCTCCAGGTCCTGGGTAAGGGAGGGGGACGGTGGGCAAGGCAGGTGCCCAGGACTGCTGTCAGTGTAACCAGAGCTGGCAAGCTCTGAGTAGTGTGAATAATTTATTGGGGAGAACCAAGCTGCTGGCTCATAAGGCAGGGCAAGAAGGGGGCATCTCAGTTCCAGCAGGGCTTGGTGGGGCCACATGCCTGGCCAGGGCAAGGGGTGCAAAGGAGCAAAAGTAGAGGGTGGATGGGGCCTGGCTCTGGCCCCAGCTCTGCCGCCAATGGGCTGTGTGGTCTCGGGAGAGCCCTCTGTCTTCTCTGGGCCTGTTTCCTCCTCTGGAATGAGTGATGACCCTACCCTGTCTGCTTCACATGGAGGAAACAAGATGTGACGGAGCTTCTGGGAAGCATCCCTGACCGGGGGCACCATGCGTGTGGCCTATGTCCCAGGCCCCTTCCTGGCCCTGCTGCTCCTCCCAGTTTCTACCACTGCTGAGACAGCCCTGTGGTCCCTGCCCTCTCCAGGTACAGCTAATTCCTCCAGGGTGGCCGCCTGACCCAAAGCCATGTGCCCACTGTCTGGCCAGTGACCAGTCCACTTAAAAAAACCACACTATGAGAGGCAGGGGCTGAAGCTTGTTAGATGAAGGGGGCCAGGGGAGAACTTAGGGGCCGCACCTCTGGGACCCAAAGCCTAGGTACTATCTCTCCTCTCCCCAACCTCTGTCCAGGAATTGAGAATCAGGACACAAGGGCATGGTGAACTGAGGACAGGTCTCCAGCTAACTTCAGGCTCTCCACTCATTGGACTTCTGTTTAGTCCTCGGGCCCCACAGCCAACTCTATGATCATTTTAAGGTTTTCCTTAGAAGACCCTGGGGCAGAGGTGCTCTGGCCCTGGGCCTACCACTTGCGGACCCTTTGGAACCTCAGTTTGCTCAGCTATGAAATGGGGACAGAGAGGCCCTTCTCAGACAGAGGAGAGGAGCCAAGAGGTGGGTGTGTGAGCAGATGTGCCCCTTCCTCCCCTCGTCTCACCTCCTCTGCCCGTCTCGCCTCCTTCTCTGCCTCTGCTTTTCCTCCGCCAAGACTCACCAAGAGCCCTTTGGTGCCCAGCAGTTCAGGGCATGGTGTTGGGGGCTGGGCCAGGGGCTGCTGGTGCCCCCAGGGAGTGGGAACCAGAGCAGCCAGGCAGCTTTCTGGGGGGCAAGCAGGACCTGGGCCCCCACAGGGTGGGATCTCAAGGGGGCATCCACCCCCATCAACCTCCTCTGGTGCTGTCTCCATCCACCTCATTTTTGGCTGTGGCCGCTGCCCACTGGAGGGGACATGGAGCAGCGGTTCATTCTGAACCCAGAGAGGCCAACACCCTGCCCCTCACTGCTTCTCCCAGAGGTGGTTTCCACCTGAGACCCTGGCCACTGTTTTCCCATGAGGGTCTCACAACAGGCTGCAGGTGGGGACCACCCACTCCACTCTCCAGATGAGGAAACAGGTGAAGTGACTTGTTCAAGGTCAGTCAGCTAGGGACTGCGGAGCTGGGCTCCAATCCAGGTCTGGTGGTCCAGAGTCACCCTTCTTACTAGGTTACCCTTGCCTCAGGGCTCCTGGGTGCTTGGGCTACCATGTGGTGGGGGGAAGCTCCAGACACTGGGTGGAAGCAAGGGCTCAGCCGGCCTTCCAGTTCTGGGGCTGAGGGCACAGTGCCAGTGGGAGTTGCCCGGGCCCTGTCCCTGCCCGGACCCCCTGGACCCCTCCTCAGCCTGGTTCCAGGCCCTCGGGACAGCGAACACTGACCTGTCTGTTCATTCACTGGTTGAGAAGTGTTTGTTGGAAGCCTGTCCTGCACCAGGTGCTGTTTAAGCACTGGGGACGCAACTAAGAAAACAGAAACCTGCCCTTGTGGAGCTGACATTCTGGGCAGAGGGACTGGCAACGAATAAGGTGAGTGAGTTGAAAGATACAGGCAGTCGGATGGCATGAGTGTTGGTGTTGAAATAACGCAGGGAGGCAGCACCAAAAGGGGCCTGGGCGAGGTGCCTCAGAAATGATACCCGGGCCAAGAGCTGCAAGAGGGGAGACAGGGAGGCCTGGGGGGAGCACGGTGGTCCTGACATATTGGAGGAGCAGCAGGGCCAGGGTGACAGAGCAGTGAGGGGCAGAGGTGAGGGTGGATTCGGAGGTCATGGGTGAGCACTTGGCCAGAGCCGTAGCAGAGAAAGGGTGAAATCAGACCTCTGTGGTCTTCACAGAGTCCCTCCGGCCACTGCAAAAGCTGCTGTGGGAGCCACCACGTGGGCAAGGCTGGGGCTGTGCTGAGGACAGAGTGAGGGGTGCTGGTGTGTTTAAAGGTGGAGCCGAGAGTGCCTGCCAGGGTTCCTCACTAAACTGGGTGGGAAAGTGGAGGTGGCCAGCCGACAGGGAAGGCTATGGGCGGAGTAGGGAGAGATTGGACGTCAGCCCTGCTCATGGAGGTCTGGGCCATCCACTGTCCGGGGAGCTGGCGGGAATTGCATGGAATAGGAGCTGACTGCAGCCTTCAGTCAGTGGCGTCTGGGTGGTGCCAAGGTTGCAGCTTAGCAAGATGGCAGTGGGGTGGGGGCATGTGGAGGAGAGTTCCCAGCAATGAGCCTGGGGCTGCACTGCTGGGGACCATGCCGATGGCAGAGACCAGAGGGAGGTGTGGGGAGACCCCATGTCAGTGTCACCCAGACCACCTCCCCAGAGTAGACAGGAGCTGTGGCCTGGAGCAACTGTATTTGTGGTTCTGTGTTCGTCACACAGACGGTCTCCTCAGCTCTGAGAGCAGACAGCGCCCCAGCTTACATACAGTCGAGGGGCCCAGGGAAGAGGCCATGACTCACTGTATCAGACCAAAGATGGGAATGGGACTGACCCAGAGCTCTGAGCCTCCCCCAGAACCCCTGGGGTCCCTCTCTGAGAACATGGGCTCTGCTATGGCTGGGCTGGCCTCTCTGAACGTCAGTCTCTTCATCTGGACAGTGGATTTCGGAGCCCAAGGCTGCCTACCTAAGGTTCCCTACTGCCCGGCAAGTCAATGGCCACAGTTCAGTGCCAGGCTCCCAAACACCAAGCTGCCAAGGACACCCAGCAGGGGCAGGCAGAGGTGTGGCTCTAGGAGGGATCCCTGGGCCCCTTTCCCCACCCGTTTCCTCAAATTTCATGTGGAGATGGGGACAGGGTGGCACCCTGTACCCTCTAAAGGGGGCTCCCTTTCTAGCTGTTGAGGGTCACGCCTCCCTCTTGGGGTCCCCAGCCTCGGATGCAGTCACTGAGCGAGTGTCAGGGAAAAAGTCTTGTTCGTTCACATGTCACCTGCCACCTGCCAGGCACCATGAGGGGCTAGGGGCTACAAAGTGAAGCAGAACCAGGCATGGCCTCCAGCCTCCCACAGCTCCCAAAGACAGGGGTATACAGACATTAAACAGAAAGCCACACCAATAAGGGGGGCCTGCGGCCGTGGGAAGAGCTGCTAAGGGCAGGCTGTGACGCAGGATGGGTGGATGCTGCAGGGGGAGCCTGGAGGGCCCCCTGAATTGCTAACCCTGAACCAAGATCTGTGAGATGAGGGAGCAGTTCAGATGGAAGAGGGAACAGTTTTGGGGCAGATGGAATAGCATGTGCAAAGACCAGGTGGCAGGAGGGACGGAGTGAGGTGGGAGTGCAAGTGAGAAGTAGCCAGGATGGCAGGCGGAGGAGCCGAGTGAGGCCTGGGGGCTGGGGCGAGACTGTGAACCCTCCAGCAGTGGGGAACACAGCTTGGCTCTGAGCTGTCGGGGTGCTGCAAGCAGAGCTATACTGGGCCCCAGATCTCACACCTCCCCCATGTAGACGCAGGTCTGTAATGGGTCTCAGGGAGGTTTGGTCTCTGAGCTTTGGACCCCTGGCTGCAGAGTGTTGTGCTCACAGCAGCTGCTCCTTGCGCAGTTGTCCTGGAAGAAAAGCCTCTGGGCCAGGGTGTGGAGACGGGGCACAGGGACAGTGGCTGGGCCTCGGTTGGCTCTGGTATGGGACATGCTCAGGTCAAGTGGGCAGCCCTGGAGATGGCCATGTGGGCTGGCCTGGAGCCCAAGGCAAAGTGGGAGGTGTGGGGAGGTTAGTCTGGGAAGCAGAAGGTGTGGGGTGACCGTGGGTCCAGGTGGAGAGTCGGAGGATGAGGTGGGTGTTGGGGCTCCTCCAGCCCCAGGGACACCTCCCCAGCACAAGGCTCTGTGAGGGGCCAGGTCATGTTGACCTAACCTTGTACAGACTAAAGAGCATAACTGCTGACCACAGATCCAGAAGGCCCAGGACCCAACATGTACACCTAGACTGCCCCGGAAACAAGCCCACTCATGGGGAGGGATGTAGGGGGCCAGTGACTAGAGCCCCAGTCATGCCTCCCGACCAGACACTGCCAGGGACACCCATATCTCTGGCCTCATCCTCGTCCTTCCCCAGCCCAACTGGGGAACAGACAGGCTTGGAGGTGACCCCTGTGAGCCCAGGGCCCTTCCCCACATGTGAGGCAACCGTCACCCAGGCAGAACCCCTCCCTTGTAACGGGAGGGGGCTGAGGTGGACAGCCCACAGTCACCGAGAAAACTGCACTGGGCCTTGAGCATCACGCACGTCTCACAGATGAAGAAAGTGAGGCCAAGATGGACTTCCCGATGGGTCAGGGCAAGGCCCTAGCTCAGCCACTGCCCCACCCCCACCCCTGCACCCAGGGGGCTGGGACAGACCCCAGGGGCCCAGGCCAAGTCACCTTACCTGCGTCCTGTGGCTCGCTCCCTGCCTGCATGCCGCCTGATGGGGGTCCTGTGGCCAGGCCCCAGAAGTGTGGCCGCCGGTAGAAAAGCTGTCCTGGGAGAGAAGCCCAGCCCACCCCGCTGCCCGCATGGGCCCCATGCATATTTAATAATCTCCATTATTCCTGTTTTGTCACTGGAAAGGAGACTGAGCCGCTGACAGAGGAGCCAAGAACAGCAGGGAGAGCAGAGCTGTGGGCCTGCTCCACGCCCCAGTCCCTCCCCAGAAGCCCTGGGCTCTGCCTCTACCTGCCAGCAAGCACTGGACTATCCCCCCAAGTCTGTTACCATCCCCCCCATTCCTGGGAGGGGCCCCTCCACCCTGCCTGCAGAAGCAGCAGGAGCCAACCCACTCTCACTGCAGAGCCTCCCGGGGTGTTGGCCACCCTTGTGGGGCAGAGCCCTGCAGAAGCCCCCACTCCCCCTCTATCCCACTCCCCCAAGCCCAGGCTCCACCTGCTCACTGTCGCCCCCGACTCGAGCTGGCAACTGAGTTCTGCAAACACACTGTCCTCAGTAAACAGGAGTCATGGTTACCTTTTTATTTCAGGAAGGAGAGCCAAGATTTGGGGAGGGAATGGGGTTGAGAGAGAAAACAGTCCGGACTCTGAACTCCCCACCCTAGGGGTTATGAACCAGGCTGGGTCCTGGGTTTTGTGCTGGGCAGGGGCTGCCCTGAGAAGGGGTGACCCTTCTGGACTGGTCAGGCCATGGAGGGTGTGAACTGTGCCCTTAAAGCCCCAGATCTCTGGTTATACAGGGCAGTCCTGGGCGGGTTTGGGGTAGGGATGAGTGTTTGTCTGGGGCGGCCCCCTCCCTGAGAACCAGAGAAGCTAGCAGGAACTGAGAGGCCCCCAGGACACAGGCGGGCCTGGGTCCCCATGCAGCAATGAGCCAGCTTCTGCACGGGCCCCAGCGGGGAGAGGTGGACAACCACCTCCCTCTGCGCCAGAAGGAGTGGGGTGGGCACAGGCCCAGGGACCCACATTCAGGACCCCTCCGGGGCCCATTTCACAGGAAACACCCCAGCCCAGTCCACAACCTCATCCTCCACCCAGCGAGTTCCTTATCATCTGCCCACTGAAGGAATGTGGAAACAGCAGACATGAGTCTCCTTCCCAGGGTGTTTGTATATTTCACTGGTTTGGGCTCCAGTGAGTCCCACGGTGGGGGGTGGGGGGCGCTACTTCTTGACAATCTGGATGACGTCCTCGTGCTCCATGGTGTGGGTCAGGCCCACCCGCTGCGGGCTATACTTGGTGCTGGTGCCCTGGGGGATGGGGAGGGTGCTCGTCAGCCTCTGAAGCACCCGGCAGAGGCTGACAGAACTGCACAGGGGAAGGGTGGGGCAGTGCTGGGGTCTAAAGTGGGAGTCTCAGCGCAGGCAAACCCTGCAGCTTCGACAGCAGGACTCCCAGGAATCAGACCGCCTTGGATCCCATAGCAGGAGGCCCGTGTCCGGTCTGGGTCAGCATGTGTGCTGTACATCTGGACAGCAGGACTGACGGACACCCTGGTCCCCACATGGGAGGACGGGGGCACCTGCCCGACTCCGGGGCCGCCCTGCCTGAAACTCACCCACACAAGCGCGTACTTGAACTGGCTGGCGAGTGACCGGTGGATGCGGTGGCACTGGGGGAAGGGAGAGTGGGACAATGAGCCTCATGAAGCCTCAGCTCACAGCCATTTGGATGTTCCCGCTTCCCACCTCCAGGGCACCGGCAGGCTGTGGGGTCACAGCCACAGGAGCATCCGGGTCCTGGTGGAAGGGGCCCTCTGCCTCCTGTGCCAGAGCGGCAGCCCTGACAGCTGCTCCCTCAGATGGGCAAGTGTCCCAGGAAACGAGGCCATGCAGGGCAGGCCTCCCTGGGCCGAGACCCAGGCCCCTCTGCAGCAAGCCTCACCCATGCGCCCTCCATGCCAGCTGGCAGCACATGGCCCACACCCCAGGGTCACTCCTGCCTCTGGGCCCATGCACCTGCCACCCACTGCCTGGAACACCCTTCTGCTCCCAGCTTCTCCGCTTTCCTTCCTGGCATGGCTGAAGCCCACAACCTCTGGAGCTGGTGGCCAAGGGCCTGAGAGGGCTGGGGTTCGTGCCCACAGGAGATGTAGGGGGCAGTGACAGGGAGGGCCGGCTCCCAAGGGCACCTGGGTCAACAGGCCCTTGTGGCCCCGCCCCCTATTCAAAGCAGTCCCTCCCCACCCCGTGGAGGACTGTTTAGCTCCCAGATTGGGGGACTGGAGTCTGCCGACCACAAAAGACCCAATTCTGGCAGGCAGGTGGGCTCTTTTGTTCAGCACGGACTCTCCCTGGTGAGGGGGTGCAGGAAGCACTCAGCCCCCTGGGGCACGGGGCACATGGAAGGGCCAGCATTTAGGGTACACGACTTGGAATGAACCAGCCGGAACTGCCCAGGGAGGCAGCTTTCCCGACTGAACATCTGGAGGGCCCCAAGGACCTAGCAGCTCTGGTGTGGCTGGACAGTGATGACCACTGCTTCCCAGGCGTCCCTGCACCAGGCAGCGACCCCGCGCCCAACCCGTAGATGCTGCTCCACGCCCCTGACTACAGCTGGGTGGTGGGATGCACGTCCAGTGCCTGACTGCACATGGCTGAAGGCCAGGAGGACATCAGACAGGACCCCGAGGGGACGGGAGGGGCTCCCTACCCCTGGCCCACACAGGTCTCACTCACCACGTGCTCCACAGAGGCCCCTTTCCGGAGAATGATGGCATCCGTGAAGTCTGGCCTCTCTGCATGGGTCAGGGGGTGGGTGGAGTCAGCAGAGTCAGGGTGCGATGTCACAAGGCTCCTCTTTACTGCCCCCCTACTCTCCGGTGCACCCTCACTAAAAGTCCTGATCAGGCAGGCTCTACACACTTGACTCGACACAAAAAGTCAAAACACACCCCTGTCCAGGTGCAGACCCCTGCAAGACTGTCAGCCATGAGAGCCCTGGCCAAAGGGACCCACAGGAGAACCTGGACTGGACCAGCTCCAGCCGGACAGCTCATCTACCTCTGCCAACACTAACTGTCCAGACTCAGCTGCGAGGCATGTACTCAGGGACAGGACTTGGGGGAGGTTCCTGAGCTACCGGTTTCCTAAAGCTTGGACGTGGGGCCTGTTAGCACTGGGGAAGCCATTGCTGGGCAGTCTCCCCATCAGAGCCCCCTGGAACCTGGCTTACTGTGCCACTAGGGCCGGGGAGAGGGTGGTGCTGGCTTGGAAACAGGAGAGGCTCTCACATGGAGCCTGCTAGGCCAGGGTCAGCAAAAGGAGGAGGGTGGCCGCGCCGGACTCACGGCCTCTCTTCTTGGTGTAGATGCAGGTCAGGGCCAGGTATTCCCACAGCATCTCCAGCAGGTAGTCCAGATTCAGCTTCATGCCGCAGCTGCTGGGAGGGAGGAACAGCTGGTCAGAGTGGCCCTGGGGCTCCTGGTACCAGGCCAATACAGCCATGATGGTGCCTGAGGGCAGCACACTGGTGGGTCCAACAACTCTTCAGCCACCATGCCTCCTGTCACCATCACGCTCCTGCCTGCAGAGCCTGGCCATCTCTCTGGCACTCTTGGAGGGCCGAGGGCACCTGTGACGGCCGTGTCAGCTGGGGGCAGAGGATGACCACACAGAGCCCTCCCCCCCAGCAGCCCAGCAGGGGTTTCAGTGGCTGGGTGGGCCCTGGCTTGGTCCTCTGCGGCTGCACTGTCCTGAGCAGAGTCCCGCCGTCCCTCAAGGTGAAAGTGAGCACATCAGGATGGCCGGTGGCCCAGGTGTGGCAGCAGGAGGGGAGCAAGTATCCTGAGGAGTGACCCCCGTGCCTGCTGCTCTCTGTGGATGCTGGGGACGTCCAGGAAGCTGTCCTCTTGTGGGCTCAGACTTCCACCTTCCTGGTCCCCGAGGTCTTAACTCCTTAGGAGCCAAGCCTCACTGTGGTGCTACAGAGCACATGGGTGGAGCCAGTGGGCAGCATGGGGCAGGGCACGAGGCCAGGCTGCCCCCACAAGGCCTCTGCAGCCATGGTAGGCCGGGGTGCAGGTGGCCCCCGGGACTCACCCCTCAGAGAAGCACCACCTGAGGATGTTGGGACCTTTCCCTTCTGGTGGAGATGACAGAAGCCACGTCTCCCAGAGCCTCGGTGGCAGCGGGCTACAGCCTGGGGCTCCCTGGTTAACTGCTAAACCATGAAGCCCTAACCACTCTCACCCTGGACCTCAGTGGACTAAATCCTTCTGTTGCCCGAACCAGAGCTCACCTCACATCACCCTCTGCCCCAGCCTGGTCAGCGTGGGACCAGGCCCAGGTCACAAGCAGCCCCAAGACGGCCTTCTGCCTTGAGCTGCGCAGAGGCCAGACAGATTGGCTCTGCTCTGCCTCACCTGATGACCACGCTGTCGGGTTTCCGGGCTAGGCGGTCCACTTCCTCCATGGAGATCTGGTCAATCTTGTTATAGACCTAGGGTTGGAAAGGCAGAGGGTGCTAGGGAGAGGAGGAGCAATGCTGTGCAGGATGGGCCCCCACCTGCTGCCTCGGGGGGGTGGGGCACAGCAGAAGGGGCCTGAAGTCCAGCCACCAGAGACCAGGCTGCACTCCAGGGTCAAGTTGGATGTGCCTGCGTAACTCAGCAGCCCCTGGGGTGAGGTTCTTGCCGGGTCAGCTACAGCGGGGGCTCCTCCCCCCACAGAGCCTGGCGCCACTTACATACAAACACGGCATGTACACGCGGTTGCCCACAATCACGTCTATGAACTCGTCTGGGGAGCAGTCTTCTCGGAAGAGCACCTCAGCGTTGAAGATCTCTGAGGGGCTCAGGTTAAGGATGACCTGTGCACCAGCAGCCCCTCGCCCCCCATCCCCACCAGGAGGGCCCCAAACAGGTGGTCTGCGCCCCCGCCCCCTGCCCTTCTGGTGAGGATGCTGTACTCATGCAGGATCAACTGCACTAGCTTCTCTGAGCACTGGGTCAGCGTGACTGTGGAGTTGAAGGAGATGCCACCTCCTTTCTTGGGCTGGAGGAGAGAGGAGGCACCACTGATGGAGGGGCAGCTGCAGCCCCGCCCTACCCCACATGCTGACAGCCTACTCCCCAGCTCGCACCCAGGTGACAGGTGATGGGCCTCACCTTGAAGTAGATGTTGGGCTTGTGCTTGTTGAGGCGGATTCCCACCGACTCCAGCTCCTTCTCCAGCAGAGACCTGGTGGAGCCCCACGGCCTTCACAGGGGTCCTGGGCAGGCTGCACTGGCTCCACATCAGTCAGCCCCCAACCCCATACCTGGACAAAGAACAGCCCTCCCCTCCGACACCACCAGCTCCCGAACATCGCTTTCAGCCACCAGATAATAAGGAAGAGCTCCGGACACTCTGGCCAGCCCAGGAGGAGACAGGCTGGTGTGCCCTCGGCCGCAGGTCAGGGCATGAGCAAGGCTCTGCTGCTTGGGGCTGGGCTCTTGGAGGGTTCTGGTGCACTTGGTGCACCCAGGCCGGCATGGAACAGCCCCAGCCTCCACACACAAGCCTCTTAAGGAGGCCACCCACACTGGGTACAGCTGTGGACCACCTTGCCCCTGCTCTCATGTGTAACAGGGCCAAGTTGAAGAACACAAGAGCTGCAGCCAGTGTCCCGCCACCCACCCCAGGGCTTCCCTGGGCATGCCAGCCTGCCCTGCCCCACCGCAGACCTCTGAACCTCGCCCTTGGTGGCATCCAGCATCATGATGACGACGTCAGCCGTGCGGGCCACAGCAATCACCTGCCGGCCACGGCCCTTCCCTGATCAGGAGGAGGGGACTGGTTACGTCGACAAGCACAGGGCTGTGGGATCCCCAGCCCAGGGCGCCAGACTCCTCCCCTTACAGACCCGCATGGACTCTGCCACCTGTCACCCTGGAGCAGGCATGTCTCTTAAACCCTGTCCTACTCATAGAAATGTGAGTTTTAGGAGGCAGCCGACATCAGCACCTGGGGAGAAGTAGTGCTCCCACTGCGCCCCCACCAAGGCCTGAGCCTCCATACCAACCCCCACTGCCCACTCCTGCCCCCACCTTGTGCCGCGCCTTCGATGATTCCAGGGAGGTCCAGGAGCTGGATGTTGGCGCCTTTGTACTAGGAAGCAGGAGAGAGTGAGGTGGAGCCAGCGGGCTGGGAAGGCCCCAGCTGAACTGGGCTCGGCCCCAGGGCCAGGTCTGAGCCTCGTCCTACCCCAGCCAGCCCAGCGCAGACCATGTCCTGAGAGTGGAGAGGCCTCCTGGGAGGGGCCCACAGCAGTCACTGCTGGTGGTGACAGCGCTTCAAAGAAACCATCTCACAGGGTAGGTGGGAGGTCCAAGGCCACAGGACCCCAGCTGCCCAGAGCTCCAAAGCTTCACAGACAACAGGACCTGGCTGGCCAACCTCAAGGAACCAGGGAGGGCTTCACACTGGCAGACCCTTGGAACCAGCCTGGACTGCAGCATGGGCCAGGTGTCTCTGGGGTCCCAGCAGCCCCAGTCCCCAGAGGTGTCCATGCTTGAGGCCAGGGCAGCTCAGCCAAGAGCCTCCCCCTCCAACACACAAGCTCACCCTCCCTCCTGGGACCCAGCAAACCCCAACTTACTTCAATGACCCCAGGGATACAGGTCAGGGTTGTGAATTCATAGGATGCAGCCTCGCTGGCGGTGGAGGTCATCAGACTTAAGAAGGTGGACTAGGAGAGAGGAGGCCATTGCAGCGGGAGTCGTGCCCTGCCTCCTAGAGAAGCCCACACACTGGGGGACCCCTCCCCCATCACCCTGGCTGGGGTGTGATGACAACAGCTGGAAAAGTCACCTCGGGCCCTGCCCAGTGGGGGATGGACATTAGAGGGCCCTTTTGTGCCCAAGGTCTCAAGCCTGTCTAGAGTGAGGGACACAGGGACCTGGTTCCTAAGACGGTTCCAGCTCTGTATCAGGGCCCGTCCCCAGCTCCATGGAACCCCCAGACCCTCCTGGGCCTGGCAGACTTGAATTGGGTGACAGCCCCATGGCACAAAGCTGCTACTCCAGTGAGAGCAAGGAAATAGGGATCCTCTAGCCTGAAACAGCTGACTGTGGGGGAGGGTGAGCGAAAAAGGGTCTGGATGGATCCTGTGGCCAGTCCACTCTGTGGACTGAGAGACCTGGCCTTCAGTCCCATCGCTGCTGGAGGACCCTGGACCTCCTCCTGACCCCAACCTCGTGAAGGAGGTAATAAACAGGGAGTACAGTGACCCCAGTGATGGATGCAATGGCCCAGCGGCCAGCAAAGCAGTGGGCAGTGCCAAGAGGGCAGCCTGGCCTGGCAACCCCATCCTAGTCAGCAGGAAGCTGGGCACAGCTCACTCACACACCCTCAGGCCCCCAGAATGGGGTCTGTGAAAGAATCAGAGTCATACACTCTCCACCCAGGGCGCCTCTTAGAAACTTCAGGAAAGATAAAAACCTGGTGGTGTAGACAGGTATGGACAGACAGGCAGCCCTGAGAGTCACAGTTGCCAGAAGCAAACAACCTGGGGGACATCCTTAAACCCGTCTGACCCCAGCAGTGGGTGGTCTGGGCCCTTCTGTGCTCAGGGCCCTGATTTCCAACAAGGCCCAGACCCCAAGAGCATTAACCCTGGTCACTAAAGTGGCTCCTTCCAGCCTGGGCTTCTCATCTGAGAGAGAATGCCTTGCAGACTGGAAAGTAAGATTGAGGGAAAAGGATAAGATGAATGAGTCCGCAGCAATATTCAAGGAGTCGGAGCCTGGCTGTGCTCAATGGCTGCCTGCCTGGGGGCAGCTGGGCACCAAGATCGCACCCAGCCAGTTCAGGGCCTCATTGCCACCCACCCTCACCCTCCTGCCACTGCTGCTGCGCCCCAGGCCCCACCTGGGCCTGTGAGCTTACTGTTCCTTTCCGCCTCAAGGTCCACTCCTCAGGGCTCAAACACCTGCTCACAGAGCAGCTGCCCTGGCTCCCAAACTTTCCCTTCCTGCTCTCCTGCCCACCACCTCCCAGCTCAGGGGCTCTGAGGAATCAGGGACAGAGCGTGCCTGGCATGTGGTGCACGCTCAGTAAATGAGGCCGAGGCCTAGGCCAGCAGAGCCTCTCTGACTGGGAAGTGACAACATCCCTGTGGGGCTGACAAAGGCATGCAGCCTAACTCCGGAGAAGCTAGCTCTCCTCCATCTGTGGAGTCGACTCAGAGGCAGGGAAGAGGTGCACCCGGGTGGGAGCGGAGACAAGCCGCCTTCCTCCTGAGGCCCACGCTGTCCATCACTGACCTTACCCACAGAGGGAAATCCGATCAGTGCTACACGGGCATCGCCTGACTTCATGACATCAAAGCCCTCTCCTTTAGATGAGGACGATTTGGACGGCTCCAGGAGCTGGGCCCGATACTTGGCAAGTTTGGCCTTCAGCAGACCAAGGTGGTACTCAGTGGCTAGAAGACACAGCACAAAACGGGAGGTAAGTGTCCAGGGAGGGCTGGGAGAGACCCATATGCTCTGAATGTTGGCCGGAGGCCCCACAGCCAGACAGCAGTCATTGTCAACGAGATCAGAGAAGAAGAAAACCACCACTCAGTTAAAATGCTCTTAGCTTTTCACTTCACTTAGGACAAAAGCTCCTTACTGAGACCTGGAGACCCATTGTCAGGGGTTCTCAGTCGGGGCGGTACCACTCCTGGGGGCATTCTGGGGGTGTTTTCTGCTGTCGCTGGGTAGATGAAGACCTTCGGTACTCATCAGGCAGCGGCCAAGGAAGCCAGCTGCCCTACATGGTGTGAGTCAGTGCAGCAGAGCCAATAACTGTGAGGTGACTTCCCAAGCTTGGAGATGCTACTGCTGCTGCTAAAGCGCATCAGTCGTGTCCGACTCTGTGCGACCCCACAGACGGCAGCCCACCAGGCTCCCCGCCGTCCCTGGGATTCTCCAGGCAAGAACACTGGAGTGGGTTGCCATTTCCTTCTTCAATGCGTGAAAGTGAAGTCGCTCAGTCTTGTCTGACTGTTCAAGATCCCATGGACTGCAGCCTATCAGGCTCCTCCGTCCATGGGATTTTCCAGGCAAGAGTACTGGAGTAGGGTGCCAGTGCCTTCTCCCCAAGCTTGGAGTCCGGGCCCAAACCCAGGTCCGCCAGACTCAAGTTCCGACCGCCTCCATCCACCTAGCGGCTCCAGGCTGCTGGCAAGAACGTACCTGTTGGTCTCCTCCTGGACGGCGCCCCCACTAAAGGGCAGAGCGCCAACTCCCCAGACCCAGCCGCCAGGAGACACGGGTTCGATCTCCGACCCTGCCTATCCAGGTCGGACGCTGCCCTGAGATCTGAGGTTCTCCACTCGGCCCCGTGGTCCGGCCCTGATCCTGCCCGGCCCCGACGGCTCCCGCCCGCCGCCCTCAGCCCTGGCGGGAGAGGCCTGGCGGGGCCGGCCCTCACCCTTATTCTTCTGCGTGCGGGCAATCTCCTTCTCGATCTCGGAGATCTTCTCCAAGATCCCCATGGCTGCAGGTGAACCGGGCGCAGCGGCCGGGGAAACGGCAGCGGATCCCTGAACTCTGGCACGGTCGGCGGCGGGCTATCAGCGTGCGCCGGAAGCCCATGGAGAACGGCGTCCCCGTGCGCCTGGCGCTCGGGATTCATCATCCGGGCGGGAGATGTCTAGGGGAGCGATATTGGTTCCGCCAGCCGGATTGGAGCGGGCTGGGGAAGTGCGGTGGACCGGACCGGGGCGGGGCCAGAAGAAGGTGGGCAGGAATGGGGCGTAAGAGGTAGAGAGGGACCCTCGGATGACGGACTCCGCATTGCGGGTCCCCAGCCCAGCCGTGTAAAGAAAAGGCGCCGAGCTGAAAGCCTAGCGGCTTCTTTTGCGTCGAGGTTAAACGTGTGTCCCCAACTTTGGTTTCCTACCTGCCAATCAGATGCCTCCTCATAGGATGTAGTCGAGACAGCATCTCCTAAGTGCAATCCTTACCTGAAAATGCTGTATCTGAGTTTAGACTTGAGGAAACATCAGACAAACTAGAAAGTGGTACGTTTTATAGGGCAAGTGGGCTGTCTTCAAAACTGTCAGTGATACAGGTGGACGGGATGGGGGAAGGATTGTACCAGATTAAAAGATGTTAAATGTGTGAACCTTGCCTGGATTCTGGTTGAAATTTTTAAAAGGAGTTATGAGAAGCCATTCTGAGGACAACTGGAGAAATTTTGACTTTGGATAGAATATTAGGTATTACAGTTGTTCAGTCGTTCAGTTGTGTCTGGCTCTTTGCGACCCCATGGCTGGAAGTCCAAGGTCAGGGTGCCAACATGGCTGGGTTCTGGTGAGGGCCTTTTTCCTGCCTTGCAGACCGCTGCCTTCTTGCCCTGTCCTTACATGGCCTTTCTTCCGGGAGTCTGCACATGGACAAAGGAGGGAGACAGACAGCTCTCTGAAGATGCGTTATATTTTTTGCCAGGCCTTGAGGCATGCAGGATCTTAGTTCTTCAGCCAGGGATTGAACCTGGACTCTATGAAGCAGAAGTGCAGAGTCTTAACCACCGAACCACCAGGAAATTCCCTTCTGTATGTTTTTAATACAAGGTTGGGAGTGGGGAGCAGTATATTGGAAATCATGCTGTGTCCAAATTCAAGGTTCATAACTGTGAGCTTGGTTAAATTTCTTAACCTCTTCTACACTCTAAAAACAGGGATAACATGGTTGTTTTAAAAGTGAAATAATTTGCTTGCTTGTAAGTCCTCCATGAATGCCAGAGCCACTGTCAGTCGAGTCTCCTCCGTGGTGTTACATTTTCCCCAGATTCAGCCCATGTTTGCCAATGCCATTATGCACAAGGCTCTGGGCTGGAGGGGTGTTGTAAGCCCAGCTTGCTCTTCTCCTACACTGCTGACAAAGCCACGATTATGAGCCCTGCAAAGTGCCTGACCCAGAAACTCAAGCTTTAATAGCGGGGCTGAGATGTTAAGTCCAGTGACTGCAGGGTAACAGGTAGACTCTGGGGAGAACACCTACATGTTTGACTCCATGAGGTTCACAGGGGATGGGAGGGGAGAGCCTTTGGGAACTGGGAAGTACAGGCAGGTGTGGAGCCCTGGCCCATGGTGAGGGGGGCGTCTCTGCCCCCAGATGCAGCTCCCAGCTCCCACTGCCACCATACTTGTGCCCACAGAGGTGTGCTACCGGTTTACATTCAGGGACACAGAAATGTCCTGAAATGTGACTCACCTCCCAAGAACCCTGAGACCTCTGCTGTTGTGTCTACTTCACTCACAATCTCCGAGGGGTTTCTTTCTTCATAAATAATGTGGAATCAGGCCACTCCCAGGATCAAGAGAGATAACCTGAAGATCAAACTGGCCTTTCCTGCTTGGAAGGTCTGGGTCCTCCAGACCCAAGCCTGGGAAGCCAACTAGGAACCTCATGTGTTCACATCACCGGAGGAATCTTTTTTTTTTTTTTTAGTATTTATTTGGCTGTATTGGGTCTCAGCTGAGTCATGTGGGATCCTTTGTTGCAGCACATGGACTCTCGAGTTGTGCCTCTTGGACTTAGTTGCTGTGTAGCATGTGGGATCTTAGTTCCCCAACCAGGGATCAAACCTGCATCCTCTGCATTGCAGTGAGTTCTTAACCACTGAACCACCAGGGAAGTCCCTCGCCTGAGTAATCTTTGAGAGCTGACAAACTTCTAGAGAGGCTGCTGTTGGATCTCTGAGAATATTCAAATTGTGCATCAAAGGATACCATATCAACAGAGTGAAAAGTAAACCCAAGGAGTGGGGGGAAAATATCTGCCAGCCGGGTACCTGATAAGGGGTTAATATCCAGAATATATAAAGAAGTCACTGACCAACAACACAACCAGATTTTTAAAACATAGAAAAGACTTGAATAGACATTTTTCCAAAGACCTATTAATATGGCCAATAACACGTTAGCAGGTGCTCCACACCACTAGCCATTAGGGAAATGCAAGTCAAAACCAGTGAGATAACACCACACATGCGTTAGGATGGGGTCTTTGTGTGTAATGTACATGTAACAAGTGCTGGTGAGAATGTGGAGAAATTGGAACTCTCGGGCACTGTTGGTGTGTGTGTTAGTTGCTCAGTCACGTCCGAATCTTTGCGACCCCATGGCTGGTAGCCCACCAGGCTCTTCTGTGCGTGGGATTCTCCAGGCAGGAATACCGGAGCAGGTTGCCATTTCCTTATCTAGCACTGTTGGTAGGAATGTAAAATGGTGCAGCCAACTGTGGAAAACAGTATGGAGGTTCCTCAAAAATTAAAAATAGACCTACCATCTGATCTAGCAATTCCACTTCTGAGTATATATCCAAAAGTGAAAGCAGAGACTTGAAGAGGAATTTGTACACCCATGTTCATTATTTGCAATGCCCCCAAAGTGGGAGGAACGCAAGTATTCGTTGACGGATGAACAGATAAATGAAAGTGGTCTATACAGTAGTCTATTCTTCAGCATTAAAAAGGAAGCTCTCAGACATGTTAAGTGAAATAGGACAGTCACAAAAGGGCCAATACTGGTGATTCCACTTACACAAAGTCCCTGGAGTGGTCAGATCCAGAGACAAAGTAGAGTGGTGGGTGTCAGTGGCTGGGGGTGAAGAGCTGGTGTTTAAAGGGTACTGAGCTCTATTCTAAGAAGCAGGGAAGGTTCTGGAGATGACCGTGGTGAAGCTTGTACACAACGAATGCGCTTAACATCACTGAATTGTACACTTCAAATTGGCTAAAATGGTAAATTTTTAAAGGATTTTTTGATGTGGACCATTTTTATTTTTAAAATTTTGTCTTATTTTTGGCTGTGTTGAGTCTTAGCTTCAGCACCCAGGCTCAGTAGTTGTGTCACCCAGGCTTAGCTGCCCCAAGGCATGTGAGATCTGGGTTCCTGACCAGAGATGGAACCTGCGTTTTCCTGAACTGGAAGGTGGGTTCTTAACCACAGGACCACCAGAGAAATCCACCAGAACCGTCTTAATTTAGAAGTAGGGAAAACTCGAAGCTTAAATACCTTTATTACTTTTTAAAAATTATTTGGACATTGATAGCTCTGCAAAATACTTCTCCCATCCCAAACCCTCACACCCTTTCCACATAGCCTCCCCAAAGAAACAAAACACTCATCCTTTTGCCCATTCAAATCTAATTTTTAAAAACATGTAAGATTCAAAATCAAATATTACTTTTCTTTCCCAGAACTTGTTAGTAATTTTAAACCACAATGCACATACTCAATGGCATTTTTTTTAAAAATTAGCTTATCTGACTATTTTATGAGGAAAAACAAAATCATTTCAAGGCCTTAGAATATAAATTCCCTGTTTCTGAAAGCAAAAGACATTGAAAAGCCCCTCTGCCCCCCTGGAGTCTGCTGTGCACGTCACCCACGGAACCAGCGCTACACGGGAGGTGCCACTCAGTCCATCCGTCCACAGGTGAGACACGTGGAGCTGGAGAGGGCGATGAGTGGGAGGGGTGGCTCTGGGCGGAAGCAGGCTGGGTGTGCGGAGCGGAGCAGAGAAGCAGGAGCTGGGTCCTGAGTGGGGAGGGGAGGTGGGGGGGGAGCCTGCACCCGCACTGGTTTCTCAGTGATGAACAAGAGTGTCCACCAGAAGCATTGCACGTAGAACCAGAGGTGCGTGGGTTACTGAGGAGGCTTGGGAAAGAGTGACCACAGCTGGGGGCGACGGCCCGAGCTCCCCTGGGAACTAAGTCAGGGCGGAGGGTCTGGGGGTTCCTCGGAGGATACGGAAACCCCTGCTTCTGCACCCCTGACAGTGGGATTTTACGAGAACCAACCTTCATCACCGGTGTGTCCCAAAGAGCTGGCAAACGTACCACATCTTCATCCCCAAATACCACTGCACTTGACCCTTGGCTCAGCAAGGAAGCCAGCCCACAGCAGAGGCCGGCCCACCCAGGCCGCTGAGCAGCAGTGACATGCAGACACCCTGCACAGCCACTGGCTGCCCACTCATGGCCACACACATGGGCCCCAACCAGCTTGGGTGGGGAGGCCTCACCCTCAGGGATACCTGAACCCTTCAAGGAGCTGGCAAAATGCAAGTGCTAGTTACTCGCTGAGAACCTGGAGGCAGGGAAAAGGAGCCCGCACCACCCGGCCCCTGGGCTGCCAGCCAGCTCTAAAATCAAGAGGATGTCTGGAGACAGACATGAGCCATCCTTCTGCTGCAGCCACCTTCCCAACACTTCTCCTTAAGGCTTCTCCTGACATGCAGTCTCAGCAACATATAGCACATACTTCGATAAAGGATTCTGAGACTAAGAGACCCTCCCCACTGCTCACCTAGACCGGAGGGCTTTGTGCCTTCTCCCTCTGCCCTAGACCTGTCCCTCGCACTGGATCCGCTCCTGTGGGTTAGGACACCAGCATCTCTCGGTTAAAGCTTTCCCTCCCAGGTTCCAAGTGAGTCTATAATCACCAGAAGTCACTGACTCCTCCCAGGCCTTGCCACATATGGGGGCTGTAGCAGATGCCACATGAAGCTCTCTAAACGTTTAAACAAAACAGCGACGCACGCCTGTGCGCGCACACACACATACTTTGGCACGTGAGCCTCAGGTTACTTGAGCGTGTTCAAGCTCGGCCCCTCCTGTGCCCCAGCACCGCTGAGCTGCGGGTCTAGGGCTGCGGCAGCCCCTTCTGCCTGATGGGAGAGGTGGCCGGGAAGCGCTGCTGTTCTGAGTAGTGAAAGGAGGAGGAACAAGTGCTAAACTGGCCCCTAGAATGGTCCTCACGTTTAGCACTAGAATGGATGCAATGCTGCAGAACGTCTCACCAGGTGACCAGTTTCAAACTGCTGGCTGATTAAATATACATTTACATATAGATATAAAAATTACTAAGTCAACATTTGCTGTTTTCAATGTGAAAACGATAAAATGTAATTCTGAATAATTGTGCATTTGCCATAGGGTCCTTGCTAAAGGAACCATAAAAATAATTTTGTAATAAAAAAACTTTTTTCTTTTTTAAAGTTTAGTATTGCCCTCAAGTTCAAAAGGTTGGCGCAAACGTGCTGAGTGAGCAGGACTGGAGTCTGTTCCTGCCAGGGACCTGGAAGCCTCAAACCCTGTGGTCCCAATGGCAGGCCCAGGGGACCCACTGGCCACAGGCTAGCTTGGCTCGATCGTCCTCGCTGAGCACTCGGCCTGTGCCCCGCACAGAACTTCAGGGGCACATGGGAGCTGGGCTCTGCCTTCTCTTGACTTACCAGACTAAGCAGCCGGGGGTGGGGGGCCTGGGTGGGGACCACTGAGCACCGAGGCCCAGGGGGGCTGGGGCTGACCTACGCAGCTGGAGGCAGGGGTGGAGCAAGGGCTGTGCGTCTCAGGGATACAGAAGTTAGCTGTGCAAGAAGGAAAAGTGCACTGACGGCAGCCTAGAAACAGCTCACGACCAAACCTCACAGGGAGGGAGGAGGAGCCGAGGTCGCCCTCCACCTGCCCTGCGGGCTGGCCGCTCCTCGGATGCTGTGGGCTGACATTCATGCTTTTGATGCGAGTCTCCTTGTGAAGAAACAGGAACACACGTTCTCCTGGTTCTGGCAGGTACACGGTTTTCCCGGCAAAGCTCTTTTTTGCCAAGTTCAGTTTGTTTGGTTACTGTTCCGAGCCACTGTCACCGGAATTCGTAGATGGGGGCACTGTGTTCTGGAACGTGAGTGAGATTTAGTGACTGATACCTGCAGGAGGAGAGGTGGAGGTGTTAGAGCATCCTGAAAACCACTCAGGATGTAGAACTCACCCCGCAGGTGCCAGCACACCCCACACCCAGATGAAACGTCATCTCAGCTTCCTAAGGGGAACTGAACCAGCGACAGCCCATCTTAGGCAAGGAGAGGCTGGTCCTCTGAGGGAGGATGCAGACCAGGCCCTCTGCCTGCCCCACCACCCTTCTTCCTTCTGAAGTCGTGTCACCCTCAGAGCTCCCAGGGGACCCAGGCACATCCTGATCTGCCCGGAATCTGGAGGGCTTGGAATGATGACATCGCAGCCACCCCCAACCTCAGCGATTCTGTCTTCCTCCTCCCCAGACATGGCTATGAGACTCCAGAGCATCAGGGGCTCTGCAGGGAGCATGACCCCGTGATGAGTGCCCTCAGGAGCCAAACAGAGGATGGAGAAACAGGTGGGGACAGCCCCAACTTGGGGACACCCAGCATGGATGGTGTGGGTGTTGGCTCCCTCACTTGTCCACAGAGGAGTGAGGTACAACACAGGAGAAGTGGCTCATCTCTTCCCCAAACACCTGAAGGAAGGACGTCATGTCAGCCATCAGAACAGAGCCCTCCCCAGCTGGCAGGCTAGCATCACAAAGACATCTGAGTGCTGGGGGCATGTGGGGACGCAGGAGAAGCAGAACCGTGTGCATCCCTGGCGGGGGCGGGAAGCTGCAGCTGCTGTGGGAAACAGTTCCCTAAGAAGTGACCACAGACTCACCCATGACCCGGCAACCTTCCCCAGCCGTGTGCCCTGAGGAACTGAAAGCAGGACCCAGACAGGCTTGGGCACATCCACGTCCACAGCAGCCAGAAGGTGGGGATGAGCCACAGGTCCATCCACCGATGAACAAATGAAGATAATGTGGCCCATCCACATGACAGGAAATGGCTCAGCAATAAAGACGAAGGACTGACATGCACGCAACACGCAATACGGGGTCTTCAAAACACAAATGACTAGACCCAGAAGGCAAACAGTGTACAGGGCCATATTCGTGAAGCACTCAGAACAGGCAAACCTATACTCAAGAGCAGATTAGTGGTGCCTGCAGCTGGTGGGGGTGGGGAGCTGGGTGATGGCTCCTAGGGGGACAGGGTTTCCTCTCTGCCAATGGAAACATTCTGAAGTCAAGTGACAAAATTGTGCTGAAACAAAGGCCCCCTGGACTCTACACTTTCAATGAGGGGATTGGATGCCATGTGAGCTGCTTCTCAATAAAGCTGGTGATTTTAAAAGAAGACCAAAAGTTTTAAACACTCATCTGAAAACTGAACAGGTGTTGAAACCCCAGCAATGTCTGTTCTCAGAGAAGCCAGGATGGCACAGAGCCCCTGGGCCCTTGGCCACTGCTGGTTGGCCCTGGGCAATGTCCTTCATGAACCTTCAAAATATACAAGAGTTGACAGAAAATAAAAGAGCTTCAACATGCAAAAGAAATCAGGTGTTTGAGGACATGGCCACCCTTCAGGTGGATGGGGCACCTACAGAAGCTCAAAAAGCCATGAGAGGCCCCACAACAGCGGCAAAGGCCACACCCGGGAGCAGGTGGCTGTCGCCTTGGCAGAAGGCAGGCCCATAAGGCCCATGGGCCCTGGTTACCAGCTGACTTCGAGCAGGAAGGTGAGCACAAAATCAGAAAGGCCGCTGACAGCAGAGTTCACATGGAATCTCACACTCTAACTACTGAGTCTGGGAGGAATGAAGACAGGACCCACAAGCCTGAGATAAACGTAGCTGAAGATAGGGCTGCTTGAAAGCATTCAGCAGTGAATCCCTGTACCCAGAACTTCACCTTTGCACCCATTTACGCCGCTCTGGGGAGGGGAACAAGCCCCCGTGTGAGCACTTCGGGAAGTGTGGCCAAGCTCTCAATCCTTACCACTCTGAGCTCCTGTGGTAGTAGTAGCCCTCTATGGAGGCTGCTGACTTCTGGAAGCAGATGTAGTAGAAGCCAGCAAAGGAAGCACCACTGATGTCCTTGATCGTGTGGTCCGGGACTAGGAACTGTTCCTGCATGTGCACAGAGGGTCAGTGTCCCGGCTCTGGCCCCTAGGCCTCCCTGCCCCTTGTAGCTGGCTCTCGGGCTCACTGGGCAACCATGAACCGCGTGCCACCTGTGTGTTCTAGACCAAGCACCCCACATCTCAAGGTTGCTAGGGCCAGAGCCAGGTGCAGGCTGTGGGTGGGACTCCGGTCTGGGCTGAGCCCCAGCCCCAGTTCTCAGCAAAGAGCCTGGAAGGAGGATGCTACAGGCTTCGTCTGTAGAAACACTGGCGAGATTTCACAATAAAACAGCTTTTCCCACAGGCTGGGCCTAGGGTTGGAGGTAGGTGGAGGTTCACAAACTCACCTCCTGAGCTTGGTACCCATGGCTCTAGCTAACAAAGTATCAAAGGGAGCCCACCCGACAGACTTCTCAAGGGCTAAAAGGGAAACCCACCCCCATTCCCTGAGCTGGAGGGACCAGAGGCACTGTGATGGCCTGCAGCCTGGGCAAGAGGGTGGCCGGGGAGGTCACTTCACTTAGGGGCTGAGAAGAGGGGTCTCCCAAGTCTAGGGGGCCCTCGGGATGACCCAGCCTGCAGAGTGGAAGGTGAAGCCAGAGGTGGGGTGGTCACAGAGTGGGGGGAGGGGTGACAGAACAGGGGGAGGGGTCACAGAGCAGAGAGGGTGAAGCTGGGCCCTCTTACCTTCCACCTCATGAAGACATAGTCCCCACTCTTCAGCTCTTCGTAATCAAAGTCGTCTGAGTTAAACGATTTTGCATACTGATAAAAAGCCAGAAATTTGCCCTGAAAGCCAAAAGCATAGCATAGGATGAGGGTTGGGCGGGGCCACCGGCCCGGGGGTGGGGCCGAGACACTCACCCAGTGTTTCCGGTCCACGTCCTCGTCAGCGTCCCACTTGCGGGTTAAGAAAGGGTGCTTCCTGCTGATTATCTCTCCTTCAAAGAAGGTCGTGAGAGTAGGGTACTCCTGTGGCAAAAACGCAAACATCAAACAAGATGTCCAGCAGGAGTTCTAACTTTTCACAATGGAATAAACCAATCAACTTCGTTTTAATTTCTCCCCAGTACATTGAAAAGAGGACCACACTGCTGGGCAACCACCCAGACCAGAGCCAGGTACAGCAACCCCCATGGCCGAGGGAGGGAGCCTGACTTGAGGGGCCTGGGGTGGGGGTGGGGTGTCTCCTGGATTCTGGGGACTGTGCCAGAAGCAGAGAACCCTTCTTTGGCGCACTTGTGATGTGTTGATGGCTCAGAAAAGAACTTGGACAAGTTACTTCTGAATATTCTAGCATACAGAGCAGATGGTAACTTGATAGGTTTTACTTTTCAAGGAAAACACCCAGAGAGACTACGAAATCACAGCCCCGTCTTCATGCCTCAGCCTGGTCATTGCTTCTCAGACTGGCTCAGTCTGTCCTTGGTGCGCCAGCTCTTCAGGTTCGGGGGACAGGGAAGGGGCTGTAGACTAACCTGATGTGTGAGGCACTCGTCTAATTCTGTCATGTGAGCTAAGGCAATTTACATGACGGGAAAACACTGATGACCCTGTCTGCCCTGGGAAACCATAACTAACAGAAAAGCAAACGAGTGGTCATCGTGACTGGGTGCCTGAAATGTTAATACTCCCAATAACCCTGCTGTTTGTCCCTCTGCTCATACAAAGGCATAAAAGATTCAAAAAAAGTTAATGGAAGGACAAGTAACCACTAAAAAGTTTACCATTTCTCTGCATTTGTAAAAACCCACCCACCAGGCAACCCCTCAGTGTCACCATGCAGCCCCTCAGCACTGCCCGCGAGCACGGGTCATTCCTGGAGATTCAGTGACAACCCCCAACCGGCAGAGCACAGGTCACCATCCTGATGTCCTGAGACCATGGAGGACCTGCTCTCTTCCTCACATCCCATGTCAGCCCCTCTCGCTCAGCATTAAACATCTACCGGTTTAAATCCATTCCCAAGGCTTTGCCACTTCTCCCTGCTTGCCTGCCAGGTGGCTCGGCGCTCCCACCGGGTACTGTGGCCTCGCTGGCCTGGGGCTTCCAGGAAGGCCATGACCACTTTACTGCACACGCCAAAGTAGCCTGCCCTTGTACCAGTGAAGCTGAAACACTACAGATCTGCCATCCCCCTAAAACCAAAACATTCACCCCAACGCTGGTGTTGCATTCCTCAAACACATACTGACACAGACAGAGCAGAAAAATTAAAGAGGACAAAACTGCCTAAGTGGAGACCTGATTTTTAAAGGTATAAACCAAATTATAGCAATCCATTTTAGAAAGGCCTGCTAAGGGAAAAAATGCTTTGTAAGCTGGCAGATGACTTGAGAAGTTAAATTAACGGCTATACAGTATACTGACTTTCTGAGTTTTGAATCTTCATGTTTTATCAAGATGTCCATAAAGAGAGAGAAGGATGAATGATCAAGTGGTCCTACTATGTAATAACAAAGAACAAGCTTATGTTCAAGTCATGAGTTTTCCTAACAAGTGATTCAGCACCGACCTCTCTCTAAAATGTTCCAGGCTGTCTACCAGGGTAACCACTAAGTACCCACAAACTCTGAGAATTAAATAAAATAAATACCTAATGAATGAGCGAAGGAAAGAACAGAAGGAACCCAAAAGATAAAACCCCTCACAGGGCAAGCAGGGACATTCAAGCTCTGACTACCAGGAGGAGGGGGGTCACAAAGGGAGGGCAGGCATGGCTAGCATCCCCAGGTGTGGGCCCACTATGCTGGGCCCCCCTCTCCTCACTGGCTCTAGGCTCACCTGCCAGGAGGTGAGTCCAGCTTTCTGTGAAGACCCACCTTCTGGAAGATCAACATTTGACTGACCAGTAAGGCAGTCTGTGGGTCTGGTGGTGTGACCACCTGTGTTCCAAGTAAACCCAGCACAGCCTCAGGAGTGCCCAGAACTGTCTGGGAAGTCTATGGTGGGCCTGACACCCCCCGGCTGGACTCCCAGCCACTTACGTTGGGCTCTCCAAAGAACCCCCTCTCCCTATGGGAGGCTGGCTGGGACTGCAAAAAGAGTATCACTTGATACCCATTCTTCACAATTCTGGGATTCAGTTTCCACAGGCAAACAAACTTCCCAAACTGTGTGTGTGTGACTCAAGGCAGGTAGGAGGCCAGTCATCTCCAATTATATAGTTTTCCCTATTTCCGTACACATGAGGAAAACCATGGCTGATTAGTCACGTTAAAATAAGTCAGATATCTGCTATTTCCACAAGTATAAATGGAAAAGCAAACAAAAACAGCTGTTTGCTTTTTTTTTTTTTTTGCCACACCATGCAGCACGTGGGATCTCAGTTCTCTGATCAGAGACGGAACCCAAGCCCCAGCAGTGGAAGCGTGGTGTCCTAACCACTGGACTGCCAGGGAAGTCTCAGGTCATACATCTTAAATGGGTGAATTCTGTGCTATGGAAACTATATTTTAGTTAAAAAAAAAGTTTAAAAAAAGGTGAATTCAAAGACTTGGAAGACGGGCAGGACGCCAGACCCTCAGGAAGCACAGCCCCCTCTGACGAAGGTGGCTCTGGGTGGGAAGAGCTGGCAGCGACGCCCACTCCCCCCCCCAGCCCCCGGGAACGCAGCTGTTGGGTGGCTTGGGGCGCTACCATGCATTCAGGCCACTTGCCCCCACGGGGCTATCCACAGCCTTTCTGTCTGTGAGTTTTTAGTCCTGCCCACCATCTGTGTGCAGCTTGCTGCCACCATTTGGAATCAGGTCCCCATTCCACACTACAGACTCTGCTGGTTTCCTTACGAAGTTCAACATTTTTGTTCTGCACTCAACACACACGTATGGCCACCTGCGAGTCGAGCGTGTTCTGTTGCTGGGTCTTCTACAGCACAGACCCAGGTGGGAGCCCTTCCTTGTGCCATCACTTGCTGCCCTGACTTGATGTGATATGTTTCCAGAGGTCCGTCTCAACAACTGAATTCTCAGGAGACTCTCAGACATCTGACAGGAAAGCGGGAGAACCAGGGGGACAGCGAGACGGAAACCAGTGCTTCCCGACTGCAGGGGGCCCAGCCTGGGGGTCAGCAGCTCCCAGAGCTGCCTGCTCACAATGCCGTGTCACCTTGGGACCTGAAGCAGGCACTCGGAGCCCTCACCTCACAGGTAAACCAGCTGACACAAACAGGTGAAGGCTGTGGGGCAGGAGGCGAGGACATCCGCCAGCTCCTCACGACTCTGAGCAGCGTGGCCAGGCCCTCCTCCTGCTGCCAATAGGAACACAGAGGGTGCCTGTGACATTCCTGAGTTCTGAAGGTTGAAAAGCTGGCCTTGAGGGAGGGAGCAGCTCCTTCTGCCGGAGGAACCTCCATACGGGTGCTGGATGCTACAGAGGGCACCTGCCGGAGGGGTGCTGCTCATTCCCGAAATTGAAACTGACCATGATGGCGGCAGTGACGCTCTGATTATATTTGTTTTCCTCAAAAAGGATTAAAGTAAAATCAGTAGTGTTGGTCACATGGTGACCTGTTTATAAACTTTAACGTCTGTGAATGCACACGTCCAAATTGCCTGCTCCTGCTCCCTTACAATAACCGCACTCAAGATAGGGGGTTCCTGAGTCAGGCCTGCAGAGTCGAGCTCACTGGCCCTTCACAGCCGGGGTCCCAACGTGCTGTCCCCACCAGGCCCCTACCTGTGGGAAGAGCACTTACCTCAGTAAGGCCTTTGATCTTCAGATACCCACAAAGGTATGAGTTCCCCGTGTCCACGTGCTGAAAAGACAGGACACACAGCCTTGTTATAAATGCAGGGTCCACCGGGGACAGCAGAAGCATGTCCAAGAGGCCCCTTGGAGACAGGGGAGTGAGGGAGGCTGGAGGCTGGCACAGCTGGGTCTCCCTGGTCCTGCAGCAAGCTGAGTGTTTAATTCTGAGTGAGGCCTCGTTGTTAAGAAACTAGGGGAACTCCCCTGGTGGTCCAGTGACCAAGGCTCCATGCTCCCCATGCAGGGGGCCCAGGTTCAATCCCTGGTTGGGGAACTAGATCCCACAGGCTGCAATTTAAGATCTGCATGCCAGCAAGTAAGACCAGGTGTAGCCGTATAAATAGATACATATTAAAAAAAGAAAAAAACTAGGAATGTTTGTTGCATTCCTCAGTTCCACCATGAGTCAAAAACCAAAGTGGTGTTTCAAAGCTGCCGTGAGCTTGGCCAGCCCGATGAGGTCAGCACCAAAGCACGCGGCTTCACAAAGCTGGAGTGGTCCCATCATCTGGTCCATAGTCTGAAAACCACCGCGGCTCTGCAAACGTCCTCACCTGCTGATGTGGGCGTCTGACGAAATGGAGCAGCCAACCTGAACTTAGAGGGGTCAGCAAGGGAGCTGTGTTCAAGGACCCATGGCTTGAACCTGAAGACTTGTTTCAAGGGTGGGATTCTCACCAAATTCAATACAGATACAGTTTGGGTTTCAGAGCTGCCGGAAAGGGTATCAGGTGGCAAGGATACTCGCTAATAAGATTAAAATCTCAACTAAATTGGCTAACATTTTGCATGGATTATCACATGCTTGAGAATCAGAATTTCAGCTTGGCCTCCATCCAACCACGTGTCTCTCCCTCTCTGCCCAAATTGATCTTTTTGAACCCAGAGAGCCTCGACCCAGCAACCAGCCAGCATCTCAGTGAAAGAGAACAAGGCGAAGGCTCAGCAAGAAGGTAATTGAAGCACAGCTGTGTCCAACAGCTGCTCTTCCTACTAGTCCTCCTACAGTGACCCAACCCTCACTTCACTCTTGGCTTCTTGGATGGCAGAGGAGAAAGAGAGTAGTCACAGTAACAACAACAAAAAAAACAGGTCAGAACCTTACAAAGATTTGAGAAACTCTTTAAATTGGAATTTTAGGGGGAAAGAAAGCACTCCAGAAGCACATGAAGAGAGGCCCATGGTAGTCATCAGAGAGGTTCAATGAGCACAAGCGATGCCACCTCACACCCACTGGGATGGCTACAGTCAAAAAGAGGGACCGTAACAAGTGTGACAGGGACATGGAGAAACTGGAGCCTCTGACACTGCTGGTGGAGATGGAAAATGGTGCAGCCACTTTGGAAATCAGCTTGGCAGCTCCTCAAATGTTAAACAAACAGTCACCATACAACTCAATATTCCACTGGTAGGGAGACACACAGGAGAAATGCGGACAATGTCCACCTAACAACTCGCGCGTGAACACGCACAGTGGCATGTTCATGATAGCCCCAGAGTGGAAACACCCACAAACACCCATCTATGCATCAACAGAGGAACAGAATGCTGCAGAGCCATTAGGGGACTATGACACAACAATACAAAGGGAGGGAGCACTGGCACCTGCTGTGATGTGGATGAACCTCCAAACACTGTTCTCAGTGGGACAAGCTAGACACAAAAAGTTACTGTATGATTCTCTTTACATGAAAAGTCTACAATAAGCAAATCTTAGGAGAAGAAAAATTAGGGGTTGCCTAGGGCTGGAGTCCTTGGACTGCATGGAGATCAAATCAGTCAATCCTAAAGGAAATCAACCCTGACTATTCATTGGAAGGACTGATGTTGAAGCTGAAGCTCCAATACTTTGGCCACCTGATGCGAAGAGCAGACTCACTGGAAAAGACCCTGAAGCTGCAAAAGATTGAGGACAGGAGGAGCAAGGGGCGGCAGAGGATGAGATGGTTGGATAACATCACTGACTCAATGGATATGAGTTTGAGCAAGCTCCGGGAGATAGTGAAGGACAGAGGAGCCTGGTGTGCTGTAGTCCATGAGGTCACAGAGAGTCAAATATGACTTAGCAACTGAATAACAACAAAAGTGTTGGAGGGGTGTGGCAGCTAAGGATTCTTTCTGGGGATAATGAAGATGTCCTAAAATTAGACTGCAGTGGCAGTCACACAGCTTTGGGACCACACTAAAAACTACCAAACCGTATACCTTACATGTGTGACTTGTGTGACAGGTGAATTGTACCTCAATAAAGCTCCTATGAAAAATAGAAAGCAGGAAAGAGATGGAGTTACAAAAGTCAGAAGTTTCTAAGACGACAGAGCCCAAGAGCCCAGCTGTGGCTGAAAAACCAGATGATGGGGCAACTCACAGGCCAGACTGTCTCCACGACAGTAAGATGCTCACCCATCCAGGTGCAGGGCGGCATTCCTGGGTGTGACCGCCACCCCCGCCAGCAGATGGCCTATAAGTGGCCTCCAGCTACTGGCCAGGTTGCTCTGGCCACCCTGGGACCTGCCAGTCGTGTACCAACTCAATCCCTACTCCCATCAGTTCACAACAGAATTGGCACCAGCAAGAATTCAGAAACAACACACTGAGGACAGGGAGGGGAGCCGCCACAGGAACCAAGACTTGTCTGTGACACCAGGCTGCCCCGCCACTGGTCCCCAACCCCATTAGACACCATCAAACTCAACAAGGGGCCCAACTCAAGATCATTCCAAACATGACCCACACCAGGCATCTCACTTCTAGACATTTACGATGAGCTGCAAAATGTAAAAGAGTCTGTATTTTCCTGCTCAGTTCTCACATTTGGAACGGAAGAGAAGGGAGACTACCACAGCGGGTCGTCTAATGGTGAGAGCTGAAAGAACTCAGCCATGACCCTTTTCTTTTCCTGGCCTTGTCTCACAGCTCGCAGGATTTCAGTTCCCTGGGTAAGGACTGCACCTGGGCCACAGTAGTGAAAGCGCCAAATCCTAATCATGAGACCACCAGGTAATGCCCATCTTTTCAATTACGATAAATATCATAGCTCATATTAGAAATTTCAGTTTGTAGACCAGAGACACAATTAACAGAGATGGAGTTCTCTCGATCAAAAGTAAACGATTTGCTCCCACAAAGCAGTAACATAAAAAGAGGCAGATGAATGATCGGTAGTTGGTGGAGACAAAACATATCCCCGTTGTCTTTAGGGTGGGAGAAGAGAGGCTGAGAAGAGAGGCTGTTTGAGATTTAAAATTAGTAAAGAGCAAAAGGCAGGAGAAAAATTCTGTCCTCAGACAGGACCTACATTCTACATCTACATCCTACATTCTGTCCTCACAAAGAACTTCATCAAAGCTTCTGGAAGACCTTTGAGGGGACAGTGTTTGGAGGAGCTTTTGGGCACAGCTTAGGAGGTGAGGTATCAGACTGAAGACAAAGGGGTGAAGGGAGGAGGAAGTGGGTCCTGCTGCAGGCCTGGGCAGCTAGACAGGAGGAATGGTTTTCCAGGAAGGCAGAGAAGAAAGAGGATTAACCACTGCAGATCTCCTTGGGCCGGGAGGAAATGTCAAGTGTGCTCCCATCCGCATGAGAAGAGTGAAGTGCAGGAAGGGGCCAGGACAGGTAGCTAAAGTTCCAAAGCCATTAGGAGCTGGCAGCAGGTTCTCAGAAATCCAGGTCAAATGGGGGGAGGTGGGAGGACACAGAGAGGAAATACCATATGAGAAATAAAAGTGGGTGAGTTACATTTCCCAACATGAGTATCAGAGACTAAAGAGGAAGCCCTGACATGTGGATCAAAGTTAAAAATACAGTAAGAGGGTCCCCTAGAGCCAGGAAGGAGGAAACAGGGGAATGGGGAGGTCTGGGCAGACAGATGGAGAAAGCAGGAGTAGATTGGAAGTGGCTAGAGGGTGGGGAGTAGGGAGTGTCAGGAGTCTGGGCCAAGAAGAGACTATGGGTTGGGGGGCTAGGAGACCAGCTTCTAACAGACTGTGAGGAGCCCACCTAAGATGTGAGTGCCAAGGTTAGGAAATGGGGCAGGAGTCGGGATGGGATGGGGGCCCTCAGGTACCGGGCCTGATGGAGGAGAGGGGGCGGATGAAACTCTGCCGAGGAGGAAACCCCAAGAAGAGGAGGAGGGCCCCAGGGCCTGGGCTTCATGGGACCAAGGAAAACGTGGAAGGCAGCAGGCACGTCTCGGGCCTGGGAGCGTCCAGAGTCAGAAGGAATCCTGGGAGAGTTTCCCGGACGGGGTCCGAGAGGGACTGGAAGAAAGACTGCTGCTGGGGCACCAGGCCACGGGGAGGCAGGGCCGGATCTGAGGCGGCCGGTCTCCGGCTCCGGCCCACAGGGCTGGGGTGCGCCGGAGGGCCCCCGGCAGGCCCGGGCAGCAGGCCCGTCCGTGGCTGCGGACCCGAGGGGGCGGCGGCGCGGCCCGGTCCGTAGACGTCTCGAGAGGCAGGGCCGCCGGCTCACCTGCAGCACTACCTCCACGTCGTACGAGTTCCCCTTGCTCTTCTGGTGGCCGCGGAACTTGGAGCCGCTGTAGAGCAGGCTGGTGGCCACGCCGGGCTGCTGCGTGTTGATAGGCGGCGGCGGGATGAGTGAGGCGGCGGAGGCGGCCGAGGCACCGGCCGGCGGGGGACACTCGGTGCGGACCGGCATCGCGGGGTCCCCCGGAGCCAGGGCTGGGGGAGGGGGAGGAACCGCCGCCGCCGCGCGGAAGCCGAAGAGGACAAACGGAGGGGAGGCCGGCGCGCGCGTAGGGCTGGAGTGGTCCACCCGCCGGCCGCAAGCGGACCGAGCGCTCCGGCTGCCACCGGGACCCCGGGACCTGAGACCAGGGCCTCCGGGTCCTGAGCGAACCCCCTCCCCGCCTGCGCTCGCACACACGCCCCTTCCGATTGGCTCAGGCGCGCAGGGGGGCGGGAGCAGGCTGGCTCGGCGCTTCCGCCCATTGGCGGGCGTGGACAGCACGTGGCGGGCGCCGAGGCCCTCTGGGACTTGTAGTCTTTTTCCCTAGGCGCGGCGCGGGGGCGGGGCCGGGGCGTTTGTGATGCTGATTGGCTATGGCGTGCGCTGAGGCGCGCGGCGACGGCGCGCGGCGAGTGTCGTGCGCAACATGGCGGCGCCCAGAGAGGGTGAGGGCGCCGGCGACCGGTGAGAAGGTCTGTAGAGTCCGAGCACGCGGCGTGTGGTCCTTCCACTCCGTGTTCCCCGCGCTCTGGTCTCGAGCGGTCGTTCTCTGAGGCCCGCGCGCTATGTGGAGGAGCTGCCTTCGGCTGCGGGACGGGGGACGTCGCCTCCTGAACCGGCCCCGAAGTGGCCTCACCGTCTCCGAGGGGCTGAGGCCAAAGCCCCCTACTCCCATCCGGGCCTACGTGCCCCCGGCAGGTGAGGGGGGCCAGCGCGGAGCAGGCTAAGGGGTCGGCCTTGCAGGGTCACACGTCGGGAGGGAAGATCCCCACGAGGGCAGGGACCGCTCCAGGGCACACGCGCGTCGTTTCCTTTTGGCAGGTGCGTAAAATTTTCTCTTTCACTGGGGAAGGAGAGATCGTCCTTGTCTTCAGGCGGGGAAATTCGACTTCTGGGTCGGGATTGCGCCAGGGGCGCAAAGCAGACTGAGAGGTTTGTGGGGCAAAGGCCAGTCTGCTAGGCTGCTTTCTGTGTCCCCGCGACCAGCACTGAAGGGGCCTGAATCTCGGGCTTTAAGTCTTCCATACCGGCCGCTTGTTCCGCAGCTGTCCTGGCCCTGCCTCCTGCTGCCCTCCCAGAACACCTGCCACCTCGTCTAAGAAATTGACACCCCGTGCCTTCTTTCTGCACTTCCGACTCGGATGAGGCTTTCTGTAGCGGATCTTTTGTTACTCCTAGGGAGAGATTTGGGGATAAGAGTGGGACTGACTTTAAGTGAGTGAAGACAGTAACGCTTTTTTTCCAGCCAGTTAATACTGTGCTGAAGGCGGGGTTAAGGAGAAGTTACTGTGGTGTTGGAGCTGGTCCGAGGACGCCCGTGTGGCCTCCAGCCCCCTACCAGCTGTCCCAGCCGTCAGCTGCATAGAGAAGAAAGGTCTTCAGAGAGCCTGCCTGTCCAGCTGAGGAGTACACCGGTGAAGTCAAAGCTGGGGGTCTCTGCTTACAAGTTGTCTGTCCTCTGCACAAGTGGTTTAGCTTCTCAGTGTCTGCCTCTTCTTCAGAGACTGCTTGTGCTGGGTTGAGGGAGATGCTCTAGATAGGGAGGCCAGCCTGCCACCTGTTTTTGTAAATAGTTTTCCTGGAACCCAGCCCCGCTCATTCACTGACACACACCTAAGGCTGTTTTCACTGTGGTGCAGAGTTGGCTGGTTGTGCCATACACCGGATGGCCTGCAAAGCTTAAAACATTTTGGCTTTTTACAGAAGAAGTTTGCCAACTGTGCTGTGGATGCTGGAGCGGTTTGGGGGGAAAGTGTTTAGTCATCTAGCCCGTTTATAGTAATTGCTGTGGTAGATACATTTGCCCTGAAGAAATTTTAAACAGCTTTACTGAGATGATGAACTTAGATATACAGTTTAATGGTCCCTGGTGGCTCAGATGGTAAAGAAGCCACCTGCATTGCGGGAGATCTGGGTTCAATCCCTGGGTTGGGAAGATCCCCTGGAGGAAGGCATGGTTACCCACTCCAGTATTCTTGCCTGGAGAATCCCCGTGGACAGAGGAACCTGGTGGGTTACAGTCCATGGGGCTGCAGAGTTGGACATACTGAGCGACTAACCACAGTATACTCAGAGTCCATCAGTTCTAGAACCTTCTTAGGACCCCAAAGGATCCCTACAGGGATCCCTACACCCTTTAGCTGCCACACACTGAGTACCTCCACCACCCCCCCGCCCCGCCCCATCCCTCCAGCCTTAGACAACCACTACTTCACTCTCTGTATCTATAGATTTCCCTATTTTGGACATTTCATATAAATGGAATGTGGCCTTTTTTTGACTAGCTTTTCTCCATTTTATTTTCAAGGTTCATCCTAGGGTAGGCATGTGTCAGTACTGCATTCTTTTCATAACTGGTAATATTCAGTTTTGGGGACACACCATGTCTTACTTACCCAGTCATTCATTGATGAACATTTGGGTGGTTTCCATCATTTGACTGTTCTGAATGCCTTTGTAAACATTTGAATACAGGTGTTTGTGTGAGAATGTGTTTTGTAAACATTTGAATACAGGTGTTTGTGTGAGAATGTGTTTTCATTTCTCTTAGGAGGTACCTAACAATAGACAGGACGTCCCCAGTAGCTCAGTGTTAAAGAATTCACCTGCAAGGTGGGAGACCCAGCTTTGATCCGTGTGTCAGGAAGATCCCCCTGGAGAAGGGAATGGCAACTCACTCCAATGTTCTTGGCTAGAGAATCCCATGGACAGAAGAGCCTGGTGGACTGCAGTCCATAGTGTCACAAAGAGTTAGACACAACTAAAGCAGCTTAGCACACACGCAAGAGTATTCTTGCTGGATCAAACGGTAGCTAACTTTCTGAGGATTGGCTACCCCACTTTCCAAGGTGATCGCACCATTTTACATTTCCCCAGCAGTGTGTGAGGGTCCCAGCTTTTCTGCCCCCTTACCAACATCTGTCTGTCTGACTATAGCCTTCCTAGCTGGTGTGAAGGACTGTGATTTGAATTTCCCTGAGGATGAATGATGACGAAGAACCATCTTTTTAGGTGCATTTTGGACACTTGTGCATTTTCTTTGGAGAAGTTTCCATTCAGATGCTTTGAGCATTTCTAAGTTGGGTTACTTGTCTGTTTATTATTGAGTTGAGAGAGTTGTTTATATACTTGGCACCTACAGTTCGCCCAGAGCCCCCCCAGGCTTGTGAAGGCAGTCAGACTCTAGCTGTGAGACGTAAGGCCCGCCAGGTGGCGCTGTTTAGAAAGAGACAGCTGTCACGCCGCTCGGAGGAGGTGAGGCCTCCGCTCGCGGTGCATTGTGGGGGTTGCAGTTCTGTCCCGAGCAAAGGCCTGCCCGGAAATTGAGGCTGATGGGAAGAGCACTAGCTGGCCCAGGGACAGGACGAGGAGTGTCAGGGGAGGTGACACAGAAAATCGCCTATTTCTTTACATGGATTGGAGCAACCTCGCAGGAAAAAGGTGCCCCGTGGACATCAGTTTCCACTTAGGCTCTCTTCACAGGAGCGTTCTCTGCCTATACAGCCAGTTTTCTGTTGCCCGGCTTTTAAAATTCAGTGCTTCTCCACATTGGCATTTCTTTGTATCTACATGGTCCTTAAAATTGCCATTTAAAAAAGGCACCAAGTGTGGTTTTGTCATAGAAACAGGTATTCTGTAAAGAGAGTGATTTGTACTCAAAATAAGGGTTCAGTGTGACTAGCCTGTCTCTTCCATCTCCAAGGATGGGGTTTCCATTGCTGTCAGCTCACCGTCTTATCACAGAACATGTGGGTGCTTCATGGGCTCCTGGTCTCATGACTTGTCTCGTGAGACCCAGGACCTGGGAGGGTCCAGGCAGAAAACCTCCGTTTTTTGAAATTGGGGAGTGTGGATTCCACCAGTTGAGTTTTCCGGATCCTGTTCTCAGCGCCTGTGTGAACCCCTAATGTGACTCCCTCCTTGCGGTGACCTTCCAGGCTCCTCCCCAGATCTGGGCCTCTCCAGCCATCCTCTACCCTGTGACTTAAGGCTCGCCCTGCCCACCACCTTCCTAGCTCCGAAACATGCTCTCAGGCCCAGCACCTTCCTGTGAGCTGTTCGTTCTCCTGGAAACTCCCCACCCCCACGCCCGGGAAAGCCACCAGTGCAGGTGGGCCTGCCCACTCTCATGTGGATCTTGGATGCCATCTGGCTGTGAAGAGGTCTTCCTCTAGCCCAGACAAGATGAGCCTTCCCGGTGCGTGTTTGCAGCTTGTCTGATCCTCTGACATCCACGGTTGCTTTATTGTTCCGCTGGATTAGTGTCCATCTTCCCATGAGATAGGACGCACTTCATGAGCAGAGTGGCTTTTGAGTCCTGCCCTGGGAGGGGACTGGTCTTGAGCAAGTTTGTTCCTCCCCTCAGCAGAGCCCTGAGCCCACTGTCTGGCATCTCTAATCAGGTGCAAAAGTGGCCTGGCCAGGGCAGAGGACGAAGACCCCTTCAGGGGAGACCTCACTATCCTGGCAGCTTTGTGAGGTTCAGGCTCTGTTGTCTGTCTCCGCCTCCAAGCCCCTTCATCCACCACCCCCGGCTGTCTCTCGACCCATCTCTAGCCGTTGGCATGTGTAGAATGCTCTGTTGGCACTTCCTGCTGGTGGGTGGGCCCCTTCCCCAGAGGTGAGTCAGAGTCTTCAGATCCCCCAACCCCAGCCCTCCACTTCCTGCCGGATCTGGCCTTGGACTTGCTGCCCCGCCAGGCACTGGAAAACATGCTGGACATAGTCTGGATGCCTCGACCCAGGTCTCCCAACAGATGCAGGGGCCTCTGGACTCTTACTTGCTGTCTGAGTGGGACCAGGCTGGCACATAAAGCAGTGGGAACTGACTGTTTTGGGTCAAAGGTATGAGAGAGTTACTATTATGATTTCAGACAAAGGTGAAATTTTGTCATCGTAATACTTCATCATGTTGGTGGTCACACCATCTGTAGATTCGAGTGTGTTGTGCAGGAGGGTGGAGAGGTGTTGGAGAAGTCTTGGGATCAGGCAAGCTGCAGCTTCATGACACAACCACTGTCCTTGGGAGCTGGTGGGGCTGTGGCTCCTCCTCCCTTGTTTTACCCAGGAGCTATTGACCACGTGGAGCAAGGAGACTGGGCACTGCCATGGATGTCTGGGTGGTCAGTCAGCGTCAGCAGTGAGGTCATGAGCGCCTCCACTCCTCCTTTAACTGCCCTTTTTGAAAAATGTTTCCCACAGAAAGGAAGAGGTTCTATCAGAATGTCAACATCTCACAGGGTGAAGGTGAGTGTCTAGAATTTTCACTGCCTCTTGTTTTTGTTTATTTCTGTGAATGGGAGGTGAGGGACACTTTTCACCTCCAGCCAGCTCCCTAGTAAGCTTGTCCCAATGCTCTTATTGGGCTTGTTTCTATAAGCCGCTCCCCACAAAGGGACTTGGGGCATCTTGCATCAAATTAAGTAGCTAAATATAGGGGTGATCACTCCACTCTGCATA
This sequence comes from Antilocapra americana, assembly GCA_007570785.1. Lineage (NCBI taxonomy): Eukaryota > Metazoa > Chordata > Mammalia > Artiodactyla > Antilocapridae > Antilocapra > Antilocapra americana. The sequence goes on along the minus strand of ML664177.1, from coordinate 20,508,186 downwards.
TCAACCTGAGAGGTTTCCATTTGATCTTTCAAGGTGGCTTCGAGATCAACCTGGACCACAGGAAGCTGAGGACACCCCAAGGCAAGCTCTTCACTGTCCCCAGCGAGGCCCTGGCCATTGCTGTGGCCACTGAGTGGGACTCCCAGCAGGACACCATCAAGATGTACACCATGCACCTGGTAACAGGTCACAGCCCGCCCCTGTGGCCACCACAGGCTTCCTGGGGCCCTGGACAGAAGTAGGGGTTCTGTCCTGATTCCAGTAAGGCTCTGGGAAGCCCCCGGCAGACAGCCCAGCCCACCCCCAGCCTAGGGCCTGGTTCCTCCAGGGTCTTGGGACACAAGTCCTTCCCTGGCCACTTTTCCACTGCAGCAGCCAAGCTCTGTTTGGTTGGCTCTTGTGTTCTGTGGTGGTCTGGGTCAGGAAGAGACGATGTGTGGAGAGTCCATGTTTCCTGGCACGTGGACCCAGGCCCCAGGCAGGCTCCTTGGCGTCAGGCCTGTGAGCCAGCCTCCCCAGACTGTGGGGAAGCAGGGGTGACAACTGCAGACGAAGCCTTAGAGTGGCTCTGCAGCCTGCAGTCGACAGGGAGGATCAGAGAAGCCGTCCTAGCCTGACAGCTCTGTCCCCCACCGTCTGAGGCTCGGGGAGCCAGTGGTGAGTGACTCTCCCAGATCCAGCAGTGCATTCACGTCTCCTGACTCTGGTCTCCCTGGGCCTGGGTGTCCATGGCTCTGAGATGTCACTGCTGTCACAGTGATAGCACCTCAGGGAAAATACCGTAGGGCCCGGTAGTACAAAGCCTGAGACTTTGGGGGAGTTCATTCCTCCCGGGGCCTCGGCAGGGCCCTCAGGATGCTGACAGGCTTTCTCTCTGTGCCTTTGATCCAGACCACACTGTGCAACACGTCTCTGGACAACCCCACCCAGCGGGACAAGGACCAGCTTATCCGGGCGGCCATGAAGTTTCTAGACACCGACACCGTCTGGTAATGGATGTGTGGGTGGCCTTTCCCAGCAAGTCCCTCAGCCCATTTGCTCAGAGTGGTCTCCGTGGAGGAGGCAGTGGGCCCTTTGACTCCTTAGTGCTCAACTGCTCTGCAGACCCTGGGAGAGAGGATGTGTCAGCTGCACCAGTGTCGGGACCAGCTCTCCTCTCGCATAGCCCGGCAGCTGTCCCCCAGCCTGGGATGCAGGGGACTGTCAGCCTCTGTGGCTGTCACAGGCTCCACAACCCAAGGGGTCACTTCTGATCACTAGCATGTTCTCACAAGCATGGTCATCTCTTGTCAGCTGGGATGCAGATGGTCTGTCCTTGGCATCCAGCAGCTGGTCTCCTCCTTGGCTGTGTTTTTGCACCCAGGTTCTTTGGGTGTTGACTGGATGTGGGACGGAACAATTGAGCCCCCCAAATGCTCTGGGGTTACCGCCCAGGTGGCACTTGAGGTCTCCTCTGGGCAAGGGGCAGGGTGGGCCCCTGCAGAGGCCATGGTGCTGCTGTTGGAATGTCTATGCCATCTGTGTTGGAGACAGTTTGGTTACAGGGAGGGTGCCCTTCCAGTCCAGCTCAGGGAGGGGGTCTTCTTGAGAGTATCCCGGCTCAGAGAGTAGAGCCATGGGAGCCTCCCTCTGCCCTGGGGCCACTCCTCTCCACTGGGCAGCACCCCTCCATCCTCCTGCACCCCCATTGCCTCTCTGCCACTGGTGCTCACACCAGCCTGGCCTCCCTGAGCTCCTCCATCGGGTTCCTATCCCTGGCACCCTTGAACTCAGCTGACCCCAGCTCTGTCTCTTGGTCAGAACAGTGGCCTGGCCTCAGGTGGTCTCAGGCAGGGCCACCAGCGGCTGCATCTATAATTGGGAGGGAGGCGGGCTCACAAGGGGTGCACAGGTGGCTGGGTCTCGCCGCCTCTTGGGAGAGGAGGGGATGGCAGGACACAGTGATGAGCTGGCACAGAATCCTAGGACCAAGGGTACAAGTCTGAGGACAACATAGTGTTACAAGCAGCACTGGGCAGCCCTGTGGGCCCTGACTGGTCAATAACCAGGGACGTTTGGGACGGTGGGTCTCAAAGTCAAGGTTCCAAGGAACCTCTGGAGGGCTTATGAAGCTGCAGGCTCCTGGTCTCCACCCTGTGAAGGTGTGGGTTTCCAGCAGGTCCTGGATGAGCCCTGGGCTGCTCTTTGAGAGCCCTGCTAATTTAGGGGGAGGCAGGGGCAGAGGAGGGTGGTGGAGAGGTTTCTTGCTGTTGCCTTCCATGTGTTTGTATCTGTCACTGGATGAGAGAACTATATTTTTTATTAATGGAGGCACTTTGCACTGAATTAGCTACAGGGTAGAAGAACCAGAGACGCTGGTGGAGCTGCAGAGGAATGAGTGGGACCCAGTCATCAGCTGGGCTGAGAGGAGGTGAGATGCCCCATACCCAGCAGCTGGGGTCTGGGCCACACTGGATAGCCAGGGCCCTGAGCTGGTCGACATTCTGAGTACAGGGCACCAGGGGACTCGGACAGGACAGGCCCCCTTGGGGGTAGATGCAGCTAGGTGCTCCTGCCCCATTGTCTGTGTGACTTTGGGCTGGTGACCTGATTGCTCTGAGCTTCCCTTTCTGTGCATGGGGCTCACGACCCCTGCCTCCCTGGGTGACATGAGGAGTACACGGACTGCTGCACACTGCTGGGCACACAATGGTGCCCACACTGACCATACCATCCTGCTTGTTGTCACAGCTGCTCTGCCGCTGAATCACAGAGCCAGGTGTGTGACCTGGACACCCATGGAGGACAGTGTGGGCAGGGACTTGTGGAGGGACAGTCCAGGGGCTGGTGACGCCCAGTGGTTTCCTTCCCAGGAAGACACTTGTGCAGAGTGGACAGACCAGTGATGTGAGCAGGGTTAGGTCAGGTTTATTTCACCCCAGGGTTGTTGGGAAGGGCTTCTAGCCTGGACTCCCTGACCTTGGTAAGCTTGTGCACTTGGAGTGGTTTAGACACAGCATTTTTGATCTGTACACATTTCCTGAGCACCCACGATGTGTCAGCATCCTCTGGTTTTGTAGTAAGAGGCGAAGCCAGTGCATTGAAGGATCAGGTAAAACCTGACAGCTGGATGCCACGAGAGAACTGTGAGGATGCAGTGCCATCGGGGAGTTCAGTGACGTGAGACGTGAGCTCGGTGCCTGCAGGTTTTTGCTGTGGTATGAAGTTGTCCACTTTTGGTGGCAGTTAAGATTTCTCACCCATAATATTAATAGATTACAGGAAAATGTGGCCCCTTCCTGGGTTTCATTTGTACTGTTGGAACTTCAGGAAGAATGTTTCTAAACCAATGAGAAAGATCAGTGATACATGAAAGAAAATTACACAAATTGCTTTCTTTCATTACGTTTTTCCTGCATTTTACATAGCTATGATTGTTCTTGAAAATGTTTTGTTTTTGAAGCCAGCTCATGCCCTCTGGGACAGTGCCTTGTGTGTATGATGGAGGCTTTTTAATAAACATGTGAAAAAGTGATTGACTGATACAGGATTGTGGCTAAGTCAGTAAAGGATCTGCCTATAATGCAAGAGACGCAGGTTTGATCCCTGGGTGGGGAAGATCCCCTGGAGGAGAAAATGGCATCCCACTCCAGTGTTCTTGCCTGGAGAATCCCATGGACATGGACAGAGAAATCTGTCAGGGTACAGTCCATGGGGCTGCAAGAATCAGACACGATTTAGTGACTAAACCACAGGATATATACAAATACCATTGTAAGGAAAACAGTATTTGAAAGAAGCCTTTTATGGTTCACATGTGAAGACTTCCTTCTGAAAAGCAGACAGCCCACAGCTCTGATGGACCTTCATGCCAATGAGTTTGAGTTTCAGGAGCTGCCTGTGGCCCCTGCTTCCTGACTTGCCAGCCCTAGCTTCATGCATAGCTGCTCTGTCCTCTGCTCCTAAGGGACAGAAGGTTATATAGATCAGGAGGCCTGATGGACCCCCAGTGGGGCCTGTGTGTGCTGGGCAGGCTGGGGCTTTGCTTCTGGGCAGAAGCTGGGCTGTGCAGCCGGACAGACTCAACACGGGGCCTCTTCCTTCCAGATACGGCGTGGAGATTGGCTCCTCCACCAGCATCATAGGGCCCAGTATCCCTGCCCGGACTCGAGAGGTGCTGGTCAGCCACCTGGCCTCTTACAACATGTGGGCCCTGCAGGGTATGTGGTGTTTCCTGTGGGCCGTGGAGGGGAGGGCATGATGGGCATGGTGTGCAGAGCCCAGGATCACCGGAGCACTGGGTTGGCGGGGGAGATGCTGTCACCTGGTTCATGGACTAGCAGGCTCACCCCTCCCAGGAGGACGTGGCTGTCTCTTCAGGAGCCTCTATTCCAGTCCCCTTGGCCCAGCTCTAGTCATGGGGGTGGAGTGCTCACTCTGATGGGCACAGGTGGGTCTGGTGCCTACCCAGGCAGGGGCAGAGGAGGAACCCCTGAGGAGAGCAGAGACTCCTGAGAATGTGGAGGGGCTGGCACCCCACCTGGCAGCTCCCTGCACACAGCAGGACCCCGGGGCCAACCTGGCTGTGTCCCCGTAGGGATTGAGTTTGTGGTGACCCAGCTCAAGTCTCTGGTGCTGACCTTGTGCCTGACGGACCTGCATCTGACAGTGGAGCAGGCTGTACTGCTGTCGCGCCTGGAGGAGGAGTACCAGGTGAGGCGGAGCTGGAGCCCCACTGTGGTGGAGGTTCAGGGTGGTCCCCAAATGCCCTGGGGCCGCCTGTGTGCTCACGGAGGCTAAGCCTGTACACGCAGACAGGCACACTGGTCACCGGGGCTGCTGCGAGTCCATGTCTGATGTAGTGGCTCAGAATGAACAAGTTTTGGCTGCTCTACCATTGGCATTTTTTTAACTCAGAATCACCATGTTCTCTGCAGTCCCCTTGTTACTCCTCCAGCCTCAGGTTAATTGCTATTACAAATCGACTCCTAGCATGATGAAAAGCCTTTTGTGATGACAATTTTTCCCAAGTTGGTCTAGTTATCTGCTTGGGAAAATGCCAGGGGGAGAATCTGGTTTGTGTCATGAGAGAGCCAGAGACTCTGGTGTCAGAGCCGGCTGGATGGGGGTGGGGGCAGGCAGCAGGAGCAGGAAACCTGGCTTCTGGTCTGGGCTCTGTCCTTGGCTGCAGGACCCAGGCGGGGCCGTCATTCCTTGAACTTCACTTTCTCCCCAACACAAACAGTTCTCTGAGTATAAAACACTCTTCAGATGTTCTGGACACCCGCAATGCAGGCGAGTGTCGGGGTGGGCAGGCCAGGCCTCCCCACCCCTCCCCTCAGCCGTAGGGGGTCGTGGCTCTGGCAGTCACCCTGCAGCCTGTCCCATACTCTCCTCAGATCCAGAAGTGGGGCAACATAGAGTGGGCCCACGACTACGAGCTGCAGGAGCTGCGGGCGCGCACGGCCGCTGGCACCCTCTTCGTGCACCTCTGCTCCGAGAGCACAGCCGTCAAGCACAAGCTGCTGCAGGGGTGACGCCAGCCCCCCGCCTGAGATGGAGATGCTGTGGCCAGTGGAGGCCAGTTTGGGCTGAACCAGGGCACAGGTACCAGTTGACTGGTTATACTGAAGATTTCTCCACCTGGAAGTGAGAGGAGCTGCCACGTGTCTTGTTCCTACTGTCATGTCTGGGTCCTGGAGGCCATCCTGCTGACCTGCAGGACACTCACTGCCCAGCAGGACTTTCTTGTCTGGGAGGTCTCTGTGGCCCTCAACCTTTTTTTTTTTCTTGGTCTTTAATCAAACTTTTAAAGTGAAGCTGTCTGTTTCTGTTTGTTCTACTGTTTTAGCAAAGTGATTTACTTTTGAAAATAGAAAACAATCTTTGTTGTTTCTGGGTTAAAAGCCTGGGCAAGGTCACCTAATGCGCACACATCCTGTACAAGGAGCCACTGCAGGGCCCTGACGCAGGGGGTCTCGGGTGCCTGAGCCCAGGTGAGGGAGCTGGAGGAGTCTGTGAGATTGGGGCACAAAGGCTCCAAAGCCACCTGGCCTTGCTCACCCCCCTCCCCTCAGGGCGCTGCCTCCCCAGCACCGTCCCCACACCCTGAGTGTGCTTGGAGGAGGTGCTTGTCACCTCTCCACCTCACAGGTAACACCAGCTGTGCTCTCAGCTCTGGAGGGTCCTTGGGTCCTCACAGCCTCCACCTTGGAAAGCCGGCTGGGCCCCTGAGGAAGGGCCTGCCCTGGACAAGAAGGGGCAGCCAAGAGCCTAGGAGCCACTCTAAGCAGTCACAAGCTGCTCAGACGCAGACACAGAGGATGGAGAAAGCTGACAGAAGTGTTTTATTTCTCTACCTGTGAAGGATGTGGAGGGGCAGCCCTAGTCCAGGAGGTCCCCACACTCCAGGCTGTCCAGCTCGCTCTGCACGTGATCGATGTACTGGTTGATCTCCTTCACACGCTTGCGATTCCTCATGATTTCATCCTTGTGAATCTGAGGGCAAGATGGATCTTGAGCCTGTCTGCCTGAGTCTGCCCCACCTCCACCCACATGTGGTTCCACCCCTGGCCTCCAGGGCAAGGTCCTGCCACCTGCCTTCGCCACACATCTGCTCACCTTGTCCAGCAGGTGTGTGCACCAGGAGTTGACCCTGGTCACCAGCTCATCCTCACGGTTGTCAATCTTCAGGAGGTGGATGTCATGTGAGGCCCCAACTGCGTTAACTATCGTGTCTTTGTCAACGAAGAGCTGGGAAGGAAAGAGTGGGTGAGGGGCCTGGACCCACCCTGAGCACAGAGCTGCTGAGCCGGTGGGGAGAGGGGCTGAGGTCCCTAGGGGCGGAGGCAGTGCCTGTTTTGTGTCCCCACTTCCTTACTGTTGGCCCAACAGTGCCAGTGATGGGGCAAGGGCCACCGGGCAGCAGGACAGTCCCTGTGGGGAACATGTCCTTACCCCAAAGAAGACAGGACCAGCCCTGTGACTTCACCAAGGTTCTCAAATCCAACTTGCCTGAAATCTGCCATCAGGTGGGAAGTGTGAGAACAGCTGGGGGCCTCGGGGCTCCTCTGAGGACAGAAGACCCCATACACCGATGGGTCTCTGCTGCTCTCATGTCAACCCAGTCAGCCTGGCCTCCTACCTGGGCTCCTGCCTTCCATGTTCCCACCCGGTTCTCCACTATGGATGACACTGTGGGTCGGTGTCCCCCCCACCCCAGGCCTGGCTGGAGGTCCCCTGGAGCGGGCAGACAGACCCCCGCAGTGCTTCTTGAGTAGATAGAGGGAATCTCAGACCTTAACCTCCCTTGTAGTCACTGCATCTTAGAAAGTGCCAGAACCCCCACTTTGGGAAAGCAGCCTGTCCCAAACCCAAAAGGTTTCAACCAACCTGTGAGTTGAAACCACTTAGTGGTCAGGAGCACATCTTTAGTGGGGCTGGTCTGAGTGCTTTACTTGTCACCTGCCTATCTCCCCTTCTGCAGGTGCGAAGTTAACGCTCCGGAGGGTTTCAGGCTTTCCCGGAGGCGGGCCCCACGAACCCTGCCCACCGGGCTAGGGCTCCGCCCCCCGCAATCACCGAGCGCACGTCGTCAGGCAGGTCCTCGTCCATCTCGCCCTTGACTATCTTCTCCAGGATGTTGATGGCGATCTCCAGGAGCTTCTCGTGGTGGTGGTTCTCCAGGTCCCGGCACTGTGCCATTGTGCAGCTGGAGTTAAGCCAAGGCTGGGCCAAGCAGGCTAGGGCACCCTCCCCTGTGCTGGCCCAGCTTGTCCTTCCTTTATGGGCCCTCCGAGTCCTCCGGCTCTCTCCATACCCCCTGGGATCCCTTCTGGTCCCCCCCCACCCAGCCCTTGTCCCTGCAGCTCGCAGCTCCCACATTCTGTTGTATCCTGAAAGCCTCTTCTCAGAACCACTTCTCCCTGTCCTCTGCTGCCTCCTGAGCTGCAAAAGTTCTCCCCACCTCTCCAGCGGGTCCCTCTGGCCCACTCTCCGGTCCTCACTTAGTAGACTCTCCCTCAGGGAGGTTCCTGGCCTCTGCTCGGCTGCCGCCATCACTCTGACAGCAGGACTGGGCCCAGGGGGACAGGGGTGAACTTCAGGGCCCTGAGTTCAGGTGACAAAAGGCCGGGCATGACCCATATGTCAGCCCCTAACCTGACATTGATCTGCTTATGGGTGACTTGTCAGTGGCATCAGCATAGAGGTTGCCTACCCCTGGGTCCAGCACCTGCAGCATGGGCTGGTCCGGGGTTGGGGGGAAGGATTCTGGGGTGTGGTCTCCAGGTGAGGTCACTCGTGAGAGAACAGATGGCCAGGACTCATGCTGCAGGCAGCAGCCTGTGGAGCAACCCACTATCTGGACTTCTGCTCTAACAAGGCGCCTTTGTGCTGGGGGTCAGGAAACACTCCTTAAATGTTTCAGAGGGTTGGAAAACCTCCACCTCTTGAAGGTGGGCTTCCTTCTTTGGTCAGAATGGGAGGTTTTACACCCCCCAGTTTCAAAGGTGGAGATACCTACGAAACAGGGTCCTGTTTAATCCCACCTTGGTAGAGATACAGATCTTCCTGTAAGTCTAACGGGGCATAGGCAGTTCTGGTAAAATGGGAAGTCTGATTATAAAGCACTGGCTTTTTACTCTCTGCCAATGTGTCTAGGACTCTGGTGGCAGTGGGAGGGGGCAGGCATGGGAACCCATAGGGGGCCACCTGGAAAAGACCCCACTTATTTTCATCTTTCGTAGCAGTGCAGAAGCTCTACCCTCTCCTTTTGGTTTAGAATGTGGGTGCCTCCCTGTGGGTCTGGTGGCGGGCACCATGTTGCCGGCAGGAGCCCCTGGCCCACAGTGCCTCCCCATAGGGTCCTCAAGGAAAGGATATAGGCTCTGGACATTTTCCACAAAGAGTCCCACCAGGTCGATGATGTTCCTTTCAAACATGTTTATAGTCTCCTGGAAATGATAAAGAACACATGTGTTTAGACGTGAACTCTATTGACTTCACGCCAGAGCCACAGTGCTGCTTAACACTTACTGGATGGTGACCCAAGACCTTGAGGGTAAAGACCAACTGCCTGGCCTCACAGTGGATGGTGACCACCTTCCCTCAGCTGTCACCCTCCAGCCTGTTCTCTCGCTCACCTCTCAGCCTCAGGGCTTCAGTGGGTGCCTTCTCCAGGCCTTAGCCTGTGGTGTCTCTCTGCTGGCACCCCCACAAGTATGCACACACAGAACTCTCCCCCTCCCTGGAGCTTCCCAGTGGCATCTGGCCCCATGGACTGTAACCTATCAGGCCCTTCTGTCCATGAAATTCTCCAGGCAAGAATACTAGAATGGGTTGTCATTTCCTTCTCCAGGGGAATCTTCCCCACCCAGGGATCAAACCAGAGTTTCCTGCATTGTAGGTAAATTCTTTACTGTCTGAGCCACCAGGGAAGCCCCCTGCCTCCATCACCTCTGCAGAAACAAAACGAAGGAGTCACTAGGAGCTAGGCTGCCTGCCAGCTCCACCACTGTCTGCAACTCAGGGAAAGTCATTAACTTCCCTGGACCTCAGCTTCCTCTTCTGTGAAATGGATTTCTTCCACATAGGTTATGGTGAATCAGGAATGGGTTTCTTCACACAAAATGCTTTGGGAGGTACCTAGCAGAGAGGAGACCCTTGGGCGTGCTGGCTGCTCCCCAGGCCTCTTGCTTTCAAGGCTCCCACCTTTCTCTGTGAGGGTGGCCCTGCACAGCTGATCCAGTGCTCCTCAAGACACTCGGCCTCACCCAGATGCCTCAGGGAGGGCTGCTGCCCCTGAGTTGCAGGGTAGTCATGCCCCTGACCTGCCCTAGACTCCAGGGACCGCAGGGTGGGCTGGGAGCACAGGAAGTGCAGGTTGAGTCTAAGGACTGCAGAAGCCGAGCTATGTATACATCTTTCAAACGTGTGTTAACGCTCTTGTAATAAATGAAAACAGAGTCATTGATGAGGACCTAAGGGAAACGAACCCTGAATACTCATAGGAAGGACTGATGCTGAAGCTGAAGCTTTGGCCACCTGATGCAAAGAGCCGACTCACTGCAAAAGACCTTGTTGCTGGGAAAGGTTGAGGTCAGGAGAAGAAGGGGGCGAGAAAAGAATGAGATGGTTGGATGGCATCACTGACTCAGTGTACATGAGTTTGAGCAAGTACTGGGAGATAGTGGAAGACAGAGGAGCCTGGTGGCCTGCAGTCTATGGGGTTGCAAAGATTTGGACACAACTTAGCAACTGAACAACAGCACTGAAAAACAGCGTTCTACTTGATAGCTTTTTGGCCATTACTAAGACAAGCACAAGTTCTGAGGGACTGGGGGGTGATAAAAAGGGGGTCTCCCTGCTTGGGAAGGTTGGGATCTACTGCCTGAGCCCTGATGCAGCGGACTGTTTTCAGCGGTGCCAGAGTCCCCATGGGGAGCGAGCTCTTCTCTAAGACACGGTGGGAACCTCTCCCAGTCCAGTGGGTCACTGTCTCTGCCCAGCCTGTTCCGTTCATCACTGTGCTCAGGGCCCAGCCTTGGCCGCTGGCGGCCTACTGAATGCACGGGTCAGTCTGGCTGCCCCAGATCAGGCATCAGTGCTCAGTTAGGCTCCCTACTCCGCCCTGAGATACGGTAACTACAAGTGGCAGTGCCGGCAGCCTTGGCTCCATCCCAGATCTCCAGATCAGGGGTGGGGTGGGTGAAAAGTGGGGGTCTGGGGCTCCAGGCTCTTCCTGGATCGGGCGCTCACTCCAGAGAGACGAGCTCAACTCTGGTGCTTCGAAAGGGCCACTGGGCATCTCAGTGACTGGAAAGTACTGGAGGCACAGAAAGCTCTCATGTGGGCCACCGATAGCACCCGCCGGAGGGTTCTGGTCCCCAGGAGGTGTGGCCTCAGCGAGTTCCATGGCGGGTTCCTTCACTGCAGTCATGGGTCACACTCACAGCCATGCTGGCCCCTTGTCCGGTTCCTGCACTGGAGCTGAACCCAGGCCCACCTCACCTCCAGCTGCTCCACCAGCTGCATCTCCAGTGTCATAAGCACATTGAGCAGCTCCGTGATGTCCTCACTGTACTCCACTATCTTTGTCTCAATATTACTCAGTTCACATTCCTCTCGGATGGCATTTAAACTCTGCAAACAAAACCGTGCTTTAGGCAGTAATCTATAATGAAGTGTAATTCCTGAAATGACAGGCGGTGGTTTGGTTTTGTGGGTCAGAACCTAGATTCTGGGGTCGGCCCACATTCAAGTGTCAGCTCCGCCCCCTCCATGCAGGACGGAGGGCGGTCAGGGCAGAGGCTCCACCAGGGAGTTATTGGGGGTGGCAGTGACACTGCTTCAAAGTCACCTGGACCTGAATCAGGAACAGACTGGGTCACTGTGTGCCCTCGAGTGACTCCCATCTCCTTGGGTGCAGGGGCAGAGAGACTGAGCATCACAAAGCCAGGGGATGGGGTGGCATCTCTGAGGTCTTGGCTCAGCGGGGCTCTGATCAAGGAGGGGTCCATGACCAGTGGGGCATTGAAGAGGGTTACAACACAAGGTTGGACCCCCACAGTGCCCCGTGAGCACGTAGCTGCCAGCGGTAAGCAGACGCAGGTCCGTCAGTGAAGAGAGGTACTAGTAGGCTGGACAGCATGGGTAGTCGGAGCGGCACCCAGTACCAGCTGCTTACTAATGAGGGGCCTAGGAGCTTGGCTGCTGGATGCAATGTCAGTGGAGAGACTCAGCGAGCCTGGGGGTGAAGGTGCTTGTGGTCATGGCCACCCCATCTGGAGGAAGGTCAGGCTTCTTCCCTAGCTCAAGCCTGATGTGAAAGCAAATCCCAGCAGAGGGAAGATTAACATGTAAAAAATAAAGCCATAAAAGTACCTCAAGACAGAAATGAGGGGGCCTTTAATAAATAATCTCAGAGTGGAGAAACCCTTTCTAGGTGTGACTGGAAGAAAAGATTGACCATTTCTACTACATTAATTTTTTAAAAATTCTGAATGTCAGAAGTGCCACAGACAGAATGGCAAGACAAATAGGAAACAGGAAAATATTTGCAACTCATTTCACTGACAAGGAACTAATTTCTCAATCTATAAAGAGTTGCTACAGAGTAACCTTTAAACAACAACAAAAAAGAGATAAAGAGATCAAATATGAGGGCATATTTGGGGCATATAAGAGCCCCAGAAGATAAGGCTTGGGTCAGCTGCCTGGTCTGAGGCAACGTTTGAGCATTGCCATGGTGGGGGCGTCAGCCCACCCTGAAGACAAGCCCCAGACCTGGGAGCTAGGTCAACCAGTCCGCCCGGGGCTCCAGGAGCACCAGCTGGAGGACATCCAGACATCCCAAGCCCAGTGGCTACAGGGACCCAACGTGAAGGGGACAGGGACTGGGACACTTGGCCAGCCCAGGGGCAGCCGCCGCCGGGGATGTTGGCAACCACAGTTCTGTGAAATCCTCCCGTTTTTAATGTCAGACGGATATTCAAAATAGTTTAAAACCCTCTGCAGGCCAAACGCTACACATGTGTGAACAAATGAGCTCCTGCCTTGAGGTCTTAGGCTCTGGCTGAAGGTGGCTCTTGTTAGTGGGAACCCTAGGAGCCCTGTCAGCCTGACCCATGTCACTGGGGTGGGGGGGGTGTTTCCTCCCCTTTAAACTAAGTCCTCAACCAGCTTCTCACTCCTTTAGCCTGGACGCTGTGGGCACTCACGGGCTTGCTGTGCCAGCAGTTTTTGCAGGAAAGGAAAGTCCATGGCTTTGGAGCAGGTCAGTAATCCCATCTACAAAAGCAACGTTAACTGAAACCCCTCTGCCAGGTACACATGGCCCTGCTCACGGTGCAGCCCCTCTGCTCCCTCTGCTCAGTCTGTGGCCCACCCTGCTGCAGCCCCAGGAGAGGGGCCCGGAGCAGCGCTGACCCCTAGGAGAGGAGGGGGCCTGGCTGGGGGTGGCTTCCCAGGCTGGCACTGATGCACAGCAGTCATCCTCTTTGTTGTGGCCACCAGGGTAATGACACCACAGAGGCAAAAGGTTGTGGAGACCTCACCGTGAGCCTGGGGCAGTGGAGAAGCTGCAGTGGATGGGGCAGGTAGAAGCCTGAGCTGCTGAACTGGTGAACAGGGACAATGAACAAGGGGCTTGGGTGGTCAGAGGGGAGGGGCTGGGCCTCTGGCAGGTGGGCACCTGCAGCGGGAGGCGGGGAGGGGGACGGGACCCACCAGCAAGTGCTTCTCCTCGAACTTGGCAATCTTGAGCTTGCCTTGCTCCTGGTTTTCCTGTATGGCCTCCTGCACACACTCCATGAAGGTGTCTAGCTCTGCCTTCCGCTTCTCCTGCTGCTTCAGGCCGTACTCGAAGATGTTCAGACAAATGATGACAAACTTGTCCTTGTAGGTGAATGGCCATTAAGGAAGCCTGCAGCTGCCCTGGAGGGTGGACTGCCTGGGTTGGACTGCCTGGGGGGTAGGCTGCCTGGGGTGGGCTGCCGGGGGTGGGGGGTGTTGCCTGGGGGTGGGCTGCTTGGGGGGTAGACTGCCTGGGGTGGGCTGCCTGGTGGGTGGGCTGCTTGGGGGTGGTCTGCCTGGGGGGTGGGTGTCTGCCTGGGGGCACTGCCAGATTGGGGTGGCACGTGGGCCTGGAGGCAGAGCCACAGTTGGGATGGAGTATAAGGTGTGGTGATCAGGTGTCTCCACCGTCAGCCTGAGAATTCAGGGAGGGTCCTGGGTGGGTGGCTATGGTGACAAGTGCCCATCAGTCACATTCTCTGCGGGAAGGGATCAGACTCAGCCCGCAGTCCTTAACCATGCAACACATCTCCCTCTGCAAGTTCAGCTTCCCCAACTGCAAGCCAGGGTCTGGGACAGCACCCACCCCGTGGGTGGTGACACAGTTGTAAACACTGGGTGCGAAGCACACAGCAGGAACCCGTGAATAGCTAGGCTCCATCCCTGGCAGCTTGGGCCCTGCTGACCAGACACCCCATGTGTTCTGACCTGGTGCTCACTGCCCTGGGTGCACCGCCCTGGGGCCCAGAGGGGAAGGGGACTCCACCTGGATTCCCATGCCCAGGCCCTATGGGGTGGCTGTGACCTGGAAGGATATGTCTCCAGGAGCTCGCCCACGCCGGGTAGGTGGGACAGCTTGCTGCCCTCCACGTCCTCAGCGTACATGCTGTCGAACAGGAAGGTGCCGTTCAGCTGCTCCACGAAGGCCGCCTGTGGCCAGAGACACAGTGGGCTCACTGGGCAGGACCCTGTGCTGGGCACTGGGGCCATGGGTGCTCGGCTCTTGGGAAAGCAGGCAGGGATGGGCAGGTGAAGGGCTGGGTGAGGCCAGAGTTACAGAGGCAGAAAACTGAAGGATGCCTTCAGCTTGGTCCTGCTGAGCAGGGGCACCCTGGGAGGAATGAGCATTCCCGGGGAACTGACCAGTGGGCCTAAGGACCAGGGACTGCTCTGAGAAATGGCGGGGCACAGAGTCCCCGGCCCTTGGGCTAGAGCAGGGCCTGGGGGCCATGGGACAGAGTCAGGGGCAGGTGCGACAGGTCAGAGCGACTGTCCTGACTGAGGCTCCTGCAGCTCAGAAACCCTGGGTACCAGCTGTTTTCAATCAAATGACAGGTTTTTGGGGCCTGGGCCCTGCCGACCTTCAAAAACCGGCCCAAGACTGGCGCAGGGTGAGGTGGGGCGGGGAGGGGGGGTGGAAGGGGCAGGGGTGAGGTGGGGTGGGGCGGAGTGGGGCAACGGGTCCCCAGCGGGCAGCTGAGCACCTTGTGCTCCTCCAGCTCCTCCTGCCGGGCCTGCTCGTCTTCCAGCCGTGCCTGCATCAGGTTCTCCCGGTGCTTCAGCTCGTCGATGCTGTACTGGTGCTTCATCTCCGCCAGCTCTTTCTGTCGGAGGAACGGCAGGATGCATCGTTACTGAGGACCAGGGGTCCCTCGGAGCCGCTGGCCTTCCCCGCATGGGCGGGGCCTGCACAGGAGTGGCTGGTCTTCCCTCCCCAGCCCTTCCCAAGTATTCTGAGCCTCTGGTAAATCAGTGTAGGAGCGGCAGGGCCAGGCTGAGCGAGGATGTGGGCTGTCCCTGGGGTGGAGGTCCCCTCGCAGACCCGCTGGCTCCCGCACCCTCCCCAGCTGGGCTCTGGCCCTCTTTTAGGGGTGCACAAGGGGAGAGCTGCAGTGCGGGGTCTGAGCCACAGGCCTGGGCACAACGCTCCCGGCTTATTCTCAGCATTTGAGCCCCTGCTGCCCTTCAAAGTATTGCCTAAATGCAAAAAATAAGACTTGAGAGTCTTGAACTTCAAAATTCCACAGTCCTGTCCTGTTCCTGGACAAGAGAAGGGCATGGTTGGGGAAGGAGGGGCAACTCTCTGACCCCCTGGTATCTGTGGACCCCCTGGATCTCTGTGGATCCCCACCAGTCTCTGTGGCTCCCCCAGGAAGGTTCCTGCAAGCAGAGGGCTCCACACTTGGAGGGCGGCACAGCAGCCAGGCCGGCAGGGTCAGCACGAGGACCTGGGGACCAGCCATCTCTCCCGGTGCCCCCACGTCACCTCATGGCCTCCCCCTCCAGACACAGGCTCCTTCTCTCCAGGAAAGGCAGCAGTTTCTAATGGGGGGGCAAGTCCCTCACCTCCTCACACCCTGCTTTCATCCCGTCCTGCTGCCAGAGGCCTCCCCTGTCAGGTGGGGTTCTTTTTCCCTGGGGGCAAAACACCTACAAACTAGTTACAGGGCAAAGGGTAAGAAGCTCCCAGCAGGGGTGTGGGACAGAGGCGGGGGTGGCCAGGCCAGGCAGTGGATGGAGGGCCTTCCCCCTGGGTTGAGGCTCTCACAGGCCCGGGCCACCTCAGTTGTGGGGTCCTGGGGGCATCTCTCTGGGGTCAGTGAGGTTGGCACTGTGGGGTGCTACCATCATCTGTCAGTGTCACTCCTGGGGTCATCTGTTGTGGGGGTGAGTCCTGACTCTGCCCCAAGCTGCTGAGCCCACTGAAGGCCGACTCACTTAGTCTCCGACACTTGTTCACAGAGAAGCAGATAGAGCAGGACGGCAGTGAGGAGGTGGGAGGAGGCCCAGGACAGGGCCTGGCTAAGAGTGTGCACCACAGTAACGGGGGCCATTAGGGTCAGGAGCCTCCAGGAGGGGCTGCTTTCCTCTCCTCCTGTGGACGTGGCCCTCCCCAGATGCCAGGGGCCTGGACGCTGACCCACGGAGCTGACATCTAAGGGAGACACTACCATGTGGTCGTCGAGGCGCCGGAAGTCCAGGTACACGAGGTCGGGGAGGTAGGCGCAGATGAACATCTTGTAGTCCTCATCGTCGGCCACCGGGTTCCCGGACAGGCTGAGCGTGCGCAGGGCCTTGAACCGCCGCAGGTAGATGATCTGAGGGGAGAGCGGGCCTGTGTCCTTTCTCTGCCCTCTGCCTACACCAGGAAGCCACGAGGAGGAGGAGCTGCGGTCTTTGCCAGGGCCAGTGGACAGGGTCCCATGCTCACTGGGGGCCCAGTCTCCTCGTCTGTGAAGGGGCCACAAGGGTGTCACACGCAGGTGTTGAGAGGACCCAACGCCATGAGGAGCGCCAAGAAGAGGGCCAGCACCTGTTCCCCAAGCGCCTGCTGTCCCACCGCCCTCTGCCCTCCCTAGTGGCACTGCAGATAAGAATCCACCTGCCAATGCAGGGGACACAGGTTCCATCCCTGGCCCTGGAATATCCCACTGAGCAGCTGAGCCCCCGTGCACTACAGCCACTGGGCCCATGTGCCTAGAGCTTGTGCTCTGCAGCAAGATAAGCCATGACAAGAAGAAGTCAGCATGCTGCATATGGAGAGCGGGCACCCCTCCGTCTCCGCAACCGGAGGAAGCCTGGGGAAAGCAGTAAAGACCCAGAACAGCCAAAAATAAATGTTTTTCAAAAGTCAGAGTCATTGCTCAAAGAACTCGAGGGGGAAGGTAGGGAGGGAGCCTTAGGGACAATGAGGGGGGGTGGGTTTCCATGAGGATTTGAGCCTCTGAACTCTGAGGAAGCAGCAGGAAGAGCAGTGGCGAGTGTACTCCCAGGAGCAAAACCCAGCACAAGCGAAGGCATGCATGGCGGGTGCCAGGAAGCAGGGAGGGGCCAGGAGGTCTGAGATGAGACTGAAAACAAGGCCAGCGCTGATTCACCTGAGACCTGGTGGGCAGCAGTCAGGAGTTTGAAAGCTGTCCTAGGGAAATGGGAGCTGTTGGGAGTTTTCAGGATATGTGGGGTGGGGCGGGGGGTCAGGACCTGATTTCATTTTAAGAGCTCTTCCAATGGGATTCCAGTTTTCATCTTTGGGATCATCAGAACAAGAAAGGTCTGGGAGCAAAGTGTGCTGTGGGTGGTTAGAGGGACAGAACTTCTCATTATTGCTGCTGGGTCTGTAAGTGGTTCCACTTCTGCAGATGGCCACGCAGCAAAACTTGTCACAATGAGAAAACGCCCTCGACCCAGCAACTCCACCTGGAGGAGTTCATCTCCCACAGGGGCTCATCCAGGTACACAGTCAGCCCCGATCAAAGACATCCCCGACAGCCTGTGTGTGACGGTGTGAGGTCTGAGAACACCTCAGCGTCCACCCATGGGGGCTGGAGAACTCCGTCCTGCAGGATCTAGTCAATGGAATGGCCTGTGGTGTGTAGAGAGCACCGATGGCTGGGGGGTGGGGGGCGGGGACGACACAAGGCAGGCTCTGGAGAGTAGCTGGACAGGTGTGACAATCGTGTGAAACGTTTAGACAGTAAGGTGCCTGGAAAGACACATGCAATTTAGGAGCAGTTGTGGCCTCTGGCAGGGGACACAGGGGCTGAGGTCAGGAGCGAGGGGCTCTGCTATGCATGCCCTGAGTTCTGCTGAGTCAGCCACTTGCTTTTTAATGCAATGAACAAAATGAAAACAAGCCTAATAAATACATAACAGGAAAGTCAGAAACTCAGGGCAGGTAAGGACTGAAAGCAAAGATGCTCTGGGCTTGTTGGCTGTGAAGCCAGCGCCCCCTGCCTGTCTCTCTAGGGACAAGCTGCACTTGCTTCTATCTTCATGGGATGGGGGGCAGGTGTGCGTGGCACCCAGCACCCCCTGGGGAAACGGGGACAAGAGAACAGTCCAGGCCAGGGAGGGAGGGGGGCATCCACAGCAGAGTGGGGCACGGCCTGAGTCGGTGTCCCCTCCCTGCCCAGGCCTGGTCCTGCTCAGGGTCAGGGCCAGTGTCTGAGGATGACAAGTCAGAGGCAGTCCACTCACAGGCTCCCAGGTGCCGGACCTACCCAGGCAGCAGCAGCTCTAAACACTCAGAAAGGTTCCCACAAGCATGATTTGGGGCTATCTGGGGTTTACCCTTAACTGAAAATCCCTGAATAAGCACCATTTCCTCCATTGCCCCTCTGTGCCCTGTCCTGCCACAGCTGCCCTACATGGACAGACTTGACCCTCACGACAGCCTGTGGGGTGGACTGCTATCTGTCCTCAGGAACAGATGGGCACTGAGCCCTGGATGCTGAGTCCCCAGCCCAGGGCTCTCCACTCACACCTCCTTCATCCTGGGCCCACAAGGCAGAGGTCAGCTGAGCAATCCAGTCTTAAACCCTGGAAGGAAGCGAGTTGGGTTCACAGCCTCCCAGGGGCATGTGGGGTGAACCTCCCAGAAAAGCCTCCAAGGACCACTCCTCTGGTTGGGGTCAAGGTGGGTGTGAGCCTAGCACGCTGAGGGGCACCGTGGGGAGGTCTCTCCTGCACTCTGCCCTCCCAGGTATGGACGAAGAAGCCTATGGCCTGGGCTGCAGGACCACAGCCATGAGGAGCATCAGCCCCGGGAGACACTGAGGAAGCCAAGGTGAGAGGTGATCAGCCCCCCTCCACGCGGTCCCTCCTCCAGCCTCGGCAGCTGTGATGGACGGACGGGGCTGCCGTGCCCATCTCATTCTGCCCCGCCCCAGTGCAGCTGGAGAGAATTTGTGCCGGGAAGTGCTCAGCCATGGGGGACAGGACTGGGGGTGATGCCTTGGGCTCCAGTCTCAGGTGTTTACCTCTGGACACAGTGGCACAGAGCTTCCCCGGGTCACCCCATGGCACCCAGGGCCTTGTTCTGGCCCTACTGCCAGCCCACAGTGGGTGGGGGTTCCTCTGTTCTGCAGGCAAGGCTCCCCCTGTTTCATTCATTCACATGGAGCCAGAGGAGGGGTTCCTTTAGAGAGGCAGGCCTGCCTAGGGCACACAGGTGCAGGGGCCTCCCCCTCTCCCCTGGCCTGTTGCTCTAGCTACTCCGCCTGGGGCACTGCCCTGTACCCTCTGCCAGCCCTGCCAGCGACCTGGGGCTGCTGTTGGTCTCTGTCCCCACTGGGCACAGGCCAGATGCCCCACAAGCAAGAGGGCCCCCCTCAGCAATGTCTGCTGAGTGAGTGGTGGGGGTGGGGCACAGTCACACCCATATGCAGGCCCCCATGGGCTAAGCTGGTATCTGAATATCCTTGAATCTGGATTTCTGGCTTTTCTAGGACAGGGTGGGGGGTGGTGGGGACCTCCCCCGACAGTCTCCCCTGCCCCCACCGGCGCCCACACTCACATTCATCATATTCCCAATACGGTTGTTGCCCAGAGACAACACCTGCAGCTTGACTAGCGCATCCAGCGAGTCGATCTTGCTAATGCGGTTGTTGAACAGGCTCAGGTCCTCCAGGTTGACCAGCGTGTCCAGCCCCTCGATGGCCTCGATGTTGTTGAAAGACAGGTCTGGAGGACGAACCTGGCTTAGGCGGACTGTCCTGGAGCTGACCCCCACCTCGGCTCTACTGTATCCTTCTCAGTCCCAGAGGCGGGCAAATGCTCCCATCTGTGTGACCCTCAATCTGGGACAGAAACTCACTGGAGGTGGAGTCAGTGCATCTCGGGGAGGGGGACACCCTTGAAGCCAGGCGGCCCCACACTCTAGGCCCAACCCCAGCTGACCTGCGGACCCCCTCTACTCCAGGTTTCTCATCTTTGGGAATCAAACTGATTTTTCCCACCACAGGGTTGGGGTTTGAAGGGGTCGAGGCTGCAACACTGGCCTGGAACACGTATGGCCCCAAGGCCCAAAGTGGGAACTTGTCATGAGCTTTCAGCTAAAGCCCTCATGTTCAAGGGGTTCCGGAAGTCGCTTAGCCTCCCCAGCCCCTCAGGGGGACACTGTCCTGGAACACTTTCCCTACGCCAGGACTGCCCTGTGCCTTTCCTTGTTTCACCATCACAGCAGAGGTGTCATCATCATGTCTTAGGGATGAGGGAGCAGAGATTCAAGGGTGCCAGGTGCCCAAGGTCAACAACACGTAAGGAAAGTCAGATGCAGGAGCTGAGCTCACGTATCCAGAATGTATCCAGAATTCGTTAGCAGCTCAGCAGAGTGGGCCTGACTGGGTTCCCGCACTTCCTTTCCTGCTAGGCTCTGTTCTTTGCAGAGGAGCTGGTAGATGTTTAACAAAGGGGGCGGGGCGGGGGCAGCTCGGATTTGTAGCACCTGCAGATTGCTGTGGTGTAAATACTCCTACTGCCAGTGTCAGGTTACCAACAGGGCATCCCTGAGTGTAGAGATGGGACAAGATGTGGGCAACAGAACTAGCTGGCTCCAGCTTACCCTCAGCATTGGGACAGCTGACTGGCCACCAGCAGGGCCGATGCATGTGGGGCAGGGGGCGGGCTGTGGGTACAGGCAGGGGCCATGGGTGCAGGCAGGGGTGGGCTGTGGGTACAATGGAGGCATGTGGGTACTGGGGGGCTGTGGGTATGGGGGTGGAGCATGGGTACAGGTGGTGGCCATGGTTGCAGGCAGGGGGCCATGGGTGCAGGCAGGGGGCTGTGGGTGCAGGTGGGGGGCGGCTATGGGTTCAGGGGGACTGTGGGTACACTGAACCATCAAACACCCTCTCCTCACCCCACACCCCTGCATCCCAGGGCCCAGCTCCTCCCGGCTGTGGCTGTATCCCTGGGTGACCATCACTGGACAGATGCTTTCCTGCTTCCAGCAGATGGAGCACCTCCTGGAGGGGGTCAGTGCCGGGCCAGCAGGGAAGCGGGGCTGCGCGGGGCCTCACCCAGCCAGACCAGGCGCGTGAGGTTCTCCAGGCCCTCGATCTTCTCAATGATGTTGTTGTCTAGCTGCAGCTTCTGCAGGCTCTCAAACTGCCAGAGGTTGTCGATGCGGAGGATGTCTGAAACAATGGCGGGCAAGCACAGGTCGGGGCCAGGGTTTAGTACCAGTGTCATGGGGGCTGGGTGACGGATGCTGACCGCAGGAGGGGCCCAAGAAGCTCCGTTGCCTTCCTTGGGGTGCTGGGGACCCTGGAGGTGTGGGCCCAGCTCTGCAGAACTCAGAGTCCCTGTTAGTGCTGGTGCCCAGGCCACCAGGGGCCACACCACAAGGCAGAGGTGGGCGGGCCCTCCAGGGCAGGGACTTACACAGCTCCCCCTCGAAATGCCTGGGCTCAGTCAGAGGACACAGCAGGGCCCCCCGGGTGACAAAGGGAATCAGGGCTACAGGGACAGCCAGTTGAGCAGTTTAGGGGGGTGCTCTTGCCACAAGGACCCTGCATGTCTCTATCTGGAATTGCATGTTGTGTGTCTGCCCAAAGATCGGGGCCCACAAGGGGCAGAGAAATGGGCCCCAAATGTCCATATACAATGAGGGAAAGAACTGCCCATAAAGGAGGGCTCCTCAGGTCACTGATCCTGAGTACTCTGAAGATCAGCTCCCTGTTATGCGGCCAACTGCCCCCTTGCTCCTGAGGCAGGCAGACCCTCTGTCACGGCCACCGAGAGTGCTACCCTCACTCGATATCAGGACTAAAAACCACGCATGCTGGTCTTGTGCCTTTCAACCCAGGTGGCCCAAATGCGATCAAGGACCATAGAATGTGGACTGTGCGCGGAACTGGGGGCTGCCTGCGCCCACCCTGCCTGGCCCCACCCAGGACACGCACTCTGGAAGTCCAACTGCAGGGATAGGATGTCCTTGAAGAGAATGCCTTCCTGCTTGGCCAACTGCCCAGCCTCCTCCTGTGGGCCCTGCTTCCCCACGGCCAACTTGAGCATCTCATCGTCCATCACCCTGGGCTCCAAATCATATAGCCGGTTCATCCTTCCTGGAAAACACCAACACCCTCTCTGAGGCCGTCTCTCCTGCCTCCCTTTGAGGGCAGGGCCTGGCCATTATCCTTTCAATGCATCGTGGGGTAGCGTGGTAGCCATGACACCCTGAAGGCAGGCCCCTCCCACCCTTGGCTACTGTACCTGGGCCTCCCCAGACCCCTGCCGGCCTGGTGCCCACCAACAATGGTGCACCCCTTGGCTCCACAACCACGCTGTGACTCTTATCCTGGCCCTGATATCCATACTGGTCCCTTCAGCCTCTGGAGCTCAGCTGCCTGCAAAGCTGTCGCCGTCTCCGGCCTCTGGCTTTCTGTGCCCACCCTTGTCGGGTTTCTCAGCACCAACCACTGATCACAGTCCTTGGTGGTCCCAGCCAGGCCTGCCAGGCCCAGCCCCCCTTCCCTGAGAGCCTCACCCCCTGAAGGTGGCCATGTCTGTAAGCACCCCCAACCACAGGTGCCCAGGGTGTAGCCACTGGTGCACATGGACTAAAGCTGGCCATTTGTGGCCATCCCCAGAGAGATGTGAACTGTGGCCACAGGACAAAGCACCCATCAGTGCTGGCTACTTGAGTTGGGAAGGCATTGGGGGCTAAGGGCTGGTCAGGGACATGGTGAGTGAGAGAGTAACAGGGCCTGTAGAAGACGGACAGACAGAAGCGAGATGGGAACTTGATCCAGGAAAAAAGACAAAAGGACAGACAGAGGCTGCCTTCCCCTCACAGGCTTCCCGGCCCCTCCTGTCCTGACCCCAGGCCCCTGACTTCCAAAGTTAAATCCTCATTTCCCTAAACTAACCCAGAGGGTATCTGTTGCTACTGGTCCCAAGGGATTTGGCTGAGGCACAGGGGGGTGGGTTACAGACGAACCCGCACTGCTGTTCTTGGTTGGACAGAGCCACGTCCTGGTCCTGGGCAACCTAACTGCAATCCATCATTACCAGCCATCCTAGCACATCCAGAAGGGCTGGACCCCGTAGGAAGAGACATGCTACTGGAAACGCTCTGATTCTGCCTTAGAATGCTCTGGACACTCAGTCTTCCCCCTACTCTCCACCCTGTTCTCACCTGCCTGGTGGCTTCACCTCCTACCTTGGCCCTTGTGTGCCCATGTCAGGCATCCCTGCCCTGTTGGTCCCTGATGACGGAAGCCCCGCACTTGGCTTTTTATTCCAGTGAGCACTGCTGGGGAGACTCCTGGTGTTTGGCATAGCGGGGCAGGCCTGGCAATCCTGCGCCTGGTCTCAGAGACCCCCTGCCTGGCTGCCTCTCCCCAGCTTCCCTCTTCCTGCACCCCCTTCTCCTCTGAGTCTCCCCTCTTCCTGGTCCCTCCACACTCTCTCATCTCCTTTAACTGATTGATTCAACCCCTCAAAGACACTTCTAGTCCTCCACCTCTATCTCCCCAGTCTTTGGAGACAATTTTTCTAAAATTCCCCATAACTTGACACCAGCTTGTCTCTGGGGAAATTTTAATGTGCTGTATTTGGCAGATGCTCCTTGAAAGTGTTTATACTTTTTTTTCTTTTTTTCCTTTACAGACAAGTGCTGTGCTTTGGGAAATGATTCATACTCTGATCTCAAAACTTTGGCTGACTTCTCATCACTCCTGCCGCACTAGGGCCTGGTCCCTGAGCTGGGTTGAGCCTGCTTCCAGTCAGGCCCAACAGTCATCAAGCGGTGTGGAACAGCTGTGTTTGTTACACACACAAGAGCTGGATTAGCACCCTAGGGCAACTGCCCTTCCAAGCCTTCAACCTCCCATCTGTAAAAGACGAGTAACTCCTCCCTCCAACATTTGTTTAAGATCATTTACTTAGTCCACAGATGCACAACGAATAGCCACTATATGTGTGGATAAGACTTGGTTAGTGGGTTTAGGAGTATTATGATTCATAGACCTCCTTACCTCTGTTTCAGACCCAACTCAAACGATCATACAAACCTTTAATTATAAATGGTGACAAGTCTGTGGGTGTAGGGAACTGTGACAACATACTTGTGGGGACTTGGGCTGAGACTTGGAGGATGGGCAGGAAAAAAGGAGGAGGGGTCTGTGGGGTGAGGGTCCTGAGCTGGGGGAGGAGGAGGCATGTTTCACTGGGATGCCTAGAATGGCAAGGCCTCCAGGGGTGTTGTGATCATCCCAGGATCCCTAGGAGGCTCCGAGGCATGATAAGGACAGTGATGTGATCAGAGTTTAATTTGAAGAAGCTCATTCTGGCTTGTTGTACTGAGAATGTCAAGAGTCGAAAGGTGACTGGGGTGGAGGTAAGAAGTGGGTTTGAGAGACCTCTAGGAACGTAGTTTATGGGAGGGACTGATTCTGCAGTTTTAAGGTAAGAAAATGGAAGCTGGTTAAGGAGGTCAAGTGACACCCTGCTGACAGACACATCCCGTGCATGCAGAGGCAGGAGGTCAGGCATGCAGAGCTCAGGCTCTTAATCAGACTCAACTGCACCCCCATGCTATGGGTCATTATCACACTTCACACTGTTTCTCATAACTGTTCCAGGTTTTGCCCAAAACCAGGACAGTCCTCCCCCAGGAGGTTTACCAGTACTTCCCCACCCAGCCGGGGCTGCTGTTGACTTGCCTGACAGTAGTGTTGTTGTGGGCGGGGAGAACAGCCAAGAGCCTTACACCTCCTCACAGAGAACCAGATCCTGAATTGTCCAGCGAAACAAGGGCTTGGGATAAACTGGACCTGGAAAATGGAGCCCCTATTGGCCATGAATTGATAAGAGAAAACCCACCCTCTTCTGAGTGCTCAGCGAGCTCTAGAGTAATGTTCATGATCAAATTACAGGTCTGGTCTGGGAGCCAGCAGAGAAGGGAGCCCTATTGCCCTGACTGTCCAGACGAGGAAACTGAGGCCAGGGAAGGGAGCTGCTGACGGGGCATCCACGTTCCAAGCCAAAACAATTCACTAAGAAGAAGGCTAGCTTTAAGAAAGAGGAACAAGGTAGCGGCAGTTGAGAGGTCGGGCAGACGGTCAGTGATGTCCTCCTGAAGAGGGATCAGTTGGCCGGGTACCTCTCTGGACCGGATGCCGGGGGTGGGACCTTAAAGGTCTCGTTGGGGCCTGCGCCCAAAGGAAATGCTTTCTGAGCTTCCTGAAGGCCCTGACCGGCGTGGGGCGGCCAGCAGGCTCCTCCGTGAAAAGGTCAAGTCCTTCAGCAGCCTCTCGTCTCCGGGCTCTCAGCGTCTCTGGCACAGTCTGCCACCTGCTCCTGGTAGCGGAGCTGGGTTGCTAGGAGAACCAAGGGCCTCACTCCGTTGCTAGGGGGAAGTCAGGGAGTAGACATCCTGGGTGAAAGTTGACGGCCACGTGATCATATTTCTGGGCGGGGGAATGTCACCCAGCACCAACCAGGCTTAGAGAAAACAACCGCTTGTCCAATCAGCACTCTCTCTGGGCGGGGAACTTACTAGCCACGCCCTCCCCTGCCCGCTTTTTGAGTGAATGATATGATTCTTGTCCAGTAACAGTAAGGATTCACTCGATTGACCAGTACATAAATGAATCAAAATACACAGACTCTCGTAGGGAGGCGGGCCAGGGGAGGTGACGGAAATTCCTGTGACTTAGCTAACCACCCCGCCCAATTGGACGCCACGGGGTGGGCGGGACTTCGCTGAGGGTAGTGTGGCTACCAATCGGGAGAGGGCAAGACAGTTCTCGCCCAATAGAAGCATGTGGGACGGGGCCAGCGGCGGGCACCGGCGTTCCAGAGGGTGGAGCGGGGGCAAGTGTCAGTCAGGCCGGGAGCGCGGCAGGGGACGCGGAGACCCGGCAGCTGACGCGCGCGGGCCGCTGCCGAGCTGTCCGTCCAAGATGGAGTTCCTCCTGGGGAACCCGTTCAGCACGCCGGTGGGGCAGTGCCTCGGTAAGGCCCCCACCGCGGCGTCCCGAGGCCTGGGCGGTGCTCCGCGCGTTCCTGCGCGCCTGGGCCCAGTCCCGCGCCCCAGCCCGGCCGCCGCGGTCCCAGCAGGCTCCCTGCCCCGGGCCCGCCTGGCCGAGCCGCTTTCGGCGGCGGGGAGTGGGAGGCCGGCCCGCCCTTGGGAAGCCTGGCGGGTGCCGGCGCGGCCGTGCCGGCTGACGACCGGAGGCCGGGCCGAGGAGCCTTGCCGCGCCGCCGACTCTCCCCGTGACCTTGTGAGGGTCGCTGCCGTGTCAGATCTGAAGTTCCGTCTGTCAGAGGTGGTCCTCATGTCCCTGGGGCCACTGTCTGCCTGGTGGCTGTCGCTTCCCAGCGTCCTCAAGTCTGCCGACGCCGGCCTTCTGGGGGCAGGTAGAGAGGGGGGTGCTCGGCGGTGCAAACCCTCTGGGGGCTCCGGGCACCGGGATGACCAGCATTCCGGTGAGGAAGCCCGAGGTGGAGGTGAAAGACCACCAGAGGCCCGCCTGGTGAAATTTCCTGACTGAGGAGCAACGTGCCTTTTCACCCAAGGCGGGAGCTCACGCCAGGCGTGATCCGTCAAGAATGTGGATTGGTTTCTTTTAAAACTGGGCTCCTCCTGGTTGGTGGAAGGACTGGTAAAACGCCTTCTATGAGCAGGGACATTTGGCGTCCTTATGGGCCTGGCTGGATTAGGCTGGAGTGATTTGCCTATTTCCTGCTTTGTAAATTTCCAGCTTACTTTTCAGTCTTTAGTGAGCCTGTGAAATTATTGAAGCCTCTCCAGTTGACTGACGGGCACCTGGGAGCCTTCCTTTGCTCCCTGGTATAGAGTCCCTGATAAGGGGTGATGGACACTGGGCCTTGGAGGGCCTTTTCTTGCCTTTCTGGAGGTTCCCATCCCCCTTTCTTCTTCCTCAGGTTCTCTTTCATGGCATCCGTATTCCAGAAACTCATTTCTGGTATTGAATTCCAGTCAGTTGTGGGAGGGAGCCAGTAAACTTGGGGGGATTTTATTTTTTTTCCTTTTCTGTCTCCTTTATAATAGGAGTCTCTGTTACTACCTTTGAAACACCAAGGTAGCTGATGAGGAGTATAAGTTAAAGAAGGTTTTAAAATATACAAACATAAGGGATGTACAGGTGGTTAGCAATGAAAAGAGCATGATGCTTCTCTCAGGAGGACCTGGAGTGAATGTTGCTTTGCCCATTTCAGCTGTGGGGCCCCGGAAAACAGTGCAGCCCTCCTGAACTTTTTAGTTTGCTCTGGTGAGGGGCAGGGAGATTGACTCATTTCCATTTTGGAGAGGAGATGGGGGACCTCAGACCCATCTGTGACTAGGCCCCAAGTCCACTCTCCCTTAGGACACTTGACCATGAAGAGAATGAGGTCCCTTTGTCGCCAACCAGTGAGCCAGCAGGTGAGGCCTTGGGAATTTTGCATCTCAGTTCAGATACATGATTAGAGGCCAGAATAGGTTCCGATGTGTGTTCTGTGCTGTTGGGACAAAGTGTAAAAGTGACCCTCACGACATTTGCTGTTAGTGTTCTTGAGAGGTATATGTGCCAGGGGTTGGTAGAAGGGAGGCAGACGCAGGAGTGAAACCCCAGCAACAAAGCTAGCTAGTAGGAGCAGCAGGTTTACCTCACATGAAGCAACTTGACCACCATGACTTTCTCCTGAAGCTGTTCTGCATGTTGAGTTTTATTATCCTTCTCACTTCAGGATGAGGAAACTGAGGCTTAATGGGGCGGAAGGATGGCCTACAGAGCTGTCCCAGTGCTCAAAGGGTTGATGGGGTCACCAGAGGAAACAGAAACTCGGGGGACAGTGGTGACCAATGGAAGGCCACTGTAGCCAGTGCCGAGTCGCCTTGTGGGGACAGGAGAGCTGTCAGCAGGTGCTGGGCCTGGGCTGTTGGTGAGGAAGGGGAAGGAACTGAACTCACAGAGAAGAGGCCCCTGTGCCAAGGACAGGTGGAGGAGGCAGGTGGCAGTGTGGCCTCCTCTGTGGTTCCCTGTCCAAGTGAAGCAGAGATGGCTGCGGGGGACGGGGGCAAGTTGGATTTGGGCCCAGGATGGAGCCCTGTTCTGGGTGGGTGACATCGAGGCCACATTCTTTGCTGACCTCAACTTTCAGTCTCTCTGGACCTCATTTTCCTCCCTCAACAGCTGCTGGGGCTTGTACCTAAGTCACCCCATCTGTCTAATTCAGCAGGCATGTTGAGAGGGTGCTGGGTGCCAGGCCCTGGGATAGCGATGTTAAAAAGCTGCTCTGAGGGGCCTTCTGTAGCAGGCACCTGTCCAGGTGTCCTGAGCCACAGAGCCTTGGGCTCACCGTCTGGGGTTCAGTGGATTGGCCTTTACCCTGCCTCAGGTCTGGCCTACTGCATGCTTCCTGCGCACTGTTGGGTCAGACACACAGAGAGCTGGCAACCATGCGCCAGCTGATGTCTGACGTGGTTTCTGGGCCTTCCTGGTCTCTGGGTTGCCTGTTGTCCTAGGAGGTGTCTCCTGAGTAGAGGCCACGGCTCCAAGCCCGGAGGCGCCATGGTGTAAGCAGCCGAGAAGCACCCAGGAAGACTGAGTGCTTCCTTGTGCTCTCTTCTGAATCGGGTTTCAGAGGGTCCTGTGTTAACAGTTGTTGTGTCCGGGAGCCCCAAGCCAGTCCCAGGCGCTCAGCAGGTCCACAGCTCTCCTGTGTTGGCTGGAAAACATTTTCAGATCATCCTTTTCCAAGAGTAAAGTTTGGATTCATTTAGATGAGATCAGTGAGGAGTTAGTTAATCCCGACCTGAGTGTTGGAGGACCAGCTCTCTCCCGCTCACTGCAGGGTCAGTGTCTGGGGCCTGGGTAGTGTGGGGTCTTGACTGCTGCGGGAGCCTCCACGTCTCCCGAGATGGCTGTAAGCTTGACGAGCCGAGGTGTTTGCTCCGAGAGGAGTTAGTTACCCAGTGCAAGGGGGCGGCTTCAGGGTTTTATTTAGTCTTCCCAACCCTGTGAGAGAGACAGGACGAGAACGGGAAGGAACTTACAGTTTTAAATCACCTACTTGGTGTGAACTGCACCTGGGATCTCCCTGAATCCTGAGTGTGACGATCATCCCTGTATCGCTTCTAAGAAACTGGAGCTCCCAGAGGTTAAGAGACTTCTGCCAGGTCAAGGCCAGAGTCCGGCAGAGAATCTCGTCCTGATCTGGGCTTCATTCTGTGCTGCCATGTTGCTTCTTGCTCTGCAGACCCCATGAGGTAGAATCCCTGGAGAGCTGATCAAAGCTGGTGGTGGGGTTGGTTGGAGTGGGCTGTCAAGGTCTGAGGATGCTGACACTGTGGGTCCGGAGACCACACTTTGAGAACTGTTGCTTTTGATGAAAAGTTCTGCTTGTTTAATTGCTTCTTAATCTTTCTTCCAACAGTAAATATGAGTTTTCTTGTGGACAGACTATAAGGTTGATTATTTAGAATCATTCACGCATTTGGTGATTCTGTCACCTCTCTGTATGAAGTACGCTAAACACTTGCTAGGATGTTCAGTCTAGTAAGGGAGCTGAGACAGGGACCTAAATCAGATAGGATGGCAAGTGTTGGCAGCAGATTGGAGAGATAAACAAAGTAAGGAAATGGAGGACAGAAGGGATCATCCCCAGCAGCAGTAACAATGGTTAACGGTTTTGCTGTTTTAGAGATGGGTGCTGGCTTACCGTGTGCCAGAGACCACACTAGGGGCACTGTGTATCTTGTGCTGCTTTAGTTCTTACAACACCGCTGTGAGCGTGCTCCTCTCTCCGCTTTGCAGACGGGACCTGACTCTGCAGCTGCCATCCCTTGGGGTGGCAGTGATGAGGAGGGGCATCCCAGGAGCTGGAGGAACCTGGCATTCAGGGGGTGGGATTCGGCTCCTATCAGAGAGGAGAAAGAGGCTTGGAGGGCACTCTGAGCAAAGGCTGGTTGTGGAAGAGTGGGGGTAAGACCAGCCGGGAGAGCAGGGAGAGCCCAGGCAGACAGGCGTCAGGCCTGATTGATGAGGCTTCCAGTGTTGGCCGCATGGTTTGGACCCTTCTGTTGACAGCACTGAGGAGCCATGGATGATGTTTAGGGAGGGGAGTGGCCCGGCTGTCATTACAGAGGCAGGGAGGGTCCCCTTGGCAGCTGCCGAAAGCCCACCTCCGTCTTACTGTGAAAGCCTCCACTGTGCAGAGCGGGGGTCCGATGAGAGAGTCAGCACACGCAGTGCTAGTTCCCTGAGGTCGGGTAGGGCCCTTCTGGGGAGCCTCCAGAGAGATGAGAGGGCGCCTGCTGAGGCGGGTGGGCAGAGCACAGGAGGAAGTCTGGGATTCTGAGAGCACCCGTCCTTAACTGCTGGTACGGTTGTAGGGTAACCAGTCTGCTCACATCCCCCTGCTTTCCATGCTCGGACACTCAGACCCGAGCTGAGAGGCTCCCAGGACTTGGCCGGGGGGGGGCTGCCCTGCTTAGAGGGTGTGATGGGGCTATGAATGGTTCCCATGGAAATGTGCTTTAAAGACACAGTGCAGACTTCTGCAGAAAGCTTGAAAACATACACTTATGGAAAGGGGGAAAAAATCACCGTAATGTGCTTTCTTATAAACCCTTTGAGATTCTCCTCATCTCACAGAGTGAGTGGAGTAAGTAGAGTGCTGTGTGCTTCATCTTCTGTTTTCTCAGGCCTTGGAGAGGCAGCGTTGTGTGACTGCTCTTAGCTTAATTTCTGTATGATGTGCTGTGCTGTGCTCAGTCGTGTCCAACTCTTTGCAACCCTGTGGACTGTAGCCCACCACGCTCCTCTATCCATGGCAAGAATACTTGCCATTCCATTTCCTCCTCCAGGGGATCTTCCCAACCCAGGGATCGAACCCAGGTCTCCCACTTTGTAGGTGGGAAATCATTTCTATATAATATGCCTGCTTTTTGGGCAAGTGGGTCTCAGGTATGGGGGGGTGGTATAAACGCCCAGAGGGGCATTGGTTAAGCATTGTTGCTCTTGACCTAGGAGATACGTCACTCAGAATTTTCAGGTTAACCTGTTAGTCTGCAAGGACAGAAAATAGCATGCTGACCCTGCTCGTTGTGGCCTGAGGAGAGGCCTGTTAAAAACCAGCCTTGGTGCCTATTTCAGTGCTCCCCCAAACCCCCTGACGTACAAGAGTCTCTGATCTCCTCCATTTAGCCCTCAAGCTTCTGGCTGTCAGCACTCACCACCTCCTCCAAGCAGCCTTCCGAGACCAACTTGTCTGTGGTGCCATGTCTCTTCTGAACGCCCGTGTGTGTTGTCTGGCTTATGCACTTGGCCTTGCCCTCCAGGGTTCCTGAAGATTAGCGGAGGGAATGTGAATGGGTGCCCAGCACAGTTCGCACGCTGCCGCTTCCTCCTGCCGTGCTGTTTCCTGTTGTTTGCTGCAGTCCCGTCCTGTTTATGGCCTTATCTTCCTCAGGGCAGAATGGATACCTTGTTTCCCCATGATCTTCACAGCCCGCAGTAGAGTCTGCTCTGTACATTACTCACTCCAAAGGTTCCCCTCTCTCAGGCTTGTTTTCAGCATCTATCCAAGCTAAAAATAATGGCCATCATTTTCTGGCCCCGCATGGGAAAGTAGGGCACCCTGTGAAGTGCCATCCACACAGTATCTCATGTAACAATTTTTCTCGGTGAAACTCCAGTTAGTCAGTGGTGTCAAGTCGGGCACCTGGAGGCCTAGAGGAGCTGAGGGCCTTGCCCAGCACGGGGCAGGGCTCCAGAGCTCTGTGCTGCAGCTCTGTGGCCCGTGAGCCTGGCCAGGTCCCTGTAGACCAGAAGCCACCTTCGCTGACCCGTTGTGTGTTCCGGAGCCTCCTGGGTGCCCTATGCCTGCTTGTTCTCTTCTGACACGGGCACCTTGTGTTTGGGGTCGGAATCAGTCCTGTCTCAGCTCTGTGTGCGACTGCCCACGTGTGGATCCACTGACCGGATCCAGGGAAGGGATGTGTCTGACAAGCAGGCTGCCCTGCCACTTCTTCTTAGTGAAATATGTCATCACGTTACTGTTCTTGCCAGGCATCATTCAGAGTCATGCTCCATGACGGCACTCATTTTTTATTTGTTCCTATTTATTTACTTCTTAAACTTTGTAGAAAAACATGCATATCACACATTTACTGTTCTGACCATTTTATAATGTTCAGTGGCATTAAGTACATGCGTGTTGTTGTACAGCCGTCCCCACCATCATCCTCAGAACTTTCTTGTCTTCCCAGACTGAACTCTGTCCCCCACCCCTAACTCGCTGCTCCTCCCCAGGCCGTGGCCCCTGCCCTCCTCCTTTCTCTGAACCTGACCCCTCCAGGCACCTCCTGTGAAGGAATCCGGCAGTGTCTGTCCTCTTGGGACTGGCTTGCTCACTCCGCAGAGTGTTTTCAAGATTCCCTCGTGTTGGTGGAGCCTGTGTCAGAATCTCCTTCCTTTTTAAGACCAAATACTCCTCTGTTGTGTGTATAGAACTCATTTTGTGTATTCACTTGTCCATCAGTGGACACTCGGGTTGCTTCCACTTTTGGGCTGTTGTGATTAGTGCTGCTGTGAATACAGGTGAGCATATATCCCATGCTTGTGTTTGTGTCCCTGCTTTCAGTTGTTTTGGATACACACCCGGAAGTGGGATGACCGCGTCCTGTGCCCCTTCACCATGACTGTACCATTCTACTTTCTTACTAGCTATGTGTAGGGTTCCAGTTTCCCCACTTTTTCGCCAACAGTTGTCATTTATTTTTTTATAGTAGCCATCCAAATGGATGTGAAGCAATATTTCACTGCAGTTTTTTGTTTTTATTTATTTTTTTCACTATGCTGGGTGGTGTGCAGGATCTCCTCTGTGGCCAGGGATCATACTGGATCCCTTGCAGTAGGAACAGGGAGTCTAGGCCACTGGGAAGTCCCTTACCGTAGTTTTCAGTTGATATTTTCACATGGTGATTGTCCATTTGTAAATCTCTGGAGAAATGTCTATTCAGAACTTTTGCACATTTTTAAAAGCAGGTTACTTCTTTCATTGAGGAGTTTTAGGAGTTCTCTCCGTATTTTGGATAGTAGTCCCTCATTAGATACTAGATTTGCCTTTTTACTCAGCTTTTCAGGTCTCTCAGTGAAGCGTGGTGTATCTGTTTCTCTCTGGCTGCCTGTGCCTTTAGCTTCCTGCCCTTGTTCTCAGAGGGTCTGACATGTGCCCTGAGGACAGGCAGGGGGATACTGGTGGGGCTGGTCGGCCTGACTCCTCACCAGGTGCTGGTTGAGAGCCCCACGGGCAGCAACCCCGCAGGGCGGCACTGGTGCTCACGTGTGATGGAAGAGGAGGCCAAGGCTCAGCAGGCAGGTCTCTCCCAGGGGCCTGTGACGGCCAGTGGCAGAGCAGGGACTTGTGCCCAGTCTGAGTCCCTACCCCTAAACTGGGGTTGTCTGTGGAATTGAGTGAATGTGCTTGCAGCTCCAAGTGTGGAACTGGTCCGACCCACCTGAGCGTCACTTGCTGTTCACCCAGTTCCGGGGTGACTCAGGGCAATGCATGCTCGTCCTCCCAGTTTCTGGGGAGTTTGGCGAGAAGCAATGCTTTCTCACCGCACACCCAGGTCTTCCTGGGGTTCTGTTCTCCTCGGATATGCTTTGGATCCGCAGTGTCGGGAGGAGGAAGAGGACACAGAAGTTCTCCACGTGGTCAGCTTTCTTTCCAGGCTCACCAGCTGCAGCTTTAATTGGGAATGAAGCACAGGCCTTGTCTTCTGGGAGGCGCATTCAGAGTTCTGTCTGGGGTTTTGGTTTAGAATGGAGAGTAAGGAGGGAGGCCGGTTCCTCATTTCAGGGGATTGGGCCCCATGCCTCTGGGACCTGGGACGCACCTGGGCCTGGGTCAACACCATAGAGGTCTTTGCTGCTCCCAAGAGAGACACACATGAGCTCCAGCTCAAGGAAGGAGATGCAGCCTGGGGAGAGACGAGCCTGGTGTCAGCCTCCAGAGAAGGAGTTTCCTTCCTGCTAACTCTGGAAACCCTTTAGCCAGCAGTTCCGAGGGTCACCAAACTCGCTGGAAGGAGTGACCTTTGGTCCAAACACCTCGCCCTTACAGGGGAGGAAACGGAGGCCCAAAGAGGCGGGTCTGTGCTGTTCTTACACAGAAAACACTTCTGACTCCAGACGTGTGGGTTTTTCCGGACGCCAGTCAATTCTGACACCAGCTGGTATTCTCAATCCAGTCCAGTTCAATGTACTCTGACCTGCCTGCCCGTGGTTGTCACAGGCCCCCAGATAAGGGCTCGGCCTCACTGACCACTCCCGCCTGATGCCAGCGCTTCCAACCGACTGGCTGTGGATGGGGGTTCCTGTGAGACCCTGCCCAGGTTTGAGGATTTACCAGCATGGCTCACAAGACGCAGGAAACAGCTTCCTTTGCTGGCAGTCTCTCTGGCATCCAGCTCCATCATGCAGCTGCCCCACACAGGCCACCGCTGGGTCCTCTCGGCTCTGGAGGGTCTGAGGGTGTCAGGAGCCAGGGGCCGGGAACCGGGCCAAAGGTCAGATGCGTGTCTCGTTGTGTCCCAGGAGAGGCCTTGTCTGGTGAGGCCTGGTGCCACTGGGGGAGGACCCGGTGGCTTCTCCTGGGCCCTGCCAGTCACCTGGGTGTTTGTGTCCACAGGGGGCTGAAGGAGGTTGGTTCATCATCCACCACGTCATCAAGGACTCTGACTCATGAAGATGAACTTCCTGGGCCTTTCCTCCTGGTCCAGTGGTTAAGGCTCCTCACTTTCACCACTACAGGGTGTATGGGTTTGATCTTTGGTCGGGAAGCTAAGATTCTGCATTCTGATCAATGTGGCCAAAAAAAAAGAAGATAACTTTTGCTTTGCTTGAAAGTTAATCATATTTAGTCTAATCACACGGGACTGGTTAGTTCCTGGTTTGGTTGAAAAAGTTAGTTCATAAACTCTCCTTTGCTCTTCTGTTTTACCTGCTTTTTCTGGCTCCTGTCCAGAACAGAGGGGCTGACCCCAGGCGGGACGCAGGCAGTCTGGGGCTGGCTGGAGTCCTGCACTGATTTGCCATGTGACTCTGGAAAGGTCACGTCCAGCCCGTTTACTCCTGTAACGAGGTCAAGTCTCGTTGTGTCCCAGGAGAGACCTTGACCAGTAAGGCCTGGTGCCACTGGGGAAGGGCTCGGTGGTTTCTCCTGACAAGTTCATTTCTACATCTGAGGCTTAAGGCCTGAATCAAAGGGGCTTTTAATTTTTCTTCAGACTTTTAGCCTCTATGATTCACTTTCATGGGCAGTGAACAATGCTCTGTGAACTTAAAAAAAAAGAAAAAAAATTGTCCTGGGACTTACCCTGGTGGTCCAGTGACTAAGACTCTATGTGCCCAATGCAGAAGTTCAGGTTCTATCCCTGGTCAAGGAGCTAGATCCTACACGCCACAATGAAGATCGAAGATCCCGTGTGCCACAACTAAGATCCATCACAGCCAAATAAATAAAAATAAATAAATATTTTAAAAATTGGGCAAAAATTACACGACACAAAACTTGCCATCTTTGTTGTTTTTCAGTGAACATCTCAGTGGCATTAAGAACATCCACGTTCAGAACCCTTCTTGCGAAACTGAAACTCCGTCCCCATTAAACAGTAACTCTTATTCCCCCCTCCCCACAAGCCCCTCACTCCCACCCTTCTACTTTTTGTCTCTATAAATGTGATGACTCCAGGGACCTCATATGAGTAGAATCAAACAGTATGTCTTTTTGTGACTGGGAATGGCTACCCATTCCAGTGTTCTTGCCTGGAGAATCCCATGGACAGAGGAGCCTGGGAGGCCACAGTCCATGGGGTCGCAGAGAGTGAGACACGCCGGAGCGACTGAATACACACAGCGCTCCATTGAATGTATAGGCCGTGTTGTGTATCCATCCATCCGTGTTTGAACATGGGTTGCCCACACCTTCTGTTGCCATGAACGTGGTATGCAGGTTTCTCTTCGACACCCTGCTTTCTGTTTTTTGGAGTGCATACCTGGCAAGTAGACTTGCTGTGTCCCGTGGCCATGTGGTAGTTCTGTTTGTGGTTTTTTTAGGAGCCTCCATATCGTTTCCATAGTGACAGTACCATTTTCTACCCCCACCAGCAGTGCACAAGGGGCTCCAGTCTCTCCTCATCCTTGCCTGCACTTGTTATGTCCTGGTGTTCTGATGGAGCCATCCTCAAGGCTGTGAGGAGGGTGCATGCTTCTGGGGTGTGAGTGAGCCCCCAGAGACTCAGTGCTGTTCAGAACTCAGTGCAGGACCTGTGTCTGGAGGAAGGCGGAGCACCAGAGTCCTGGGTGGTGTGTGCATGTCCCACAAAGCCACTCAAGTGCCCCAGTCACTCCCCGGGAACTGTCTTCACATGTCCATCCTGGCACAGATCTGAGTGTGGAGGGGGCCTCTGAGCTGAGGGAAGGGGCTCTTTGTCCAGACTCCACTGGGACCCCTGAGGGCCGGGCTATTCCCCTCACCCACACCCAGCCCTCCATCCTGGTCCTGTGGGGCCGGCTCATAGGAGCGTGGCCAGAGAGAGTGTCCAGTACTACACCTTTCTGGAGGGGCACTCACATCACTGTCAGTTTCAGATGCTCTAAGACCTGACCCAGGCTTGCCCTCTAGAGACCTGATCCATAGAAATGTCAGGTGGATGCACGTGTGGCCACAGCAGCTTTCTGAGGACAGAACCCCATCTCCCCAAGGAGGACTGTGTGTGCCCCCAGGAGCGGGCACACAGCCAGGTACACAAGTGGGTGTAAAGTGAGACCCGAGGTCAGATCCCATTACACCGTGAGCTTCACGGAGCAAGACCCACGCTCAGCAGCCGATGGGGCCACGGGACAGGGGACCTCGCACTTTACACAAGGTGACTTGTGTCCTGTCTGTGTTGTCTGATTTTTAAACAAGGATGCACACATATTATTTCACTTTATACAGACTTCTTGTCTAATGAGCAGGGCTGTGGATGCGGCTCTGCTGCAGGTAGACCCTCCACCCTGCACGTAAGGCACCAGGAGGATCCTGCTGCTCCCACAGAGGCAGCCCCTGACCACCATGGTGGGGCTGCCAGGGCGTTGTGGAGGCCAGACCCCAGAGTCTGCCCCCCCCCTTGACCTTCCCTGTCCCATCCTCGGGGGCTCTGAGGTGGGTACCATTCACATCCTCTTCCTAAGCTTCTGAAGGTGTGAAACTGAAGACCCCTCAGGATGGTCCCTCATGTGGGCATTTGATGAAGTTCAAGCTGGAAGGCTCCTTCTGCCAATTCCCTTCTCTCTTTCTGGCCAGCTCCTACCTGTCCTCCACAGCCAGGTCCCTGGTGCCTCTCGGGAGCCCTGTGACCCCAGAGGATATCTGCTCATGAAGGCCCAGGATGCTGCTGCCCACCTGCCCAGCTGAGGGCTGTGGTTTCCGCTCTGTCAGCTGCAAGCCACCCCAAGCCCCTGTGTTTCATTACTGCCCCTAAATCCCTAAGGCCTGGTGGCCACCCTCCCTCCCGGAAAGCAATTTTCTGACAGCACCAACCATGCGGCATCGCTCAGCAAACAGGAGCCACTGAGAAATGCACACACTACCTGGGACCCTTCCTTGAGCTGTGCCTTCCTCCCTGCGTGCATCCTACCCTGAATCTCTGTGGTGTTCCGTGACACACTCAGAAGTGTGCAGCCTCCTCACACCCTCGAGGATGGCTACTGACAAAACCCCAGCGCAAAACAAATGCAGGCAAGGATGTGAAGAAACTGGAGGCTGAATATCCAAGGTCAAGGTGTCAGCCGGGTTGGCTTCTCTTGAGGCCTCCTCTTGACATGCAGATGGCCGCCTTCTCGCTGTGCTCTCTCCTGATCTCATCTGTGTGCAGGTGTCCCTGGTGTCTCCCTGTGTGTCCAACTTCCTCTTGGGAGGACACTGGGCATGTTACACCAGGGCCTCCTTGTACCTTCTTTGCTTCTGCATAGAGCCCCCCTCCAAGTGCAGCCACGCTCAGTGTATGAATTTAGGGCATACAGTTTACCCTTGACATTTGTACAGTACTCCACGGGTGGCAGCTTACCTTCCTTTTCAGCTCGGGGTTCTGGGTTCTGTTCTTGGGCAGACTGCCTGTGGTGCTGGTTGTCCTGTGGCTGGCAGGCTGTGCAGTGTCTTCCTAACCCCGGGTTCCTTCTATTACAATTAAACCAATACAATAGGCTCATACTTGGAGGACCAGACTGGAGCCTTCAGCTTCTGGACCCCTGGTCCCAACTGAAGGTCAGTAACGTGTTGTTACTCAATTTTACCAAGTTAGCAAAGGATTACACTTTAAATATGTAGGAATAAAGATGGGAAGGGAGGCTAGCAAAGCCCTAATGAAAACTGAGTTAGGTGGGGACTTTCCTGCTGGTCCAGTGGCCAAGACTCTGCATTCTCACTGCAGGGGGCCCAGGTTTAATCCCTGGTTGGGGAACTAGATCCCACAGGCTGCACCAGGAGTTCGCATGCCACAACAAGGATCAAAGATCCCATGTGTCACAACCAAGACCCAGGGTGGCCAAATAAATAATAAAAATAAAATTTTAAAAATATTTTAAAAACTTGAGTTAGGTGAGAACATGATGCTGTGACAAACAAGCCAGACACCAAAGGCCATGTGTGGTCTGAGTTCACTTCCAGGCATGTCCAGGATAGACCATGTGCGCAGAGAGGGCAAGTTAGTGTGTGTTGGGGCAAGGGCCAGGGGTCCTTTTGGGGTGCCGGAAGTATCCTGGAGTTTGGTGGTGGCGGCTGCAGTGGTCTGGGAGTGTACTGAAGTCCTCTGAACTGTATACTTCCAAAGAGTGAACTTTATGGCACCTGAGTTCTGTCTCCGTAAAACCATTATAAAAACATTGAACTGGGGTGGTAGCATGCTAACGTGAGTGGCTTTCCTCCTCTCCTCTGTCCTCGGGGTTGTCTGTAATTACTTTTTTTTTTTTCAAGTGGAAAAACCCAGAGTCATGCAGATTACTTGGAATCTAGTTTTATGCTGTGCTGAGTCAGAGCCAGGCAAAGAAAATCTCCCTGGAATATTAAGGGGTCACTTTCGCTCCTAAAATATCAACATTGACTAAGATTTGCAGGCTAAAAATAGAGAGGAAACTGGGTGTGTATGTGCTGCAGCTTGATAATGAACTTGCCCCACTGTGACGTGGGCTGTCTCCTCGTCCCACCTCCATGCAGATCCGTGGTTTGCAGCAGGATTAGCTTGTTGTTGTCTGATGGAGTCCAGCTGGTGCTGGGCGTCAGAATCCACATTTGTTCCTGTGTGTGTTTGTGTGTGTGTGTGTGTGTGTGTGTGTGTGCATGCATGTGCGTATGTCCTTTCAGAGAGCTGTTCATTCCTAGCTTGACGCTGTTTTCAGTCCCAGGTCCAGAGATGTCTGAGCCATATGTATTTTTAATATATGTTAAATAATTCATCAAGGAACGTGTGTGTGCCGAAACGTCGGCGGCTACCTCACTTCCCATTTGACTCTTTCTACCCAGTTTTTAACCGTGTTCTGTTGTCGGCCCTGTTTCTTGGCTAATGACATAAAATCGTCTTCAAAAGGAAAGCCAAAGACTCTTGCGTTACCTTTTTCTGCCTTAAACCCCACTCTTTGGTATTTGCAAAGGTCAGATGAGCTGTTCTGGCGTCCGCAGTCCTGATGGACGGGGACGCGTACGTTCCCATTGGCCCCTGAGGATGAAGGATGACTGCGGCGGCCACAGCATCTGCTGTAATGTCAGGAGCGGGCGCAGGGACGCAGGGGCAGCAGGCACATGAAAAATGCAGGAGGAGGGAAGTGCCTCTCCCTTGCAACCACGGGGACATCTCCAAGAGCATTTGTTCTCCTCCGTTAAGCCTTGTCACCAGCATCTAGTACAGGGGCTGGGGGCAGGGGCACCAGTGCCATGTCCTGAGGGGCCTTGCCCTGCCCTTGCACCGGCTTGTTTTTGTTCAGTGTTTGCCCCTCGTGGGGGTCATCGGCTTTATTCTAAGTTAAATAAAGAGCATCCTTTGGTGCCTGGTGTGGGAGAAGCAGGTGCTATGCGTTGGGCGTCTCTGAACCCACTCAGAGCAGATGGCCTGCGTCAGTTCATTTCGTGACCTTTCTTTGCTGCTAAGACACCAAATCTCTGATCCCACAGATCATAAATATTCTTTAGGTTTGCAGGCACGGAGGTAATGGAAGCAGCAAGCTGTCGCTATCATTTTCCATTTGTTGGAACCCTTGGAAGGAAACCATTACAGCAGTTGAGGCGCTGCGCATACCTACGGACGCGTGAAGGGCATTGCAGCCCGGCAGCCTCAGCTGCCGGTCAGGGAGCCTTCTGCTCCATGTCCCACCATCCTCACCTATCTGCTTGCCAGGCAGCGCTTCCCAGCAGCCGGGCACCGTGACTCAGCCCCACAGCCCCCACCGCCTCCCCAGGGGCCTCATTCTTAAAAGTCAGTAAAGGTCTTGATGGTCATGTGGTCTCCATCACTCACTGTACTGATGGGGGCCTCTCCCTGCCCCAGCCAGAAGCAAGAGCATCGCAGGCTGTGTGGGGCCCAGTGAGGAGGTGCTTGGAGCTGGACCCCTCAGAGGTTTACAGGGAGGAGGTGGGCTGGGAGAGGACACAGTTCTGGGTGTCTTGGGGGGAAGTGGAGTGGAGGGCAGCGAGGACAGCCACCTGACTCAAGGGAGTCAGGCTTGAACCTTGTCTGGAGTCAAGGAGGATGCTTGGTAAATGAACTTATTTACAAAACAGAAGCAGAGTCACAGATATAGAAAGCAAACTTATGGTTACCAGGGGTAAGGTGGGAGAGGGATAAACTGGGAGATTTGGACTGACATAAACTACCATATACAAACTAGGTAACTGCCAAGGACCTACTGAACAGCACAGGGAACTCTACTCAACACTCTATAGTGACCTATATGGGAAAAGAAGCTAAAACAGAGCAGGTATATGTGTATGTATAACTCATTCATTTTGCAGTACCCCTGAAACTAACACAACATTGTAAATCCAATAAAATTTTTTAAAAGGTGAGGGAAGCTTGGACTTAAATGTGTGTGTGTGTTTGGGGGGGAGGTGCTTATGCAGCCGGGCATCCCTTAGCAGAGGAGCATGTGGGGGGCCTGCCAGAGAGGGGCAGCAGCATCCCATCCTGAGGGGCCAAGGGGGGCCTCCACCCCGCTCCAGCTCTCACCACCCCGCCCTGTTCCTCCAACCTCACCACTGCCCAGAGCCTCTGTACCCCACTCAGTTTGCTCCCCTTCTGACACCTCCTGGGGCCCTGGGGGAGGGGCTCACCCTTCCTCCGCCCCCACAGCAGGCCGGGCTGCCTGACACCACTGGGCCCTTGGTGGAGACCACCTTGCTCCAGACTTCATGTGGGTCCCCTGGGGGCTGGACCCTGTGTGGAGCAGGAGAGGGGCTGGTCTTCAGAGCCATCATCCAGCAGATCCCAGGGGACGCATTTGAGACCCTCTTCCACCTTACACCTGCTCCAGGAGAGGAGATGGTGTTTTTAGTTTTTCCGTGGAGAATTTCAAACAAATAGGGAAATCAGTATAACGAGCTTCTATGCTCCATGACTGGGCTTCAGCAGTTCTCAACAGCTGGCCGGTCCCACCTTGTCTCCTGGACACTTCCCAGCTCAGGGTTTGGAAGCCAGTTCCAGGCCTCATGTAACTGATGTGCGCATCTCTGAAGGTCAGGGCTTCTGGTTGGGCTCCATGAGCCCCAGCCCTTTGGCCAATCCGGTGGGTGAGGACGCTCTACCCAGGGCTGCTGTGAGCAGGGCTCTTGGGGAGGCCTTTACGAGAATCTCACAGCTCCCTCTCCTCTGCAACCTGCCGCACACTCGCCACCGAGGTGGCTCTGACCACACGGCCTGGGGCAGGTGAGCCCAGGGCCCTCTTGGCCAGACACTCAGCACTGTCCTTGAGGCAGTGACTTAGGCTGGGACTTGGGGCCCTCAACTTTAAAAAGAGGAAGGAACA
Source organism: Antilocapra americana (assembly GCA_007570785.1). Taxonomy (NCBI): domain Eukaryota; kingdom Metazoa; phylum Chordata; class Mammalia; order Artiodactyla; family Antilocapridae; genus Antilocapra; species Antilocapra americana. The sequence goes on along the minus strand of ML664177.1, from coordinate 20,466,121 downwards.
TCACTGAATGATCAGATCCCACTGAATCTGACTTGGAATCAATAAAATCTCTTCCTATATAAGAAAAAAATAAAATCAGGGCAGGGACTTCTCTGGTGGTCTAATGGTTATGACTGAGCTCTCAAAACAGGGGGCCTAGTTTCCATCCCTGGTCAGGGAACTAGATCCCACATGGACCACAACTAGGACCCCGCATAGCCAAATAAAAAAAAATTTTTTTAAAGCAAAAATAGAAACAGGGGCAGAGCTCCCTCATAGGCCAGTTTTAAGATTTAGATTAGACTGTGTGTGTCTGTACATAAGTCACTCAGCACTCGGTAGATTTTATCATGAACATCCTTTCAATAATACATCCTGCAGAGTATTAGCTGCTGTCCCATTTTATAAATGAAATGACAGAGGTTTAAAACCAAGGTTAGGTAACATGCCTAAGCTCCTGGGGCAAATGAATTACATAGCCAGGTGTCTGAGCCCAGGTGTGACTACCCCCCACCCCGTCCCCACCTTCGTGATGGCTAATCATTGAACCGAGTTTTACGGCCTCGAGAAGAGAAGGAGCCGGTTATGGATCAGCAGACTAAGTTCACGTGGTCCTGCCTCTGTCTGGCATTCCAGCCAGTGCTGATTCCTGGAAGCTGACGGCCACGTGTGGGGTCTCCGCAGACCCCTGCCTGCATCCCTCACCTCCTTCCCTTTCCTCCTGCCATTAGTGCTACTCAGCCCTGCAGTGGAGAGAAACTGGGCGAGCAGGTCAAACATGGGCGCAGCAGCCCTTCCCTGCTCAGTCCTAGTGGGAAGAGGCAAGCTCTGAGGCTCAGTAGAGGGTTGCTGGTTACCTGTGGAGGCTTGTTCTCCAGTCAGGATAGTGAGGGGCGGATGTTCCAACTGTAAAGTTGCTGGGAATGGAACGTGTGAGGTTGATGTTGCCGAACTGGACATCAGACCCAGGCTCGTCCAGTCCCACTGCTCCCCAGTGCCTTGGTCTGGACATGCAAACACCCCAGATCAGGCAAGGAGTGCTGTGGGCAGGGGACCCACTGACCCAGAACCCCCTTCTGGAAGGTCTGGCTTAGTGGGAGCCAGCATCACCAGATCAGGACCCAGCTTCCTGTCCGGCTCTGTGCACCTGTTCAGAGAGGTTCTCCATTACCAAACAAGGAAGCTGAGCAGACAAGCCCATTGTCTGTGGCCCTTGGAGGGCAAGGCAAGGACTTGAACGGCATGTTTAGGCCATGTCCAGTCCTCTTCATGCACGTCCACCAAGGCCTCTGGGCCTCCGTCACTGAGCAGCAGGATCGCCAGGGCGGGGGCTCCTCCCCGGGTACTCAGCCACCCTAGGGGCATAGGCAAGGATGGCTTTTCCCTGGAGAAGTGTTCTCTTCTTTGGGGGTGTGCATCCTGATGTGTCACATCTGGATAGCCACTTTCACCAGTGTAGTTTCCCCAAACCAAGCTCCAGAACAGATTTTAGGGGAAAGTGGAGCGCCCCAGCGGGATAGACTTTACAGGTAAGACTCACAAGCCCTGTGTGAGTGGGCTCACAAGTGAGTGGGACTCACAAGCCCCACTTTGGATAGGAAAGCAAAACCGGTCACCTCATTGCTGGAGTGACAGCCTGGCTCTCTTGGGACCCAGCCAGAAAAACAATTTGTTAGAATGACCCCCACACGTAACCAGCTAAAGCTTTGGGATGAAATCCAGAATGCTTATTATGGGAAAGTGGGGTTAAAATTGTTCCTCTGAAACCCCGTGGTTGTTTATTTGAATTAGCGAGGTCACCCCAGTGACAGCTGTGGAAGCCAGTCTTTAATTAGGAGAAGAATTTGCCCTGAATGTCATCAGAGTGGCATTTCTGAGGCCTCCGGTGTTTTTCTTCCTGGCTTCTTCCAGCCTCGTCTCAGTCCCGGTCTCCATCCAGGGTCAGAACTAGCTTCTTCCCAGATGACCATTCTGCATGCTCCTAGCAGCCCTGGTCCCCCACCCTCGCAAGCTGGGGGCTGCTTCTGGAGCCTGGGCTCCAAATGAGGCCATGAGCGTTTGTCCTGTGAAGTTGGGTACAGCTGGTCTCGGGCGCCTTTGCTGCAGGCCACGTGCTACTCTTAAGTGCTCGATATCTGTAAGCACATCTCCATCTCGTCTTAGTAACCTGCAGGTGAGGCGGAGTCCTTAACGTCCCACTTCACTGGTGAGGAAGCTGAGGGGCCGGGATCACGCGGCTGGTTAGGCGTCCACTGCAGAGGTCGGCACAAGGCAGGCACTGGGTGGATGTTTACCAAGTCTGAGTACCTCTCGCACCAAAACGTCCATTACATTTACCATCTCTGCCCTCTAGTTGTTTTTTGTTTTTGTTTTTGTTTTTTTGGCCACTCTGCACAGCTTGCAAAATCTTAAGTTCCCCAACCAGGGATTGAACCTATGCCCCCTGCAGTGGAGGCCCAGAGTCCTAAGCACTAGGACTGCTAGAGAATTCCTCTTGCCCTCTAGTTTTGACTTTGACTTTTCTTTGATAACATTGCATATGTAAATCTTCAAACCTGGGTTTACTTTTTAAACTTTGAGTTATGGAGAATTTTAAACATTTTTAAAAAGAGAATAATATAATGAGACTCCATTCAACCCTTCATGTAACTTCAGCAGTGATCAACTCATGGCCTGTTTTGTCAACATGCCCATCTCCTCACTCTCCTGGCCTGTATTATTTTGAAGTAAATCCCCCAAATCATATTATTTCAGCCATATAGTTCAATGTGTGTCTCTAAGAGAAAATGAACTCTTTGAAAAACAACCGTAATACCAGTGTTGTACTTTAGGAATTAACAATAATTCCCCAACATTGCTTGTTCAGTTGGCATTCACATTTCTGTGCTGTGCTTAGTCGCTTAGTTGTGTCTGACTCTTTGCAAGCCCGTGGACTGTAGCCCACCGGGCTCCCCTGTCCATGGAGATTCTCCAGGCAAGAATACCGGGGTGGGTTGCCATGCTCTCCTCTGGGGGATCTTCCCGACCCAGGGATTGAACCCAGGTCTCCTGCATTACAGGCGAACTCTACCGTCTGAGCCACCAGGGAAGTTATGTTTCTAGTTGTCTCCTGATGTCGTGTCACACGTCGTGTTAAAGTCTGTCTGAACAGGCTCTGATAAGCTCCGCATTGCAGGTGGGTGATGTGTCTCTTCTGTCTCTTAGTCTGTAGGCTCCTCCTCCCTGTTTACTTCACTGCAGTTTGTATGTCGAAGAAACCAGGTCACTGGCCCTATTGAGTTTCCCACGGCCTGGGTTGTGCTGATTGTATCTCATGGTGTCGTCTAATGTGGCCACGTGTTCCCATGTTTCCTGTAAACCTCTGTCTGACCAAGTTCAGGTTGAATTTCCCAAGGAGGCAGGGGCCTCTGCTGTCACTCTCTGACGTTCACGACCACTACTGATCAGGGCCTGGATCCCCTGCTTCTTTACAGATTGTAGATGGTTTCCAAACTGGGTTCTTTTCCCTCAAGGGCCTGTCCCAGGACAGGGCACACAGAAGGCTTCTTAAGACTTGGTGCCAGTCTTATGTCCCTCTGGCCTCTCCTTGACATCCTTGCTCACTGACTGGTCTCCCCAGGAGAAGAGTGACATGGTCCCTTTGACTTGGAGGCCCTGGCCTGAGCTTTGCCCTTGTGTATTTTCCTTCAGCCCCCTGCATGGGAGGGCGCTAGGTGGCAGGTGGGAAGCGTGCTGTGGTGGCCGGTCAGATGGCCCTGGGTGAGGGCTCCAGCTCCTTTCAGCTCTGAGTGCCCACCGCAGGCAGTGTGTTGGGAGGAGAGGTTGGCCTGACTTTGCAGTCCGGGAGAGGCCAGACCAGCTGGAAGAGCCTCCATTATGGGGGAAAACAAGTTCTTCAGAGGAAGTCTGCCTGTCAGGGTCCTTCACGGCATTGCTGTCACTCCATCCTGGGAGCTGCATTGTGCTACCTGCTCTTGGGCTCAGAGGCCAGAGCTGATCCCCTCTGCCCTGCAGGTTGGAGCCTCACCCTGGGCGTGCGGACGGGGGCATAGGAGACCTCCCTTGGGGTCCTGGCCAGGCGATAAATGATGACGCCATGTTCCATCATGTGGCTGTATTGTGGTTTACTATACCTCAGTGCTGGGCATTCAGGTTGTTGCCTTTTTTTCTGGCTGTTACAATTAATGCAGCAACAAACCCTGTGGGAGCTTCAGTCTTTGCATTTCAGGTTGTGATAGTGAACCCCTGTTCCCCAAAATCACCCTGTGAGACAGGTGGCTCCTTTCTGGGGGTCTTGCTCCCTGGAAGCTTCGCTGCCTTTTCTTTTCTCAGCATTTTGGGGACCTGGCCTGGGTTCAGGTGTGCATGGGGCTGGGAAGGCTTCCTAGGAGAGGGCTCACACTGCTCACTCTGATTTTGACTGAGGGTGGAGGTATATGGGGGGTGGGGGAGACCATATGCCAGTGGGTGTGGACCTGGGGGAGCTGAGGCCAGAGGAGGTGGGTGGGGGTATGGGAGGAGACAGGGCAGGGGTGAGGGGAGCAACTAAGGCCTGGGGACAGAGGCCTAGACTTTGCTGAAATGGAAGGGGAAACCAGGGAGGTGCTCCGAGCAGGGCAGTGACTAAGGAGCCTGTGTGCTGGGTCACCTGGCCGCCGGGCGGAGGGTGGACAGGATGGAGCCAGTTAAGCCCCTTATGTGAGAACTTCTCACAGACTTGGCTAAGTTGGCAGGAGATAGTGCCTTTCACTTAAATTCACATTTCTTTAATTCCTGCTGAGGTTGGGTAATTTTATGTTGATTTTCCAACTGTGTTTCATTATTTGTGACTTGACCTGGTGGGTCCCAGAGCCCTGTCACTGCAGACATTGTGGGTGGCGAGGCCAGACTAATGGCTCAGCTTTGCCTAGGAGCCCTGGGAGACCCGGCGAGGGAGGTGGGGCCCAGGCCTCTTGAGCTGCCCTGTAACCAGGGCACACTCAGGGTCTGCTGACAGAGAGAACAGAATGAGTGGCCATGGAGGTCGCTTCTCTGCCGTCACATTTGAGGAAGGGGTTCAGGATGCAGCAGACTCAGCTGGGTCAGGGGTCCCCAGTGGCCGGGGGCAGCTTTGTTAAAGAGAAGCCTGTCCAGGCTGGTCTTGCCTACAGGCCGTGTGCACTGGCTGGAGCAGAGAAGCTAAGTGAGACCAGGCCTTGGGGACAAGGTTTCTTCTCAGCCCTGCCTACTGTCTGCCTGCCTCTGCAGGTGAGTAGCATCTAGCCCATAGACCTCGTCTATGAATGGGTTTATTGCAGGCTTTTCTGATGCCCTGGAAGCCTCCTAAGGAAATGGGGGCTGCTGGTCAAGAATGCACCCTTCTTGGAAAATGCTACCTCCTAGCTGGCTGCCTCTTTGCACAGGGTCCCCTGCACTGTCCCTGGCCCCCAAGGGAGCTGGCTGGCTGTGTGCAGCCGGGTTGCTCAGTTGGGGTGCAGGCAGTGTGGTGGCTGAGTATTGACCCACACTGTCTTTGCAGCTTCTGGGTTGGAACCTCAGCCCCTTCCCTGTGAAATCTAAACAGTGTCAGGGTATTGCAAGGCCACCATCATGGCCGGGCCCTGTCTCAGTTGTGCCTTCGCTGAGGCTGGAGTCCCCCCTCGTTGACATTTAATTTTACATGAAGAACAGAACTGTGTGAGCTGACCCACCAGTGCTTAGCTGCTTGGTCGTGTCAGACTCTTTGCAGCTCCATGGACTGTAGCCCACCAGGCTCCTCTGTCTGTGGGATTTCCCAGGCAAGAATACTGGAGTGGGTTGCCAGTTCCTACTTCAGGAGATCTTCCTGACCCAGGGACCAAGGCCCAGTCTCTTGTGTCTGCTGCTTTGACAGATGGGTTCTTTACCACTGATCCACCTGGGAAGCCTTACCCACCAGAGCCCTCCCCAAACTGTTCCAGATTCCTGATGATTCCTGATGACCTAAACCTGCTTACAAGGGAAGTGCACATTTTTATACAAGAATTCTTCCCTGAGAAACAAAACGGGGGCTTCCCTGGTGGCTCAGTGGTAAAGAATACTCCTGCCAGTGCAGGAGACACAGGTTCAGTCCCTGACCCGGAAAGATCCCACAAGCTGCGGAGCGCCTGGGCCTGTGATCCGCAGAGCCTGCTCCACAATAAGAGAAGCCTGTGCACTGCAGCTAGGGAGTAGCTCTGGATCACCACAGAGAGGAGCCCTCATAGCAACAAAGACCCAACACAACCAAAAACCAGTATTTTTTTTTTAATATATCAAAGCAGTTCCAAACATGGCTGCTCTCACTCTATGGTGTCTGCGACCTGGACTGGTGCTCCAGGCCTTTCTCCTTCCTTGGGAGCACAGTATTTAACATAAAACTGTGTGTACAGGGCCCCGTGGCTTCAGCCAGGTTTGGAGCCCCCGTCACATTCTTCAGATGCTTCAGATTACTGAACCTGAGATATGGCTGCAGTGGGGGAGAGCAGGCTTCCTGGCTGACCTGCAGGTGAGGGGAGAGGTGAGAGGACACAGTCCCCAGGCCCCTGGGGCGTTCAGCCACCCTGCCCTGAACCGGTGAGAGCTTCATGAGCACTTCATGAGCACGGTGGCCATACTCAGACCCCAGGGGACTTGGCAAAAAAACGCCCATGAGGCCAGGATGGATGAGGCCTGGGGAGGAGGGTCAGAGGATGCGACCCTCACTGTGGCTATGCTGGACACTCCTCGTTTCCCCCTGACTGGGGTGGGGCTCTGGGCCCAGCTGGAACATTCTCTTACCTGGTGTCCCTTAGGGCTACGCATGGCACAGGGCACAGTTCTGGCCCCTGAGAGGAACAGTACCTCTTCAGCAGTAAAAGGCAAAGCCCTTTGGCCCTTGTGCTTTCTTCCTGCCTGTTTCAAGGACTCTGCTCAGGCAGTGGCCGCCTCATGGGTTCAGGGACGGAAGCCACCGGTCAGCGCTGGTGGAGTAGGAAGACAAATGGATCCCATCCTGCCTGGGGGCCTGGTGGGGCTGCTCCCGCCTGCACTGCTTGCTTCCAGGGTTCTTATTCCGTGAGAAAAGTAACCCCCATCTGCTTAAGCAACTGTTAAGATTTTTTTAATTGCTTGCAGCTGAATGCAATCATAACTGATAAGGTAGTGTTTTAATATTTTACAAGGGGGAAATGTATTTACATATTGTGTAATTAAAAATGAAAAATAATTTAAATCCCCACAGATTTCCGGGCCTACATCAGACTCACTGAAACAGAATCTTTAGGGATGGGACTCACATATCTGTATTTTTAACAAACTCCCCAAATGATCTGATGTATAGTAAATAATTTCCATATTCATTAATATCGTCCCCATTTTATATAGGAGAACACTGAGGAAGGAGGTTAAAAAACATCCCAGTGATAGGGACAGAATGAAGGGACGAAATAGGTGATTAAGTAGTTAATCCCCTAGGGGATTATAAATAGAAAACTATGGGACACCCTTGTAAGTTAATGATAATTCAAGAAAGCATGTTTGCTTAGCAACAAAACGATACAACAGAAGCAGGAGACATGTCCCCAAACCACAAAAGAAGGATGACATGAGGCCCATATCCTGCTCAGTGAGCTCTGTGAGTTAGTAACCCCCAAAACATGTTCTCTGGCCCCTAAGACATGTCCTTTGCACAATGCCCCCAAAACAGTAAAACAGTAGTAGAAAATAAGGGCAGGCAAGAGATGCCAGGAGTCATTTCTGACACCCACCCCAAGGTGTTATCAAGTTCATGACCCCCAAACAGGCTCTGTGCACGCAAAAAAGCAATCATTTACAGGAAGGTGACTTTTCAAGATGAGAGACCCTCATTTTGTACTGAGACCTGAAAATACTTTTCCAAAGTGTTATAACAGTCTTGGCCCGACCAACAAGTAAGCTTCCTTGTCCTAACTGGGGGAGGAACTGGTGATGGAAACGTGATGTCTACTCAAGAGAGACAAAGAGGTTCTTCTCCCTTCCCCACTTTGCCTTTGATTAGAAACTTGTAGCTCACTAAGTTCTCAGAGTTCGGCTTTTCTCACCTACCTGCTAGTAAACCTCACAAGCGTCCTATTCTAATAAATTACTTAAAAACATTTTTTTATTTATATATTTGGCTACAACAGGTTCTTTAATTGTGGCGTGCAACTTGGTTGCAGCATGTGGGATCTAGTTTCCTGACCAGAGATCAAACTCCAGCCTCCTGCACTAAGAGCATGGAGTCTTAGCCACTGGACCACCGGGGAAGTCCCCTAATAAATCCTTTCTTATCTACCACTTTGCTCTTGCTGAATTCTCTGCACTGAGACATAAAGGACTATGGTCCCAGAGCTCTTCTGAGCCCTGGAAAGGACCCCAATCGGTTTCACCAGTGTTTTCTCTTAATTTGACTGCACCAGGTCTTAGTTGTGGCACATGGGATCTTTGTTGCCACATGTGGATTGAGTTCCCCGACCAGGGATTGAACCCAGACCCCCCTGCATTGCAAGCGTGGAGTCTTAGCCACTGGACCATCAGGGATAGTCCTTCCTCTTTGTTTGTTTTCCCCACTTTTTATGCCTGGAGGTTTCCATGAACAGAGGAGCCTGGCCAGCTACAGTCCACAGGGTCACAGAGCGTCAGACACTACTGAGCAGCTAAGCACACATGGTTGAGTAACAATGTTGTTTTACTGTCAAGTGTACAGCAAAGTGATTCAGTTATATATGTGTATCTATTCTTTTTCAAATTCTTCTTCCATTTAGGTTATTTCCCCAGTGTTTTTAAGTGAGACCTGCATCCATGACTGTCTGGTTCCAAAGAGCGCCCACCCCCTGCCCCTGCCTGCCCCTGGGAGTCCTGGCTTCCTCTCACAGGACTTCTGAAGGGAACTTCCAAAACAGAAAATTCAGAACTGTTTTGAACACAATTTTGCATGGCTGTCTGGGGCTGAGTCCCTGCGATGCACGTGTCCCTAGGGGGTGAAGCCAGGTAGGTTAAAAAACAGACTCATCAGTTCTTGGTCTCGTCTTCCTCTTTTGAGACAAAAAGTCTTTGAAATTAGTTTTTTTCTGTAGACTTCCTTAGGTTAAATCACTTAAGAATTACTAGACCATCTCACCCATGAAAGGTAATTATGGTTGTTTTATGACTGTGGAAGACATATAGTGTGTAAGTGCTCCAGGAGTCTCCTGTGAGTTATTAGAACTCGCAGGATTCATGTTCTACCAAATTAGCCATCGAGAGCTGATAGATTGTATCTGCAGTTCACTGAGGCTCTGGTCAGCAGTGCATATTCGTAACAATTAAGTGCACACTTGTTCCCCCAGAGGGGCTCTCGGGGCGAGGTGGTCACCCCAGGTTGTAATAGCATGATCTGCGTGAGGATTGAGACCTGTGTGATGAGAGAGTGATCTTTTCACGGAGACGAGGGTCTTTGCCTTGAGAAACAGGAGGTCAGTGCCCTTGATCCCCTGGGGTGGAGGCAGTTCTGACAGTGTCCCATGGACCAAGCGTGGCCTGAGGTCAGGAGCTCCGTGTTCCAGACCTGGGTCCAGCATGAGTCCACCGTGTGTTGGGTCTCTGATTCCACATGGTCAGACTTTCAGACAACCCTGTTCCTGAGCTCCCTGTGCAGGGCATCCTGGAGATGCTCCTCTAGTCACCCTCACGGACCACCTTTGCTGGGGGTCTCCACAGTATTGGGCTTCCCAGGTGGGCAATGGTAAAGAATATGCCTGCAATGCAGGAGACCTGGGTTTGATTCCTTGGTCAGGAAGATCTCCTGAAGTAGGAAATGGCAACCCACTCCAGGATACTTGGCCTGGAGAATCCCATGAACAGAGGAGCCTGGCGGGCTGCAAGGTCACAAAGAGTCAGACACGACTGAGTAACTGGAGCACAGACCAGCCATGGTTGCAGCCATGCCTGCATGCGGCTCTGGGCCAGCCTTAGTTCTCAGAGAAGCTTCGAAAGGTGTGAATGTTACTGTTCCCAATCCGTAGATGCAGGCACTGAGGCTCAGAGAAATCTAGTTACTTGCTCAAGGTCACACAGCCGATAACCACCAGAGTTAGACTGGGGCTCAGTTTGGCCTGACCACAAGCGTCGCGAGGCCATGTGACCTGCCTCCGTGGTGCTGGTGCTGGGCAGCGGTGGGGGCACAGAGGTGTGCTGGAGGAAGCCTCTGGACTGGGAGTCGGGGAGATCTTGGAAGAGGCAGGATCTAGAGTGAGTGCAGGGGAGCTGGGGAAGGTCGCAGTGGTTCTGGGCCCTGGGGGAGCCCGGCTGAGGGGAGCCGTGCCGTCACCGGGAGGCCTGGGGAGGCTGGGGAGGTGATGGGGGCAAGTTAGGAAGAGCACAGATGCCAGGAAGGCAGAGGGAGAATGTTTTGCGTTTTGTGTGATGCTGTCTTCAAGACTTTTCATATGACCCTGCTCGTTATTCCTTAATACAGGAATGATGGCGGTACATTCCCCTCCAAGTCCCTCAACATCAGGAAAAGATGGCCACCCTCCTGGTGGAGTGTGGCTTGCTCTGCCCTCAGTCAGACAGTGAGGACCAAGACTCCTTTTCTGTACCATTTACCTGGGATGCCGGGAGTTGTCATAACTCGTTTCTTCTTTTATTCAATGTGGTTCCCAGTCTTCATTTCATTTACCTTGCATATAAGTTATTAAAAAATGACCGTAAGTTCCCTGTGGAAGCAGGCCTCTATGTGTGTTCCAACACTTGGTGAGAAGAAACTTGGACTAACTTCCTCGCACAGTTGCAGAGAGTGGCCACAAAGGGCCAGGAGGACGGGGCAGTGATGGTTGGGCCTTCTGGTGCTGATGGACTGCGGGCCACAGGCTGCTGGGACCTGAGTCCTGTACCAGGAGTGAATGAGCAGGTCTCTGGGAACCCTGGAGTCTCCGAGTATGTGGGGGGAGGCGTCATCACAGTCATTGGTGACTCACTCGTTCCCTGGAACTCCTGGACCAGATCTTCCCAGGAGAACAGACTAAGGCTATGTGGGGGCAGCTCCCGGCTCCCCGGGGCACTTAAGGAAGTCCTCGGGGAGACGATGGCACAGTGAACGTCAGCACCCCAGTCCCACAGACCTGCTGCGCCTGGTTCAGTGGCTGAGACCCCCAGTGGAGAGTCCGCCTGCCTGCTCGGAGAGGCCCTCCTGGGAGCGCTGTGGCCACCTGGCTGCCCTGAACATTCACATTCTGCTTAGCGTTGCAGGTATTCTTATGAACAGGGCAGCTGAGGCGCTTGAGATGGTCCCAGTCACGGTGCTCTCCGACTGGAGTAGGGCTCTTGGGGAGCCCGTCCAGAGTGTGTGCTGAGTTAAGTACCTGTGCACTTTTCTGGAAAGATCTTCCCAGATGCTCACAGGGAATTGCTCTTCTTTTAACATTCCATCCAGAAAGAGCTGAAAACCACTGCCCTGAAAAATGGCCTTCTCTGGGTTTCTTTCTTACTCTCTTCTCTCTTAAATATTTGTATCAAAGCATGCCTGCTGCTCAGAGAGGGCCACCCAGGCCTTGGGGGACACTGAGTCGGCACTGGGACGTGGCATGGAGGGCGGTCTTCGTCCCCCAGCCTGGCCTCGGGTGGCTGTGCCTGGGGCGTGAGAGTGGAGAACCGGGCACGGAGACCCAGGGCCAGCTGGCAGGGGCACAGCACAGCTTCACCTGGCCCAGTGTGGTTTGGTTTTGTCCACACTCCTCCCGAGCTGGACGCCTTTCCCAAATGGTCCCTGCAGGTGGGAATGACTCCACAGAACAAGCCAGACCAAACCTTGGACTGGACTGTGGCTGTTTAGATTGTTTTGCTTGCGGGACATCTGTGCCATGGAGTCCCTGGGCTCCGAGAGGGGCCCCCACGTGGCCCCAGGGCTGTGGGGGGACCAGAGAGGAAGGGAAGCAGGGTCAGTTCAGCACAGAGAGGACCAGCTGTGTGTTCTCACCCACGAGCACGCATTTCTGCCTGGCAGAGATCAGTCTGCACGGGGCACTTTGGGTCTGGATGTTCACCTAGCATTCCTGCACTGATTTCCATTTGGTGGTGAGGCCGAGGCATTTATCATTTTTAAAAGGCTTGTATGTTTGAAAATCCCATGGATGGAGGAGCCTGGTGGGCTACAGTCCATGGGGTTGCAAAGAGTCGGACACGACTGAGCGACTTCACTTTCACGTTTGCGCCTTGTGGATGGACCTCGTCAAGTGGCCGTCCTCTCGTGGAACAGCAGAGGTTTCCTCAGTTAGGCACCTTTACCGAGTCAGCTCCCCTCCCGCTCAGCATTTCCTTAGGGCTTGTCTGGCTAGGCCACAGGGAGGAGCAGCCTGTGCCTTTCCTACTAAAGTTTTACTTACTATTAATGTTGGAAAAATTCAGACATTTAAGAAGAAAGACCCTCCGGATGACCTCTCCTCTGTGTGTGTGTGTGTGTGTGTGTGTGTGTGTGTGTGTGTTGTTGTCAGTGCACTGTGGGAAGAACCTCGCAGTCAGGTTGGGGTTGAACCGGAAGCCCTCGATGCCCGGCCCTTTCCCCTGGCCCCTGCCCTCAGGGTGCAACTGGGCTGCACGCCCGCTCCATTTCCCACAGCGCTAATCTGAGCCCTGGTCCCTAGGAGACCTTTTCCTGTCAACTGGCCCAGCGGATGACAGCTGGAGACCCCCTCCCCTGCCCAGCCTTCCTCCCACATCCCCTGCTGTCCCCCAGCCCTAGGTTCATTTCTACCCCAGCTCCTCTCCACACCTTTGTTAAGAAGACCTAGGGAAATTCCCCATCCAGACCCCAGTGGCTCTGCCTCTAGAAAAGAAAGTGAAGTCACTCAGTCATGTACAACTCTTTGCGACCCCATTACTGTAGCCTGCCAAGCTCCTCTCTCCATGGGATTTTCCAGGCTCTGCCTCTAGAGAACATATATTTAAAGCTATGGACTGCTCTCCCCTCACACACACACCCCCGCCCCCACCCCCCGTGCCTTTCAGGGGAATTCCAGTTAGAAAGAACTTGGACCAGCAGCCCAGGCCTGCGTGGATGACCAGCCTCTGTTCTCTGCTGCTGGGCTGGCCTGAAGGACTCCTTTGTCGGGGCCTGGGAGGACATGGTGTCCTCATTTGGCCAGGATGGGGTGTGGGATAGGCTGGCAGGGCACTGCCCTTTGGAACTGAGCTGTCCGGGTGGGAGAGTGAGCTCAGGATTTTATGAATGTGCCAGTCTTTAAAGACAGTAGACATTAAAAGTGATGAGAAACTTAAATGCAGTGTGCTGGTCTGGACTGGATCCTGGAGAGAAGAGGGCATCTTACTGGAAAAACTGGAAAACTCTGAATAGGAGTTAGTAGTCCTGATCTGCTGTTAGCGTCTCAGTTTTGACACATGAATGGTGGCTCTAAAGGATGTTAACATGAGCAGCAACTGGGAGACAAGCCCTTGGAGATCTTTGTACTATCTTGACAGCTTCTCAGTAAATCTGAAATTATTCCAGTACTGACAGTTTATTAATTAAAAACAAAAAAAAAAGGGGAGCAGCTGACTGCACTTGACCCCTTGGCCTGCTCCCTGCACGCTTCTCAGCCAGCCCTTCTGAGCTCACCTGCAAGACTGGGGTGGTGTGAGGCTGTGTCCGGGGGCTGGGGGCCCAGGTGTGCTCAAGGCCCAGCCTTGCCTGGGGTGTCAGGGTCTGAGGCCTTGTGCGCCAGGATGACCTTGGTTGGTGCTCCCTGCTGGCCATGTGCAGTTGGGCTGTTCACCCCTCGGCTTCCCTTTTCTCTCCTCCTACAAGGGCTGCCTCGGAAGGGGGTGGCATGTAAGACAATATCTGTGAAGAGGCCACGGTATACTCTCTGGACCCCCGTGTGAGAGGAGTGACTTCAGCGGCTGGGGGATTCAGGGTCAGCGGTGTGGCCGGTGAGGCACAGGCAGTGCTCTGGACCCCCTGCCCCAGGGCCCATGTCCAGAGTTGGGAAACATGACGTCCACCGTGAATGACTGGTGGGGAACCTTATAGCTAGGCTCTGAGACCTGGGAGCTTAAGCGTTTGGATCCCCAAGGAGGCAGTGCCTCCGCCCTGCTCGTGGGCCAGGCCATCGTGGGGCTTCCCTCTGAGGGAGACCCTTGTGGTGCAGAAGCCCCGAATCAGAAAGCTGGGTGTTTGCAGGTTCCCAGGGCATTGAGTGACCAGGATGGCTCTTGGACTGCTGTTTACCTGTAGGTGGCAGTCGTGACACAGGAAAGCGACGGACGCCCTGGGGAGGCGGGGTGGGGTGGGGGGTGGGGGTTCCAGCCTCTGTGTGGTTGTGTCGGGGGCTCCGCAGAGCTTCCTGTTTCGTGTTCTATTCACCTCCCAACAGCCCTGTGAGAAGACTGCTGTGATTATTGCATCTTACAGACAACAGAAAGCCTTGAAGAGGTCACATTTCTGGGGTCACACAGTAATTGGCTGAAGTTTGAACCTGCCAAAGCCTAGGTTTCAACTCCCTGCTCAGGCTTCACTATGACGTTCAATTCTCCTGCTTCTGAGCCCAGAGGGAGATGTTGGGGAGAGCTGGAGCCTGGTTCCAATCTCCCCAGGCCGTCTAGGGCCCCAGAGGATGTGTGGTCACCACTGCTCAGTAGCACAGGCCCTTTGCTCACCCACAAGTTTAGATGGAGAGCCACGGTCTCCCCAACAGCCGTCAGATCGGAAGAAACTCCCAGAACAGTGTTGGGACGGCCGTGAGAACTTGGACCATAGACCATACCATCAAGTATGGGCACCCGTCAGAAGTGCCTCTCGGTATCCTATAGCAGGAGGCATGGGGAGGCCGTGGGGTGGCGCTAGGTGTGGGCAGGCTTGGGGGGGCACAGCTTTCCAGGCCAGAGAAGTCCCAGTGACCTCCTCAGAGCTGGACACAGATATGAGACCCCTTGGCAGGCAGAGTCCTCAAGCCCCTGCTGGGGTTCCTGCGCTCACACTCGGGCAGATGATCTAGGTTTCCCTGAGATGAGAGCCCGGCTCCACTAGATCTTCTTGTCCCTGTGTTTCTTCTCTCAGCGATGGTCGGGTTTGGTAAAGCCGTACATCAGGCCCAGGACTCTGACTTCACCACTTCTGTTCAACATAGTCTTGGGAGTCCTAACCAGAGTAATTACAGAAGAAAATGAAGGGCATCCAAGTGGGAACAAAAGAAGTAAAACCATCTCTATTCACAGATGATGTGACCTTGTATGTAGAAAACCCTAAAGGTTTTATGAAAAAAGAAAAACCTGTTAGAATGAATAAATAGATTCCACAAAGCTGTAGGATATGAGTCAACACTCAGCTGTTTCTCTACACAGCCAACAACCTGAAAAGGAAATTAAGAAAGCAATTTTATTTATGATAGCATCCAAAAGAATAAAATCCCTAAGAATTAACCAGGAGGTAAAAGACTTGTACACTGAAAACTGCAAAACATCGCTGAGAGAAATGTTTTTGTTGTTGCTCAGTCACTCAATCGTATCTGACTCTTCCTGGCTTCACGGACTGTAACCCACTAGGCTCCTCTGTCCGCAGGATTTTCCAGGCAAGAATACCAGTGTGGGTTGCCATGTCCTCCTCCAGGGGGTCTTCCTGACCCAGGGATTGAACCTGCATTTCTTGCCTCTCCTGCATTGGCAGGTTGACTAAGCCACCTGGAAAGCCCAAAGGAAATGAGAGAAGATAAATGAATGGAGGGACATCCCATATTCATAGACTGAAGACTTCATACTTTGAAGCTGACAGTACTAACCCAAAGTGGTCTGCAGATTCAATGCAATCTCTCTCAAAATCCCACCAGCTTATTTTTTTTTTTTTTGCAGAAATAGAAAACTCCATCCTAAAATTCATAATGGCATCTCGAGGGATTCCATATAGCCAAAGCAACCTTGACAAAGAAGGGCAAAGTTGGGACTTCTCTGGTGGTCCAGCAGCTAAGACTCCGAGTCTCATGCTGGGGACCTGGGTTCCATCTCTGATCAGGAAACTAGATCCCTCATGCCACAACTGAAAGGCTGAAGATCCACGTACAGCCAAATAAATATTTCTTTCAAAAATAAATGAAAATAAACATACTAAAAGAAAGAGGGATAGTGTAGAAGGACTGACACTTCCTGATAACAGAACTCACCATCATCAGAGCAGCATGGCCCTGGCACAGGGAGAGATGGAGACCACAGGATGAAACAGGGAGACTGGAGGCAAATCTTCCCATGGATGCTCGGCTGATGTCTGATGTCTTGACCAGCCGGTGGGAGAAAGACAGTCTTTCAAACAGATGAAGCTGGGAAAACTGGGTGTCCACACGCACAAGATTGGAGTTGGAACCTCACCTTATACCATCTAGAAAACTCAATGATGAATCAGTTAATAGCTAAACATGAGCTATTAATAAAACTATAGATGTTTTAGGAGATAACAGGGAGAAAGCTTCATGACACTGAATTTAGCAGTGCAGAGTGGGAGAAGATACTTGCAAAGCATGTTTCTGATAAAGGATTAATACCCACTTCTGTGAGGTTCCTAGAGGAGTCAAGTTCAGAGACAGAGGTAGAAGGGTGGGTGCCAGCAGCTGGGGGAGGGGTGAGGAGTGAGGGTTTCAGGGGACTGAGCTCAGTTTGGGAAGATGCGTCCTTTCTGGAGATGTTGATGGGGATGGTTACATGTACTTGCACTTAATGGCCCTGAGCTGTGCACAGAGAAGCAGTTATGGTGGTAAATTTTATGTTACATATATTGTGAAAGTGAAAGTTGCTCAGTTCTGTCCGACTCGTTGTGACCCCATGGACTATACAGTCCATGGAATTCTCCAGGCCAGAATACTGGAGTGCGTAGCCTTTTCCTTCTCCAGGGGATTTTCCCAACCCAGGGATCTAACCCAGGGATCTAACCCAGGTCTCTGGCATTGCAGGCAGATTCTTTACCAGCTGAGCCACAAGGGAAGCCCAAGAATACTGGAGTGGGTTGCCTATCCCTTCTCCAGCGGATCTTCCTGATCCAGGAATCAAAGCAGGGTCTCCTGTGTTGCAGGCGGATTCTTTACCAACTGAGTTATTAGAGAAGCCCACATGTGTTTTACCACAGTTTAAAAAAAAAAATCACCAAGAAAAGAAGAAAAAGTGTCCATAGGCCAGTGTGCTGTCAGAGCAGAGTGGGGGACTGAGGGGGGTCAGAGATCACCAGACCCGCTACCTCATTTGACAGAAATAGCGCTCAGAGGAAGAGGCAGAGAAGACCAGGTCCAGGCCCCAGGGGTGACATGGCAGAGCAGGACTGAGCTCAGTCAGTGGGCGGCAGGGCAGGGACAAGGTCTGCCTGCATCCCGGTGCCCGACTCTCGGCAGTCTCGGCAGTCGTCAGCTGGATGGCCCTGTCCAGGGACCTCCCACCCTCGGGAGCACGTCTGCACCTGCCTTCTGCCCCCAGGCCCTGTTGGGAAGGCTCAGGGTGGGACCAGGCAGGGCTGTCTCACCTGCAGCCAAGGTCTGGAGCACATTCTCCATCAGGCCGCTGCCCTTGCCCTCTCCAGCTGCAGGGTGGGGGACAAGGGCTTGCCCAGTCCCTAAGGACTTTACATCAGCTCTGGCTGGTTCTTCCTGGCTTGTCTGGTCCTGTGTGCCCTGCTTACAGGGGCCTGCTGTGATCTGTCACAGAG
>ML664177.1:20377034-20448488 GCA_007570785.1 Antilocapra americana | reverse complement strand
GTGTGTGTGTGTGTGTGTGTGTGTGTGTGTGGTCGGGGAGGTCTATCTCACTTCCTCTCAGCTCCATGGCACCAGGGCTCCTGGGGATTGGGTCCCCAGGCTGGCAATCTGTATACATGGCCTGGGGACCACTGTGTTTTATTTTGCCTCAAAGTTACAGAGGAAGCTGCCTCTGGAGTCTGTGGGCTGGTCAAGTTATACTTTGTACACCTTCTTCTGGCCCTTCATCTGCCTTTTAAGAGGATGAGGGAGGAGTGGGCCCCCTGTTGTAGAAAAGGACACTCCATGAAACAGGGGAGTCTCTAGTGAAAGGGGAGCAGCTGCAATTAACATCCACCAGGTCAGGGACCCAGAGCAGAGGCGTCCACAGCTCTGAGTACAGTGTTGGGACTGAGTTCCTTTCCACGTGGCTGGTCCACCCCGCCTGCCTCACTAGCCAGAACCCATCCAGAGCCCAGAAGGCTGATCTCAAGTTGATGGGGCATGTTGTCAGATGAGGTCTGCCAGTGCAGACTCCTTTTCTCCTCTCCACCCCCAACAGGAAGCAGCCCGGCCCCTCTGCCCCTCTGGGCTCCTTCCCACACTCTTGATTGTGGAGGAGGTGGAAAATTCGGCTGTTTTTCCTCCAGGCTCACCAAGAGGCTGCTGCTGAATGCAAAAATGCTAACCCAGCCCTCTTTAGCCTTCTGGTTCTGGCTGCTTCTGACGTCGCTGTATTTCACATCAAAGGGTAGAAATCAGCAGCCAAGAAACCAAGCCCCTGGACTGGAGTGTCCTCCCAGCATCACAGCCCTGAATTTCAGAGCATGTGAGAGGGACACTGTGGTGGGGGGTGGGCTGCTGCTGGAAAAGAACTTTACTATCAGGGTCTGGACACCCTGACCAGGGATGGAACCTGTGCTCCATGCAGTGGAAGCTCAGAGCCTTAGCTGCTGCACCACCAGGGATGTCCCAGGGTTGACATTCAAGGCACCCTGGCCCCCAGCCCACACCAGGCAGGGGGCAGCCTTTTCTGAACAGAGAAAATGCCATGGCAACAGCATCAGGATGACAGGCTCTGAAGGTTTAATGGGCACTGTGTCTGCCCCTGCTCCACCCAGCCCTGCACAGCCCTGTCCAACTCTGCCTTGCCCCTGACTGTTAGCATATCACTGGAGACTTCTGGAAGGTCAGCCCTTTGCTGCCCGGGTCATTGGCGCTTTGATCTGTCTCCATCCCGAGGGCTGGCTGGCGGGAATGACTTGCCCCCTGACCTCTGGAGCATTGTGTTTCTGCCTTTGCACCATAATTTATTTATCTTCGGTTTTGACAATTTACGTGATAACAGAAATGAGCCTGAACTTGGCGTCCTCTGGCCTGGGGAGGGAGCCCATGGGAGTGGCCACAGTGGGAGGGCAATCAGATCCAGCTTGTCCCATGGTGGGAATTCTTTTATGAGGAAAGGAAACTGAGAAGTGATTTGAGCTCCTTTGTCAGCCTTCCCTCCTTCTTCTGTCTCAGTCTAGCCAAATACCCACAGTTGTATGTCTGTGGCATTTCCAGCAAAATGAAAATAAAGAGGCATTCTTCTGGGGTTGGTTCTTTATAATCAAAAGGAGCCTCTATCTTTTGCTGGAAACTCAGAGCCCAGTGATTGAATAGAGGGTGCTGACCCTGAGGAGAGGTTCTCACGCCTCTCACCCCCTTCCCAGTGGTGGGGAGGTTCACTGATGGAAGTTCCCTCTGTCAGCCCTCCAAGACAGTGTCCCCTGGCCCTGCCAGTGTCCCCTGTTCTCTCTTCCTGAGTCTGTGTGTGACCCATGCTGAGATGGGACAGACCACAGGCACACAGCGGCCCTTTGGCTAGCTGGCCTGTCCCCTCACTGTCCAAAGGGTAGCAGGCGGGCGACTTTACTAGGAGGCTACAGAGGCCTTGCTGTGTGTGACCCCAGGTGTGGGGTCCCCTCCTCTGAAGGTGGGCCCTTCAGAGATCCGTGTGGTGGAATGAGCAAGGGGCAAGTGTCTCATCTTGGACCCCTCCAGATGTTGTAGCCACGCGTTCCAGGAAACAAACTCACTCAGAAGGAGAATGCAGATAGTGGAGTGCAGTTTATTACACCGGCGGGCCCAAGGCAGAGTCTCCTCTTAGCCAAGGACCCCGACCAGCATTTGTGAAAATCTTTTATACTCCATGTGTACGGGTCCGAACTCACCACCCCAAATTCCTTGAGACTTACATAGACAAAGGAAGGGTAAATACAATCACAATAATCTCATCATTCACATGTCATGTGTTCAAACAGTTAAACAATTGGCCAATAATCAATAAGCCCAGGGTTACACTCCGATAGGTACAGAAAATTTTATGGCCTGTCCAGAGACAGGGGTGATTAGTGTGTTTTCTCTTAGGTGATGAGTAACCTGGATAAGATCTTCAAGGTCCCCCTGTCCGGAGAGGACCTTGTCCTTTTATTGTCATTTCCATAGGCACTAAGCACAGAATTTTGAGTCCATTGGAGAGGTGGCCGAGCATGATCAGCATGAACAGGCCTAAGATGGAGTCCAGGCCCTATGAATTCCCTCTTCACAGACACTGCCTCGCGCTGCCCTGGCCCCATACAGCCTCTGCGTCCAGTCTTCCCGGCTCCAGACTGGATGGTGCTTTGACCATTCCCCCGCAATGATGCTCCCTGAGGGCCCAGCGGTGCTGCCTGTGGCTGGGTGGCGTGGCCTCTCCTCTGTCCCAACCTCTGCCTCTGAGCAGGCCCCTGGCTCCTCCTCCCTTCCTCTCTCCCTGTGCTTTCCTCTCCCAAGGAGGTGCCTGCGTGTGTGCTCAGGCGCTCAGTCATGTCTGACTCTGTGACCCCACAGACTATAGCCCGCCAGGCTCCTCTGTCCATGGGCTTTCCCAGGCAAGATACTGAAGTGGGTTGCCATTTCCTTCCTCCAAGGGGTCTTCCCGACCCAGGGTTGGAACCCACATCCCCTGTGTCTCCTGCATTGCAGGCGGATTCTTTACTGCTGAGCCACTGGAGAAGGCCCCCCGGAAGAGGGGATTCATCAAATGCCACCTCTGATGCAGCCAGGTGACACCATGGGCCCTAGTGCAGGGCCCCCGGCCCCCACCAGCACCCCGCACAAAGGGGCTCATCCAGCCACTCTCGCCCCTGGGGCAGGCTTGCTCCTTTTGTGGGGTGGAGAGTCTTTGGGTGTCAAGGGTGATGAGTAAAGAGGGTGAAGAGACTGAGGATACTTGCTTTGTGATAAAGACTGAAGCAACAAGGATCGTCCATGTAGACCACGGGCCGGCGCACTGATGTCCGGAGCTGCGGCCGGGTTCCTGGAGCATGATGACCGCTGGGAGAGGACTGCTGTCAGTGGAGCGTGAGCTCTGGGCTGCATGTGCAGAACGAGCGTGCCTTCCCCACAGCTGCGTCCAGTGGAACCAGCCACTTCCAGTGTGCACAGAGGTCATGGGGTTCACGCTGTCAGTGGACATGCACGTTGTATGAAGCTTTTGTTAGTTAAAGAGGCTGGTGACTGTCTCTCTGGATAACTAAACAGTTTGGACAAGGCAGCGTCGGGTCCAAACTCATGGTGCTGACAGCTGGGGCCACGTCAGCAAGTGCCGAGGCCTTAGACAGACAGACCCAAGACCAGATGGCAGTGCCTATTCAGCTGTGTGATCCTGGCTAGCGTCCCAACCTCTCTGAGCCTTGCTTCCTCTAAATATGGGCGAGAATACTGCCTGCCTTAGGATTTTAAAACACGTGTTAAAGTAGATACAACAAAATGTGCCATTCTCACCACTCTTAAGCATTAAACACATTCACTGGTCGTGCACCCACTCTCTGGACCTTTATCATCAACTCTGTCCCCAGTTCAGTAGTAACTCCCCACTCCCTCCCATAGCCCCTGCCACCCACTGTTCTACTTTCTCTCTATGAATTTGATTGCTGTAGGAACCTCCCATAAGGGGAATTATGCAGTATTTGTCTTTTTGTGTCCAGCTTATTTCACTCAGCATAATGCCCTGGAGGTCCACTCATCTTGGAGCAGGTGTCAGAATTTCCTTCCTTTTTAAGGCTGAGTAATATTCCTCTGTGTGAATCTGTACATTCTGTTTATCTGTCATCTGTGTCTGGACACCTGTGTTGCTCCCTGCCTATTAGGAAGAATGCTGTTGTGAACACAAGTGTGGAAATATCTCTTTGAGGTCCTGCTCTCAGCTCTACTGGGTGTGGACCTGAAGTGCAATTGCTGGATCATATGGTAGTTCTGCTTTCAGCTTTCTGAGAACTGCCACGTTTCCCACAGGGACAGCCCGTCATTTTCCATCCATACCAACAGTGCACCAGGGTTCCAGTCTCTCCACATTCTCACTAGCATTGCTTATGTTCATTTTTTTTTTTTTTTTGATAGTAGTCATCCTATAGAGTGTGAAGTGATATCTCATTGTGGGTTCGATTTGCATTTACCTAATAATTAGTGATATTTAGCATTTTTTTCAGGGACATGTTGGCCACTTGTATATATTTTTTAAAAATTAATTAATTAACTTGGCTGTAGCGGGGCTTAGTCGTGACACTTGGAATCTCTTGTTGTCGCATGTGGGCTTAGTTGCTCCGAGGCGTGTGGAATCTTAGTTCCCAGACCAGGGATTCAACTTGCATCCCTTAAATTGCGAGGCAGATTCTTAACCTCTGGAACACCAAGGAAGTCCCTGTATATAGGGTTTTTTTCTTTTCTTTTCTTTTTTTGAGAAATGTCTGTTCAGGTCCTTTTGTTATTGTTGTTGAGTCACTAAGTTGTGTCCAATTCTTGGCAACACCATGAACTGTAGCCCACTAGGCTTCTCTGTCTTTCACTATATCCCAGAGTGTGCTCAAATTAATGTCCATTGCGTTGGTGATGCCATCGAACCATCTCATTGCTGCTCTCTTCTCCTTTTGCCTTCAGTCTTTCCCAGCAATGAGTCAGCTCTTCACATCAGTCGACCAAAGTAGTGGACCTTCAGCTTTAGCATCAGTCCTTCCAATGAATATTCAGGACTGATTTCCTTTAGGATAGACTGGTTTGATTTCCTTGCTGTCCAAGGGACTCTCAAGAGTCTTCTCCAACACAACAGTTCAAAAGCATCGCTTCTTCGGCTGTCAGCCTTTTTTATGGTCCAACTCTCACGTTCATACATGATTAGCAGGAAAACCATAGTTTTTGCTATACAGACCTTTGTCAGCAAAGTGATGTCTCTGCTTTTTAAGACACTGTCTAGGTTTGTCATAGCGTTCCTTGCAAGGAGCAAGTGTCTTTTAATTGCATGGCTGTAGTCACCATTCTCAGTGATTTTGGAACCTAAGAAAATAAAATCTGTCACTGCTTCCACTTTCCCCCCTTCTGTTTATTATGAAGTGATGGGACTGGATGCCTTTGCCCATTTTTAAATTGAGATTTTTGTTGTGTTTGAGTTGTAAGAGTTCTTTGTTTATCCTAAAAAATACTAACTCCTTATCAGCTTTGCAAATATTTTCCAACATTCTGAACATAGGTTACTCTGTTTTTATTCTGTTGATTGTGTCCTTTAATGAATAGAAATGTATACATTTTTATGCAGTCCAGTTTATCTACTTTTTTCTTCTGTTGGCCTGTGCTTTTGGTGTCATATCCATGAATGAAATTATTGCCACATACAATATTATGAGGGCTTCCCAGGTGGTGAAGAATCCACCTGCCAATTCAGGTGATGTAAGAGATGAGAGTTTGATCCCTGGGTGGGGAAGATCTCTTGGAAGAGGACATGGCAACCCACTCCAGTATTCTTGCCTGGAGAATCCCACGGATAGAGGAGCCTGGCAGGCTATAGTCCATGGGGTCGCAGAGTCGGAGATTACTGAAGTGACTTAGCACCCACACACCAATATCATGAAGCCTTCCCCCTGCATTTTCTTCTAAGAGTTCCAATACCTGTGAGTTTAGTGACTGAAGGACAGCATTGGGGTCACCTCTTGACCCCCTGTCCTAGGTGTTCTCTCGGGGATAGCGCTAGAGCTGCTGTCGGCTCAGCCTATCTGCTTGGGGGGGGCAGTGGGGTGCATCTGGTCCCCGCTATTTCCTGCCAAGCCCCTTGTTCTAGGAGAAATGTAAAGCAGTTTTCTTTCTGAATTTGCAGAAAAGGCAACAGATGGCTCCCTGCAGAGTGAGGACTGGACATTGAACATGGAGATCTGCGACATCATCAATGAGACGGAGGAAGGGTGCGTGTCCCCTCTGCCCCCTGGGCAGGCGGCCTGTTGACCACAATGTCTGACCGAGCGATGCTTGGATGCTCCGCCCTCCTGCGGTGCCCCTAAAGGCGCTGCTGGAGTCAGAGCGGTGACCCCCTCTTTAATAACCTGCTTTTAATCACAAGTGAAAATGAAGTTGCCTGCTTGCTGAGTCCCCTGCAGCCGATCTTCCCCTCCTCCTGCCCTATGCAGCCCTGGGCTGTCTCTGCCCTGCTTTGCTGGACTGGACAGAGCCCCATGAAGGAAAGAGCCCTCAGGGTGTATAGTGGGCGGTGGAGCAGGGAAGACCTGTGAGGCCCAGACCCCCCCCCCCCAACCTCTGCAGTGCCGGGTCTGCTCTGCTGCTGCGTTTACATCCTCTTCTGCATCACAGCTGCATTCTGCATGCACTTCTTCCAAATTAGTTGGTATTTGACCCTCTATCTGCACCATAAAAATGAAATTTACAGTAGTAGCGCCCTTGTAAACCACCTCCAGACCTGGGCAGCCCTGACCGCCTCCAGGCCTGGGCAGCCCCGGCCTTGCCCTGAGCTCTGTCCTTACTGGCCTTGCCATGTGGAGGCTGGGGACCAGCCTTCTGATTTCACTCAACAAATATTTCCTGAGTGACCACCTTTTACTTAGCCCCAGGGGACAGACTCCCTCGCTCGGCATTGACATTCCAAGAGCAGGGAGGCAGGCCATGAACAAGGCACCCTGGTCAGCTAGTGACTCAACTGCAGAGCTGAGATGTGGAGGAGAGGGCAGTGACCACTTGTGCAGAGTCACCAAGGAGGCCGGGAGGCAGTGGGGGTGAGGGGCTGCCCCTGCCCTGGGCCCTCACCCTGCCCTCCGGCCCTGGTTCCGCCAGCCTGTGCGACAGGGCCAGCCCCTTTGAATGTTGAGGAAGCTGAAGCTTGCCTTGGTTGGCCCTTGCCCAAGGTCAGCACAGTTCGGAAGGACAGATGCAGGACGCAAGCCCTGCTGACCGGCTCTAGCCCGGAAACTCTGGGTATGCTTCCTTCATTTATTCAGAGCTCACCTGGCAGGTTGGGGTCCTGGTGGGCACAGGTTTGACTCACTTTCCCACAGGCCCCTTGCTGGGCTTGCCTTGACGCCCAGCCTAAGGGTAACCTCTAGCCGGGGGCCTTGTGTGGCCACCCCTGGTGCCCTGGGCCCTTGGTCACTAAGCAGCAGTGCTTGGCAGAATAATACCCCCCACCCAGATGTCTTAGATCCTGTTTCCCAGGCCTCCCTGGACTACTAGTCAGGTGCAGTCACCTGGGTTTGATTAACGCTCCCAGGAGAGTCTCACAGTGGCTCTGGTGAGGATCACGGTCATTTTCATGACCATCTTGGACCTTCCCCAGCTCACAGAGTCCTTGTGCCCAGCCTCTATGCTGGAGAAGCCCAAAAACTGCAGTGAAGCAAGGGAACAGCTAGGAGGGGCGGCAGGAAGGGAGTGGGGGCATCCAGGGTATGAAAGGGGTGCAGCCTCGCCTTCCTGGGGGATAGGGAGGAAACAGCCCAGAAGCGGCAGTCCTGGTGCCGAAGGACCAGGTGGCTTCAGGATGACTGGAGGAGTGTGGGGTCCGTGGAGACTCTGGGGAGGCCAGCTCCTGTGACCCTGATGTCTCCCCCAGAAGGTGCCAGGTGTGGTATCCCCTTCCTGCTCTCAGCCTCTGGGTCCCCACTCCCTGCTCCTGGCTCATGGCTGATCTGCTGCTGCAGGGAGCTGTGTGGGGCCCCCAACAGAACTTGGATCCTATCTCCAGGCTTCTTCCTGGGAGAAGGGTAAATAATACTTGCCTTTGTGCTCCCTCTCAGGCAGCACTTTCCCTCTAAGTTGGGAGCTACAGCATCTCTGATTTCCCTCCATGCATTCCCCACTGGGAGCCTGGGTGCTGTGCTCCCTGAGCCACAAGTGAGCGCAGCCCTGGGTAACTTCGCCCGTTAACTGCTCTGTGGAAGTTCAAGGGGAGGGGATGAGACCCTACTTGATGGAGCCTTTGAGACAGGAGAAATCAATCACACTCCTGGCCGTCGGCCGTTGAGCTCCACCAGCTCAGGTCCACAAAGTCCTCAAAAGCAAGAACGTGTCAAGTCCCTTTTTGCAGAAATCAGCACCCCTTGTAGGAACTGCTGCCACACTGCACACACCTCCAGCAGGGCCTCTCCCCAGGGCAGTGCTGCTGCAGCCACACAAAGACACAGCACACACACATAATACACAGACACAAAAGGGCACACACACAGCACATACAGGACACATGGACACACACACACACAAGAGCACACACACACCCAAGAGCACACACACTGCACACACACTGCACACACACAGCACACAGAACACACATGAGCACACACAGTGCACACACACAGGAGCACACACAGCACACACACGTGAGCACACAGCACACACTGCACCCATACACACACTGCACACAAGAGCACACACAGAACACACACACACATCCATCAGGGCCCCTCCTTGGGAGTAGAGGACTCCCGTGGGCAGCCTGACTGCAGGCTGGTGTCTGTTGTTCCTTCTGGAAGCCTCTGCTTTCTGTCTAAACTGGGCTAATTGGCAGAGCTGCTCCCTCCCCTCCCCCAGCTTTCTCACACACTTTAAAAGGACATTTTTGTTGGGCAAGTAGGTAACAAATATTTCTGAACTATCAGAATAGGAGGGCCCCAGTTTAGACATAGATTAGGCTGACCTGCAGGTAGGAGCCCAGTTATGACGGCGGAGGGCAGGGGCTCCTGAGAGAAGGTGATGTGGTGCTTGGGATGGGGGTTTCATGCCCAGGTCACTGCTGACACCACGGCTTTGCTAAATCTTGGCTGAGAATAAATTATACAATGTGTTAGACACAGGGCTGCGCCCAGCAGATGCCCTCCCGGGCAGGCTGGGGACCCACCTCCCGGCTGTGTCCAAGGTTTCAGGAAGAGTGTGTCCTGGATGGTCAGAGTGTGACACAGCCGTGTCAGCTGGGGGCCCTGCAGTTCTGCCCCAGGAAGCCTGGTCAGATCTGAAGCCTCAAACCCACAACTCCTGGACTTTTGAGGAGACTTACTTCAGTTTTCTCAGGGAGAAAGGTGCTCCCTGGAGCCAGAGGCTCGACATCCAGGCCTGTGCAGGGACTTGGCCAGGTTCCCTTCTTGAGCCCACGTGCCAGCCTGCTGGTCATTCTTCTGGGAGAACCACGCTTACACGTGATGCAGAATTCACAGGGGCTGGAGCCTGCGTGTGACCGCAGGAACAGTCCCTGCTCCTCAGCCCCACACCCTTCCCAGGGGCAGATCCCTCCAGGGTCCCCTCCCTGTGGAAGACGGACATGTGTGCTGGGTGCTCCTTGTCCTTCTGAGCTCGCGTGGCAGCGTCCCCTCTGCCCGGCTCTGCAAATGACACTGGTGCATACCTTTGGACCAGTGTGAGGAGCTTCTGCGTTCTTCAGTGCAGCTGCATGGTACTCCATTGTGTAGAGAAGCATGGTTTAATTTGACCTGATTCATGTTGATGGGCATTTCATTTGTCTGCAGTCTTTCTCATTTACAAACGGGCAGTGGCAAATAAGGTCATGTACATGCTGTTGACACCATGGTCCTGACTCTGCAGGGCAGTGCCCAGGCAGGATTGGCAGGGTCTGCACTTGTCTCTTCTTCAGGCCGAAGGACGCCATTCGGGCCCTGAAGAAGCGGCTCAATGGGAACCGGAACTACCGGGAGGTGATGCTGGCGCTGACTGTGAGTGCCCCTGCCCCTCTCCCAGGGTGGGAGCACGGCCAGGAGCCTTGGCCCAGACAGCAGTGCCTCATGCTGCTGCCCCAGTGTCTTGGCCTCTGAGATGCGTGAGCCCGAGTCTGGTGATGTGCTAGCAGAGACGAGGCTTGGAGAGTGCTGTCCAGTAGAAGCCCCAAGCAGAGAAGCCCCAGGCCTGGGCATGGGTCCCTGTTGTTCACCAGTCTGCTGTGGAACACTGAGGCCAGCTGCTCCTCTGGGGTCAGTTCCCTCCCTGTGAGAGTGCTGGCTACCCCAAGCACCTGCCCAGATGTTATACACTTGCTTCCAGAAACCTTCCCAAGTAGGTTTCCTCATCCACTTTTACGGATGAAGAAATGGGCTCAGAGAGGGCCAAAGTTTGCCCAGACCTCACAGCTAGTGAGGTGCCGACTGGATTAAGGGGTAAATACTAAACATCACTGCAGAGGGTCTTGGGAAGATCAGCAAGTGACTCCTTTCAGCAAAGAACAGACAAGATTTTTGCCTGTCCTTGAGATGTCAGGGGGCTTCCCAGGTGGCACTAGTGGTAAAGAACCCCACTGCCAATACAGGAGACATAAGAGACACAGGTTCGATTCCTGGATTGGGAAGATCCCCTGGAGAAGGAAATGGCAACCCACTCCAGTATTCCTGCCTGGAGAATGCCATGCACAGAAGAACCTGGTAGGCTACAGTCCGTAAGGTTGCAATGAGTTAGATACCACTGTAGCAACTTAGCATGCACACAAGATGTCAGAAAATTTAAAGGGATGGCTTCCGGTGTTACCTCTGTCTTGAAACCTAACATTTTTTCAAATGTGGCTAAAAACCTGCCTGCCAATGCAGGGAACACGGGTTCGATCCCTGGTCCTGGAAGATCCCACATGCCATGGGGCAGCTAAGCCCGTGCGCCACCACTCCTGAGCCTATGAGCCGCAACTGCTGAAGCCCAAACACCGAGAACCTGTGCTCCGCAGCGAGAGAAGCCTGCTCCCTGCAACTGGAGAGAGCCCGTGCACAGCAACGGAGACCCAGAGTAGCCAAAATAAATATATGAATAGCTTCCTAGTGTGCACTGCAGTACTGTAGGTTATAGTCAGCACGTTCTCTGGACCCAAGAACTCACTCACCTCACCACTGAGACATACCCTTCACCAGCCTTGCCCTGTCTCCTCCACCCCCAGCCCCTGGCATCCACTTTCCTAACTCTCTGTCTCTGAGTTTGGAGTTTTTAGATTCCACATATAAGTCATATTGTACATTATTTGTGTCTGATTTATTTCACTTAGCCTAATACCCTTGAGAATCATCTCTGTTG
Organism: Antilocapra americana; assembly: GCA_007570785.1. NCBI lineage: Eukaryota > Metazoa > Chordata > Mammalia > Artiodactyla > Antilocapridae > Antilocapra > Antilocapra americana. Next base: position 20,437,166 of record ML664177.1, on the reverse strand, counting down.
TTGCAAAGGGTAGGATTCCTTTCTTTTTATGGCTGAATAATATTCCTCTGTGTGTGTGTGTGTGTGTGTGTGTGTGTGTGTGTGTCTGTGTCTGTGTCTGTGTCTGTGCCCCATTTGATTTTCTTCGTGCATTCACCCATCAGTGGACACTTAGGTTGTCTCCATGTCTTGGCTGTTGTGAACAAGGCAGCTGTGAGTGTCGGGGTGCGTGTGTCTCTCTGATAACCTGATGTCATTTCCTTTGGATGTGCACCCAGGAGCGGGATTGCTAATCACATGGTAGCTCTATTTTAGTGTTCTAGGAACCTCCTTTCTGCTGTCTGTAGTGGTGGCACCAGTTTACATTCCCACTAGCAGTGCCCAAGGGTTCCCTTCTCGCCACATCCTCACCAACACATACCTCTTTTGTCCTCAACATTCCTTGATGTTTTAATAGAATTTAGATTTTTCTTAAACTCTTTTCAAATAAAACAAACAATAAAAAAATGCAATTTTAAGAACTACTTAATAAACTCACAAGCTTGAAACAATTACATAGGGACTTCGCTGGTGGTCCAGTGGCTAAGACTCCACGCTCCCAATGCAGGGGGCCCTGGGTTCAATCCCTGGTCAGGGAACCAGATCTCTCCTGCCACAATTAAGACCCAGTGCAGTCAAATAAATAAATTTTTTTTAATTAGATAGGTAACAGGTAAGGTGTGAGGTGATAGCTCATTGTGGCTTTTTTCCCCCTTTAGCCACGAACTTTATTATTTGAATATTTGCAGCTATTATTCTATACACAAGTTTCTTACAAAACTCTGCATTCCATCTTGTTCGGTCACTTCACTCTCCATTTTATACCACCTTTTCATGAAGAGGCATTTCCCCAAATCACCATCTGTCTGATTGTGCGTTTGTTGTTGTTCAGTCACTAAGTCGTGTCCAACTCTTCGTGACCCCATGTTCTGTGGCCCTCCAGGCTCCTCTGTCCATGGGATGTCCCAGGCAGGAATACTGGAGTGGGTTGTCATTTTCTTCTCCATCATTGTGGTCCTGAGTTGCGTTTTCCTAATGAGAAGTGATGTGGAGCTTCTTTTCAGGTGCCTATTGGTCATCTGTATGCTTCTTTGGAGAAATACTTAAGTCCTTTGCCCATTTTTAAATAGGATGGTTTGTTTTTTGCTGTTGAGTGGTGTGAGTTCCTTATATACTTTTGGGTATTAACACCCCATCACATTTTATTTTGCTTTTTTTTTTTTTTGCCTGCTCGTGGGCCTTGGCTGTGTTCTGGAAACTTCCCATGTGTTTTGGGCCCTCCAGCCATGGGGAGGGGTTCACTTCTTTGTCAGAGCAGCCTGCAGTGGGCTGTGCCAGCCAGGGCCCCTTCCTTCTGCAGCTCCTGCTCTGCTAGGCTCTGGGGCCCCGCTGCCTCTGTCCAGGGCACTTTAAGGACCAGATGAGGGAACAAGACCCCGGCAGAGGTTGCCTGTCATCTGAGGAGCTTGCTGATCTTGGAGAGGGGTGGCCCATGCCTCAGGGCGGGCAGAGATGGAGGCTCAGAGGAGGCTGCAGGCTGTCCTGGTGGCCTCCTCCCCTGAGGGCCCGTGTCCACTGGCCATCACTATCCACTCCGAGGCTCGTTTCTGGGGACACTCAGTTGTTGACCCCACTGAAACCCCAGCATCCTTCCTGTGCAAGAGCTGGTGCCTTCTGACTGCTGTGCAGCCCAGGGACCCTGGCCAGCAAGGAGTCACCTGTGCCTCGGGTTTGACTCTGGAGGAACCGGTTGGCAGGATAGTCCGGGCAGGAGGTGGGTATCTGCTGCCCCTCAGCTCCGGTGGTGACCTCTCTTCCTGCCCGCATCAGGTGCTGGAGACGTGTGTGAAGAACTGCGGCCACCGCTTCCATGTGCTTGTGGCCAACCGGGACTTCATTGACAGCGTCCTGGTCAAGGTCATCTCTCCCAAGAACAGCCCCCCCACCATTGTGCAGGACAAGGTGCTCGCTCTCATCCAGGTGGGTTGGTGGCCCTGGGCCTCTCCCACCTCCTCTGTCAGTTTGCCTGGTCCCTGCCTCCCTATTGCAAGTCTGAGACCCCCCCACCATGTTCTGGAAAGCCGCTGCTGGCTGGGTGACCCATGCAGTCCTGGGTCAGGCCTTAGGTGTGGGCACTTGCAGGTGGCCCTAGTGGCTTGTTTGGGAAGTCTGACCCCCTCCAGACTCAGTCCCCCCCAAATAACTTTGTCCTGTGCTCACAGCCACCCCGCATGGAGGAGAGCAGGTGGACAGATGGAGAATGAACAGGGTCCTCAGCCTTCCCTCCCGGTCTCGCTGTCTCGTGGCCATCTTCCAAGGCCCGTGTCTCCCCAGAGAGCAGCCCAGCCCCTCCGGGCCTGGCCAGGCTCTGTGGAGAGAGGACCTGACCCAGCAGCTGGGCACACATTGCCCTCCAGTGCCCTCAGGGGCCTGTTGATGGCTGTCGGGCAGGTGCCCTGAGGAGTGTCACTGACTGGAAGGGACAGTCGAGGTCTTCAATGTCACTTCTGTGGGGGGAGCTCCTGGAGCTGGCGCCCTCCTGCAGAAGTAATGACGGAGGCCATGCCAGAAGTAGCTGCCACACCCCTGTTTCTCCCTGACCTCCCTTGAGGCTGTGGGACATTCTGAGATCCTAAAGTTTAGGTCCAAGATCAAGACTTGGCCCGTTTTGAAGGTGGAGTCGCAGGACTGAGGTGGGTTTGAATCAGCTGGCGGAGGCGGGGGCTCCAGGCGCTTCTGCTCTCCTGCCAGTGCTGCCTCTGTGGCCCTGCCACCCGCCAGCATCCGGGCCACACTGCAGCGTGGCCACTGTGGGCCGTCCTGACGTGGGCATGAAGTCCCTGCAGGTGCAGAAGGGACAAGCAGACCCCGGAGGCTGGGCTCTTGGCAGGGTCTGTGGTCCGTGAGATATAACAGCAGTCTCTTTGGAAACCGATCTCGTGGCTTCTGGTGGTCAGCTGGTGAGGGACAGGTCTCTGACCTCGGGTTGGCTGGAACCTTCCTGGAGTCAGGGAGGCATCTGTGCCCTGTGCCAGTGACACAGTTGTCAACGGAGCAGCTCTGCCTCCTGTTTTGGGCCTGTTTTTTGGGGGGTGCCCTCTGGAGGTACTTTTTTTTATATATTCTGTAACTTCTGAAGAACAGATTTTTTAAAAAAAAAATTTAACAGTTCCGTGAACCAATGATGAGTGGCAGTCTATTGAAGTATGTGTCCTTTCCTCCCTGGGTTGTGTCTGATCTAACAGAACCTGGTGGATGAGCCTCCCTGTGGACTGTCCCATGAGGGCACATGGCCCCCGATGCTGTGGGCAGCTCCTGCTTTCCTGCCCTGGCTGCAGGTACCTGCCTGTCAGACAGGCGGCCAGAAAGCATGGGCTCTGGGCTCCCTGACCTACTGAGGAAGGCTGGGGTCAGCCTGGACCTCCCCGTGCAGAGTGAGGAAGCCACATTCCTGTCCCACACAGCTTGCAGCTGGTTGTAGTCAGGCGCATCACCTGGGCTCAGCCCCAGGCCCTGCTCTTGTCTCTGCTCTAGGAGGTGCCCCATGTTGGACTTGGTTTTGTGTTTTGTTTCCATCTGCACTTAGCCTGGCAATGCTGGCAGGAGGAGCAGAGTGGCTGGGCTGCGGCCCTGAGTGTCCGGCACCACTAATAGGTCCGTCTTCTCTCCAGGCGTGGGCCGATGCCTTCCGGAGCAGCCCTGACCTCACGGGGGTTGTCCACGCCTATGAGGAGCTGAAGAGGAAGGGTGTGGAGTTCCCCATGGCTGACCTGGACGCGCTGTCCCCCATCCACACGCCGCAGCGGGTAAGCCTCCCAGGAGCCCATTGCAGATAAACTCTCTGGGTTGCTCAGCTTGTCAGCAGCTTCCTTGGGGCTCCAGGGCATCTCTTGTTGACAATAAAGCAGTGCCAGAGGGAGACAGCTGACTGTGGGGGCTCAGTGGCAGCAGTGTCCCCCAGTTTTCACCCTATCATGGGGGCTGTGACCCCAGGGACCAGTGAGGATGCTGTCAGGAGGTGGCTGCTCCACCCTGGGAGGGTCAGGTGCCTGCTCTCCAAGTAGGGCGTCTGGTGTGGGGACCGCATCTCCCTGGGGGCCTGAGCCCCTCCAGCTCCACTTCCACATTGCAGATGCCGAGGGAAAAAAGCTTTCAGGCTTTTCAACTCAGGCTAAGAGGCCATCAGGGGCTCGGAGGGAAGCATGGGGACCTGGACTTTCCAGCGTTTCTCGCATGGATCCTCCAGGCCCTTGGCTGTGCTTTGTGGGGTAAACAGACGTGTTTTATTTTTCAAGTAATAACAGAACAGTATTGTTCATATGATTACAGAGGACAGTCGGTAAATTATATGATTACTATTTACATTAGTCTACTTGCAAAGGCCAAAACATCATCTTCTGGTACCATGTAACAGCTCCTGAGGGGCTCCTCCTTAGCAGCGGGCCCTCTGTTCAGACCCTGTGGTGGTCCTGACAGAGGGAGGGCAGCCAGAGCCCTCAGGCTTCAGGGTCTGCCTCTTTGGGTTGCATGGGGTGCCTGTGAGGTTAGTAGGGGAAGGAGAGGTGCAGGGCGAGGGGGTCAGGCCGACATGCAGTCCCAGGGTGGGGGCAGTGTTGGGGGTCGGTGCCAGGCCAGCTGCATGGGTGGCCTGGGTTGACAGAAGCCTCTGTGATTGCCCTACCAGAGTGTCCCAGAGGTGGACCCTGCCGCGAGCACTCCCAAGTCCCAGTCGAAGCCAAGGACAAGCAGCGGCTCCTACTCAGCCCCGCAGGCGCCAGCTCTGAGCACTGCAGGCCCCATCACTGCCAATTCTGAGCAGGTACTCATGCACTTGGGGCCACGGGTGACCTGCCAGCTGGAGGCGGGGGTGGGGAAGTGGGAGGGGGTAGGGGGATGGAAGTGGAAGCACAGGCCCGGGGCAGGGTGGGCAGGAATCTAGCAGGAGCTGAGCTGTGAATGGTCATGATCAAGCGTGGCCCACAGAGGCTCAGATCTACCCAGTGAGAAGGCTGCCCGCTGTGGAGGCAGAGGTGGGAGGGACCCCACCATGGCTGGCAACTGGCCTCCCTGCCCTGGGAAAAGGGAAGGTGGACATGTTTGCAGGTGGACAGCCACTGAGGCCTCCCCTGATGGGCTATCTGTGCTGGGGGGCTGGCAGTTGGGATCTGCCCTCTCCCCAGGAAGGGGCTGGTGGGGAAGGCATGGCTCATGCTGGCTGCTATGATTAGACCTTGATTCTTAAGCCAGAGTCTGCAGCTGTGAGATTCCTGGACAAGGCCCCCAGCCCTGCAGGGACCTTGGGCGCCACGTTCACTAGCATGTGAAGGAGCAGAAACAGGTCTGAGAGGCTCATGTCCTTTGCAGGCCCTGCTCAGCCCCCTTGCCCCGTCCAGGCGCTGCTCCCGGGGGCCCCAGCTGCCGGCACCCCCACGCAGGCAGACAAGCAAGGCCATGTCCAGCTCGCTGACCACCCCCTGCTCCCCCACCACCCCCGGCCCCACAGATTGCCAGGCTGCGGAGTGAACTGGATGTTGTTCGAGGAAACACAAAAGTCATGTCCGAGATGCTAACTGAGATGGTCCCTGGGCAGGAGGACTCATCCGATCTGGAGCTGCTGCAGGTGAGGGCGTTCGGGCCGGGGTCACAGGAGGCGGCTCAGGGTTTGGGCCCATCCTCCAGAGGGACTGAGTTGAGGAGGCCTGTGCATCCTGGGGCTGTCAGAGGCCAGTCCCTGGCGCTGTCTTCTTTTTTCTTCTTAAAAACCTGTTTTCCTGGCTACAAAATGCCAGTTGTAGACTATATACCCATCGAAAAAGAAAGGAAGTACAAAGGAGAAAACAATTTCCTTTAGTCCCAGCGTCCACATATAAGCACTGTTGGTTTTGGTGAGTTTTCTTTCAGACGTTTTTTTCTGTCTATTCCATATGAGGTGATAGTACATGTATAATTTTACGTTTTGTTTTGTTCATTCAATGTTGTCACAAACATGCAGGGACCGTCAACTCTTCCTGTTCCCAGGGGCTCCTTATGAGACATCTGGGGTGATACTGAGGTTCTTGGGCAACGGTGGCTCGTGTCCTTGCCCACTGGCTACCTACAGGTCCAGGAGCCTGGCAGAAAGGGGTCTAGGAGTATGGCTGGCCCACAGGGCTCCTGCCCCATGTCCACCGAGCCCAGAGCTGGGACCCAGCCCTCCCCAGCCCATCTCAGAGGCTCTGGCATCTGGGAAGTGGCAGCAGCTCAGCCTGTAGGGGCAGCCCCTCTGGGGGTGGGGAAAAAGTAGTGTGAGGGAGGGTCTCCCTCAGGAGCAGATGCCTGGGCAACAGGGCAGACCTGACGGCGTGGCCCACAGGAGTACCTCCCACATCTTCCACTCAGGGCGGCCGATCTTGGTGCCTGAGGGCCACACCGCACCTGCCATGGGCATGCTGCTGATGTCTTTCAGGAGGGCACCCAGCCCACACCAGTGGTCTGGGCCTGAGTGCTGCTGGTCGTGCCCCTTCCAGCCCCTGAGGAGGGGGTGGGGGAGCCAGCCTAGAGGTGTTTGGGCTGTGGTCCCTGCTCTGGAGGCACTCAGCCATGGGCAGCCCATCTCTCTGGGCCCACAGGCTGCTCTGGACACGGAGTGGAGGGCCTCCTAGCCCGCCCACGTGCCAGTTAGGAGGCAGCCTCCACCTGCCGCCTGAGGGGATCTTCCAGGCGCTACCCGAGGTGCAGGAACTGAGAGGGCCTCCTGAGGCAGTGTTGTGCTGTGTCAGCACCAAGTTCCTGCTGACCCGTCTGCAGTGGGCAGAACAGAGGTCCTGGCAGCAGGCACAGTGGAACAAAGCCAGCCCAAGCAGAGAGCATGCACGCTGCGTGTGTGTGTGTGTGTGTGTGTTCAAACAAGACAGCTAGGGCTGAGCAGACAGCATGCACTCGGCGTGTGTGTGTGTGTGTGCTCAAACAAGACAGCTAGGGCTGAGCAGACAGCATGCACTCGGCGTGTGTGTGTGTGTGTGTATGTGTGTGTTCAGACAAGACAGCTAGGGCCGACCAGACAGCATGCACTCTGCGTGTGTGTGTGTGTGTGTGTGTGTGTGTTCAAACAAGAGAGCCAGGGCCGACCAGACAGCATGCACTCTGCGTGTGTGTGTGCATGTGTGTGTGTGTGTTCAAACAAGCCTGTCAGCCAAGACACACAGAGCCTGATCTCTTGGCGTCAGCTCACAGTTTTCAAAAATAGGTTGCTTCCCATGACGTTTCCTTCCCCTCTGTTCTGCTCTGACTCCAAGCCTGCCCGCTCGCTGCTGTCTTGTGAACCAAACAGTAAGGATGTCCCTGGGTGCCAGTGGGAAGCTGTCCTCTTGGCACAAGAGACTCACAAGCCGGCAACGCTATGAGCAGACAGGATCTGCTGGCTGCTGGCTGTGCCTCTCAAGCTGTCCCCGATGCCCCTCCTTTCCTCTCCCGCAGCTGGGAGCCAGCCAGGCGGGGTCTCCTGGGGGTCAGGGCTGCACTGGACAGCAAGGCTCCACGTGGGAAAGTGCCACAGTCTGCTGGCAAAGGGTCAGGCTGGAGGGCAGCCAGACTGCTCAGGGCAGAGCTGTCCAGAGCTCACGATGGGAATAATTGCGCTTGTCATCAGCCCAAATGTTCACGCTAGCAGAAGCTGCTGCAGATTTGAGTGTAAATTGCTGGGTAGGAGGTGGAGGACATGGGAAGAGGGAAGCAGGAGGTGTCGGCGAGGCACACCACGGCGGCAACCAGCATCTGGGAGGGTGACCAGTGGCTTCCTGCATTTCATGAAGGACCTATGGAGCAGCAGGGACTGGAGCAAGGTGGGCGAGGCGAGGCTGGGTCCCCCTGGGATGGTGAGGCCAGGGCCTGGGGTAGCATAGAGCCTCTCTCTGGGCTGGAGAGACCTAAGGGCAACTGTTACAGCCCTGCCCTATGCTGGACCCCCGACTGCAGCTTGCCCAGCCTCTTCATTCCTGAACATCCTCAATGACAGGCCTGGGAAGCACCTCCTCCTCCAAACACAGGATTCGGATAGACTTTGGGAAGCAGCTCGACAGAGCAGAAGGGCTGCAGCTGAGGGGTGCCCGGGTCCCCTTCCAGGAGCTGGTGACTCAGAGCCTGGAGTAATTGCTGCCCTGGCAAAGGACTGGGAAGCAGCTGAAGAGTTACCAGCATAGGGCCAGGTGCAGCTTGTCAGAGCCACTGGGGCTATGCATGCTTGTCTATCCACGTCCACCCCCTGCCTGCGGCCCCACCAGCTGAGCAACATGAATTCATTTCCTGTACAGCAGGTCCTTCAGTGCTGTGGTCGGCCGCCCTCCGTTGCTGGTGTTTCTCAGCAGGAGGCAGTGCTGGAGAACCTCCATCTCCCTCAAGAGTTCTCTAGCCACGTCTCCCAGCTGCCCGTGGGCTCCAGGTCTGGACCTGAAACCTGAGGCTCTGCCTCTGTCTGCTGGAGCTTGGCACCCAGTCGCACACGGGAGTCCAGCCTTTGGAATCCTTGGGATCATGGTGCCGATGATCACGCCCCTTCTGCCCCCAGACCAGCCTCTACAGCTTTGTCTGCAATTAGCGATAACATTTAATTAATCCAGTGGCGCCCAGAACAGGCATTCCTTCACAGCTGTCCCCCAGCTCCTGGAAGAAGCCCTGCCCCACGTTGTCTCTTCAAATAGCAGATGGTTTATCCCCTCTTGCTTCTTGCATCTTGTTTCAGTAGAAACCGAGATGGCCAGGACCGTTTTCTCCAGAGAAACGTAGTTGACTATATGTTCAGCTTCATTATTCCCCTCTTGTTGTCAACAAAGACTTTCTGTCCCTCCATCTCCTCTGCAGCTGCAGAGCACAGATCTGCAGGACCCCATTCCCTGCTCCTGGGAACCCAGCAAGATGATTAAAAGGTTCTGCAAGGTGGGGATGAGAGTGTCCCTTGAAGAAAAGATGAAGGTGTAGGAATTAATTAGACAGGAAAAGGATATTTTGTCAGGTGCTCTAATGGATGGAGGGCCTCTGCACGAAGAGCGGTGACCAGCTGCTCACCCCGCTGTTGAGAACCAGACCCGGGAGGCCAGACTGAGACTGTCTGCGGTGAGGGTGTTCCTGTCTCATCTGGGGCCAGTGGCAGGCTCTGGTTGCCTTGCCTCAGCTCAGGACCCGAAGACGGTGCCTGTCTGGGTAGCGTGGAGCTGGAGGGAGGCAGGAAGGTCTGCCTGGAGCCACTATCTGGCTGTAGTTGATCGCTTGGAGGCCCTGAGGATGGCCGGCGGGTGTCTTTGGTGGCACAGATCTTTATGCTCTAGTCTTTCTCACTTATACAGTCTCTCTTTTTATATATATATATATATTTTTTGTAATATTTTAAGATAATAACTTAAAAGTTTGAAGCAAGGAGAAGGTAAAACTTTCTCTCTGCAGAGACCCCAGGAGGCCCCTGATCTGGGTCCATGTATAGGTGGAGCTCCATGAGGGGTCCCCAGGTGCTGGCCCAGGTGTGACACACCCAAGGCCCTGCTGGTGGGTTGGGGGCTGTCTCACCCTCTCCACTTCAGCTGAAGGCCACAGGAGCCAGGCACTAGTGCACAGCTTTGGGTCTCCTTCAGAAATCATCTAGCGCTTCCCAAATGCTCTGTAGGATCAGGGAACCCTTCCTTCAGGAGTAAAACTCCACAGAGACTCCTAGCATATTAAACAGGTGAAAGCAGATGAGGCACCCTGGCAGGGGCCAGAACCCTGGGTGGGGGGTGGGGGGCAGCGGGCAGCGCCTTGGGCATGGGAGGGCTCTGGCCAGAGCTTCACCTCTTCTCCCACCCCAGGACAGCTGAGGGTCAGGACTGCTTGCTGTAGCCCTGACACCAGTAGGGGCTGGGCTCTGGGGGAGACTTACTGCAGTCCTGCCTTCCCCAGGCCGGTGCTGTCCCTTCTTCGGGCAGGTGTGCCGGGTGCTGGAGCCGCTGCGTGCTGTTCTTGGAGGGGCTTGTTCTCCTTGAGCTGGTGGCGCCTCCGCTGGGCGGGGTGGGAACCTGGCTTTGGTAACTAGAGGTGAGGGGGGGTGCTGGGGGCATGCTGGAGGTGCTGAGTCAGGGTGTGTTCACAGTGCACAAGCAGTGTTGGCGGGTGTCCAGAAAGCGTTGAGATGCGTGGGGATACAGAGGATGGGGCAGCCTGTCCCAAGTGATGGGGTGGCCTCTGGCATGTTCTGTTGAAGAGAGGAAGAAACTGCAGGGAATCGTGTTCTCAGGTTTTACAAGCCGTCTGTGTGAAGTTGTTCTCCGCACACAGCAGAGCGCACACTTGGACGCTTGTTCATCTACTGGAGGGCGGGGTGGGGAGGTGGTCCGCCGGGCCTCGCGCACACGCCTGGCCTTGGGGTGGCGTCTACAGTCCACATGCGGCGCTCCAAAGCAAGCCTGCGATAGCCGGGCCGTATGTCTGCAGGAGCTGCACCGGACCTGCCGCGCCATGCAGCAGCGTGTGGTAGAGCTCATCTCCCGCGTGTGCAACGAGGAGGTCACGGAGGAGCTGCTGCACGTCAACGACGACCTCAACAACGTCTTCCTGCGCTACGAGAGGTGAGGAGGTGGGCGGGGCCGGGGCCGGGGTGGGGCGGGGGGAAAGGTCTATGGCAGGGAGCCGGACCTGGGGCAGGGCGGGCCGGGCCGGGGCGGGCCAGGGAGGCAGGTGCTTCTCTCAGTGAGCCTCAGGCTGGTCCCGTTTCTCCCGTCCAGGAGGGAGAACGGCCGGAAACCCCTGTCTACTGCACCTGTTCCTTGGAGGAGCCCCTGTATCTGCAAAGGGTTAAGGGGGGGAAATCTCTACCAGGGAAGATTTCCTCTTTCCCATTTTTAAAAAGAGAGACTGTCCTCTTCTTTGCAACGTCAGTGTCTGGAGGCTCGGAGGCAAGGGGTGTGAGTGCCACCGGCCGCTGCTGCCCTCGGCACTCTCTCTCTCTCTCCCCTCCTGCAGACAAGTCAGTTTGGGGTTCAAGGTAGCAAACCTGTATATTCTCTCCCTTCCCAGATCCTTCCCTCTGGAAGAAGTGTGGGATCCAGGCAACATCAAGCAGGCAGGTGGCAGTGAGGGGGTTCCCACCCTGGCTCTGGAGGGGGCTGCCCTAGGAAGCACCTTGGCCAGGCCAGCGTTTTGCCCTCAGGATGAGATGGCCTCCGGGCTGCAGACACTGGCCTGACGACCTGGCATCACGGAAGGTCCACGTGACCAATGGGCATCTGGGCCTCAGGCTGGTCTTGCTGTGGATGCCACAACTCTGGGCCTTGTTTGTGCTTTGACTGTGGCAGCAGCAGTGGGTGGCCCTGTGTCTGCCAGTTGGGTGACGGGCCGACCACGGTAGGACTGTGGGGCCATCTAGGTCCCTGAGTGCCAGGGGGCACAGCAGTAGAGCCGGGTCTGGGGGAGCTCAACTCCCGGCCCCAGAGCCCTGAGCCTTACCCTGCGTCTCCTGTGTCTCCAGTCTCGATGGGCTGAACTTCTCACCCGGTCACCCAGTAGACCCATCTCAGGAATAGGGTAACGGTGATACACAGGCAGGGCCTGGGGCTGGCAGACCTTCCGACCAGAGAGCCTCTGACAGGACTGATTGTGAGGGCACGGGGGAGGTGCTCCAGCACACGAACTGCAGGCGGGTTAGAATTCCTGTCCGTGTAGACTGAGTACAAACTGCATCCCAGCTTGTCCTTGTGATCCTTGCTCACCAGGCATGACTGCAGCCCGTGGCGGGAACCACTGAGGGGCAGGAACCCCAGCAGAGCCCCAAATGGAAGAGGTCTTGGCCTACAGTGTCTGGGCTGCCATGCTGGTCCCTGCCTGGGACAGAATGCCTTGGGTGCAGGAGAGGAGAGTCTGTCCTTGTCTGGGCTAGGTCCTCTCTCTGGTGATTGACCCCCCACGCAGCCGCTGGGGCCTGAGCCCGCCTTCCTCCTCCAGGTGCCAGCCCCATGGGCCCCACCCTTTCCTCCAGCACCTTGGCTCCTCACTCCCCAGCAGAGCTGCCCGACAGGGAGAGTGGCAGCTCTCGCCTGAATCTGAGATGCCTCCAGGGAAGGTGGCTGACCCAGCACCCCTGCAGGGCCCAGAGGTGCCTGTAGTCTGGGGGGGCCACAGGAGCTCAGTGAGTGAGAGTTCTGCCAGAGGCCCCCAGGGTGTGCTTTGATGCCTCCTGGATGTGCCAGCCAGCACCTCCTCCCTCTCCTGCAGTGCCCGTAGGGAGGCTGACCACCACCCTATTCGCCCCATGCAGAGGCAGGCAGGATTAAGTTGTGTGTGTACGGGGTGTCTGCTCTCCAGCCCCCAAATGAGCCTGAGTCTCTACTGGCCTCCAGGCCCGCGAGCACCACGGCTCCACCTCCCAGCACCCTCCTTATTCCTCTTTCCCTTCCCCCTTAGGTTCGAACGATACAGGTCGGGCCGATCCGCTCAAAATGCCACTAATGGGGTGAGTGTTCCTTCGGAGTTCTCTCCTGCCTGGGGGCCAGGAGACAGGCCTGGAATTGACCTTACCTCTGGTTTTCCTAGCTGTGGTTGAAATATTAGGGTGATGGGAGAGCAAGTTCTGAGGGGGAGGCTGGGGGAACATCCCTGGTGGGTGGGTGCAGGGAAACCCCAGGACCTCGCGGGCTTTCCCCTCTGGGCCATCATGTCTCCTGCCTGGCAGGTGCTGAGCGAAGTGACAGAGGACAACCTCATAGATCTGGGCCCAGGGTCTCCAGCTGTGGTGAGCCCGACTGTGGGGAGCACAGCACCCCCATCTTCTCTCTCCTCCCAGCTCGCTGGCTTGGGTGAGTATCCCTGGCCTCCCCCCACCTCCTGGTCTTGGGGGGGGCGGTCCATGGGGCAGCTTGGGCCAGGTCCTGCTGTGCCAGCTTCAGCTCAAGGCTTCTCCTTAAGCTTAAAGTTTGAACCTGTTGGAAACCTGGAGTAGGGGGTGGTGGCTGGAGGCTGTTTGGAAGCTGTTTGTTCCAGAGGACAGGTGGCTGCTGTGTTACATGTGGCCGTCCTGTGTGGCGTGAGTGATCTCCTTCTCAGCGTCAGCCAGGCCAGGGCGGCAAACCGGTGTCAGCTCCTCAGGTGCTGGACCTGTGGCCCCAAAGGCTGCTAAGAGCATGCCAGGCCTGGAAGGGTCGGCGGCTGACTGGTGGCATGTGGACATCTATGTAATGTTTGTCACATAAGGGACCCTGGTCCATGGCTGCTGTGACTGGCTCCTGGTGCCCCCTGCAGGGCCCGCCTGCTCACTGCTTGCCCTCATCTGGGAGCAGCTTGTGGGGCTGTGGCTATTCTCTACCCTTCTGCCCTCTAGGACTTCCACCCACCAGGGGCAGCCCACTGGGGAGGGGGGCCCTTCCTGAGGCCCACATCTGTGGTCACCTGTGCTGTGTTCTGTGTGCAGACCTGGGTACGGAGAGTGTCAGTGGCACCCTGAGCTCGCTGCAGCAGTGCCAGCCCCGGGATAGCTTCGACATGTTCGCGCAGACCAGAGGGAGTGCCTCGGCTGAGCAGCGCAACCCGTACGTGGGGGCCCTTCTGGTGGCTCTGGGGACACTGGGGGGGGCTGACCCCGGCCTGGCCCCATGGCCAGCACAGCGGGGCATTTAATTCGCAGGGGCCAGGACTTCACACTCCGGCTGCTGGGACCTGGCTGGAGACACCGATGCTGCGTGAGGCCGGCATCCCGGCCGTGTCAGTCTGTCCAAGTCTGGGCTCTGCTGCTCCCCCTGCTCGGCACTGTGGTTGCAGGAACCGCCTGTGGAGGCGGGGGGCGGGTGTGAGGGGACTAAGAGGGTGTGGCAGGCAGGCATTGAGTTGGTTCCTTGCCCCAGGGGTGTGGGCATCGGCCTTCCTGACAGCGACTCTGGCCATGATGAGCCAGGAGGAATTGTGGGAGTTGATTCCAGAAAACACAGCCCCCTGTATCTGCTGCTGGGAGCCTTCTGTTCAGCCTTGACCCACTTCCCAGGGCCCAGCATCTTGATGCATCCAGATCTCTGGGTCTGTGCTCAGGGCTCAGCAGGTTGAGCAGGGCCCCAGGTCTCCCTTCAGCACAAGAAGTCGAGGAGTAGAAGAGACAGCCCCACAGTGAGTGATAGACCCTGACCCTAGACCAGGAGACCCCCTCACTTGTCAGATGCCCCCGAGGCCACTGCTCTGCTTCGTATGGCTGCTCCCTCACAGCACCCTGTCCTTGAGCTTTAGAGATGCCTCATATTGTTACTTGGAGACGCCTTACATTGTTACTTGAAAGGGGGACACTGAGGTGCAGAGGGAGTGAGCAGCTGGACTTCCTGGCTTCAGCTGCCTTCAGACCCTGGCCTAAATGCCGAGGCTGCCAAGCACTCGTGAGGAAGGTACTGTGGCTAGAGGGGATGACCAGTCCACCCCCATCCATCCCCATGACTACCCCGTTTGTGGTCCTTTGTCCCCAGGCCCACCTATGAGGACCCCCAGGTTGTTGGAGTACATGCTTCTGCCGTTGATGGTCGGAAACAGAGCTCTGAAGTGGTAGGTCTGGAACCCTGTTTTTCTGCCTGGAGGGAAGGCTGGGATGGGGGTAGTTGGTGAAGGTGGCTAGAGAGTTAGGCAGAGCTGATGGCAGGGGGGGCAGACCAGAGGGGCAGACCTGGGTGAGCCATGTCAGCTTGTCGAGTCCCCCCACCTTGTGGGAGACCCCACTGTCAGCTTTTCCAGGAGGAGACAGGTCCCGAGAGGGGGAGACTGCGAGGGCACCCCAAGAGTGGGCAATGGGGAGGGCTGCACCTCAAGAGGTCTGACTGGGAGCCCTGCTGTGCCCCTTGAGGTGCCTGTGGGCTCTCAGGGCTCCTCTTGTCAGGGAAGGTCTGTCCCCAGAGGTTGCAGTGCCCTGGGCTAGACAGCACCCCAACAGGTGAGACCTTCACAAAAGGGACAGGAGGTCCCACAGGCCCACCCACCTGTTCCATCAGAAGGGGGTTGGTGTGCTGGGCTGGCTGGGGAGCTGTTGCAGGGGGAGGGGCAGTGCTGAGGGTGGAGGTCGGGTTGCTGGGGCCCCAGATGCCATGATGGCTCTTTCTGTCTAACTGAGAAACGTGTGGCTGTGAGTGAACGAATGCATGTGGGCCGGACCGTATCCCCAGAACAGATACCCATGCCTGTCCTGGGTTAGAAAGGGGCAGCGCTTCCTTAGCGGCAGCCCCTGGCCTCCTGCAGCCCCTGTCCAGGAGGCAGTGCAGTAGCCTGCTGTCTGCAGGAAAGCTGCTCCCCCTGTCCCTTTTGGTTTAGGCAGCTTGGTGAGAGTCGTGCATCTCTTCTCACTGGCCACTAGGGGGCACCGGAGAGCCAGCTCGGCTGTGGCTCTCAGTGCCCCGCCCCCTGAGGCCGGCTCTGCTCAGGGCCCTGGTGGTCATGGTCCAGTGTCCGCTGTTGCTGAGGACGCCCCCCGCCCCCAAGTCAGGGCACCCTCAGCCAAGCTGGCCTGGTCAGCTTCCTTCTCCGCCTTCAGGCCTGCCTCACGTGGCCCAGGTGTGCCCAATGCCAGTACCCGAGGCTAAAGCTCAGGAATGTGGTCAGCTTCTCACCCTTCACCCTGGGCCGCGGATGCCTGGCCTGGCCTCCTCCCTTTTGTCAGCATCTCCACCTGTGGGAGACAGGCTGCTCCCCATGTGTCCTGCTCAGTAGGGGATGTGGGAGCAGAGTTCCTGTGGGCAGTGTGTGTGTGTGTGTGTGTGTGTGTGTGTGCGCGTGCGGGGCTGTGGGGGGCATATGCCTGTCTGTGCATGTCCATGTCTGTGTGTCTGTGAGTTTGTGTATCTGTATGTGCGTATCCCTATCTCTGTGTGTCTGTATGTCTGTGTCCGTGGGTATGTCCATGCACACACACACTTACGTGCTTCTTCAGGCCTGTACTTCAGGTTTTGTTTTTCATATCCTAAACAGTGCTGACCTGGAAATGAAAACTGGGCCAAGGGTGAAATTAAGAACACAATAAAAGGGGGAAAATTGAGTAACTGCACCTCCACAGTACTCCACAGTCTTAACTTTAAATACTTTTACTATGTAAAAAGGCAATATCCCCAAATTCAGCATTCACATTGAGTTGGAAAAGGAACACACAGGTAACTTAAAGGGGAAAAGAAGAAATAAAGCAGAAATGAGAAGAAATAGAAATAATTATACCACAGCTACCTCTGTGACGTTGCCCCTCGGTGACCCCTAGAGTCCCAGGCGGGAGGGCATCCCCGAGGGCCTCAAGAGGTTTCCCAGGGTGGGGACAGGGCTTGAGCATTCCCTGCCCTGTTGGGGTCCCCTGTACTTAACTCCTTCTTTTATGCAGGAGTCGAGGGATGTTTGGGAGGGGGTGGGGTGCTGGGTCTAGCTCCTCAGTGACTTAGCTTCTCTGTTTCCATGACACCGGCTCTTGCCTTCTTTACCATGGGTCTCGCTGTGACTTTCCTTTCTGGGACGTTTCTGTCCTCAACCCAGAAGAGAGGTAAAGGTGGGGACTCTGCCCTGGAGCCCATAGACAGCTGGCTCATAGCCCAAGGAATGGTGAGCGGTCGCCAACCGCGCTGACCCCCTGTCCCCCCAGCACTTCCCTCTGTTGCCTGCTGAGCCCCTATGAGTCGGACAGTCCAGGGCCACCCCCCACCCTGGTGGGTGCCCAGTCTCCCCCTCCTGTCTGTCTCCTTAAGCCACAGACTTTAAGCCCCAGAAACACAGCTCTGGTTTTCTGCTGAGCTCGGGCGTTTGCAGGAATGAGGGGAGGGCCCTTCCTCCTTCACTGTCCCTGGAGCTCTGGGCAGTATTCACTTTGCAGGATGAACACGAGTCCTGTGGCCTCTGCCTGGGGGTGGGGGGTGGGGGGTGGGAATGTTGCTAGAGGATAGGCGGGAAGCCCCCTGCTGTGAACGTGGCTGTCCTTGGCCGGTGGGGTCTGTGCCCACCGTGTCCCCCAGAAGGGTCTGCGACCCCTGAAGAAACAGACAGAATGAAGAAACAACAGGAACAGAATGAGAGGAGTCTGGGGCAGGGGCACTGGGATCACACAGGCAGTCAGCCTTGGGAAGCAGGGTATCCGAGGCCGAAGCCTGGGAGGGTCCCTCCTGCCTCATGATCAAGTGGCCCAAGTCTGTGCACAGAGGGGTCACCTGCTCCATCCTGCCTGCCAGGCAGAGAGCAGCTCACCTCTCTTGGAACCACCACCTGGCTACCTGCCTCTGTCGCAGAAACCAGAGGTCTGTGTGTCGTGGGGCCAGAGCAGGAGATGCTGGACACTCCAGGAGGAAGCGGGACTGACTCCTGGGGCCTGGGCCAAGACGGGCCAGTGGAGGGCTGTTCAGGCTGGGTCAGCATACCTGGGCCTGTGAGTGGCACAAGGTCTCCTGGCAGAGCCAGGTGTGGCAGGGCCACCACAGCCCTGGCCAGGGTGTCTGCCCATCCAGTTCGGAGCCAGTAACTGGGCCCAGCCACACTCAGGGTCATCGTCCACTCTTGCACAGCCATGCTTGCTGCCCCAGGCCCAGGGCCAACCTTAGAGACACTGGGCAGGCTGGGGCTCCACCCCAACACGTGTGAGTGGCCTTACAGCAGGACTCCTTAGAGCATGTTCCCTCCATTGTCCAAATTAGGAGGATCCATCGTGTGTCCTTGGACCTGTTAATCCTGCAAAAAAGGATACTGCCCACAACGTGCGGTGTGGCTTGGCAGCCGGTGGTGGCGCCGCTCCTGCCGGTGGTGGCGCCGCTCCTGCCCGGCCCCACCTAGAGCTCCAGGCTCTGACTTCAGAAATAAGCCCAGCTAACAACTAACCCTGCATCTCACCTGCCTGATTGCAGTGTGTTTGTTCTTTTTTTAAACAATGTATATTAATTGCTTTGCCTTATTTCCCATAGTGTAGAAACCCAAGTCTTTCCAAACTGCCTGAGTACAAATTCTTTGCTTGGAAACTTTTTGTACTATTGAGCAAGACCAAGGGCTTGTAGATGGTGGCGAGGAGGTGGAGGGCGGGCTGTCAGGATGGTCCACAGCCCCTGGATATCAGCTTTGAGTGCACCACTGGCTCCAGCCTCATTGGAAATAGCACAGGTTTCTCTGTGGGGAGGAGAGGCCCTGAGAACCTTCTGGTGCAGCTTGCCAAGGGGTGGGGGCAGTGTGGGTGCCCCATCTGGCTTCAGGGTCCTCCTGCCTCTCCGGGCTTTGGTCAGAGGGCACATGGTGAGGGTTGGGGGGTGCCAGGGAAGCACAGCAGGAGCCACAGTAGGTCATCAGAGAGTCTGCTCCAGGTTTGGGGTGGGGCAGGGCTCCCTGTGCAGACCCGCAGCCCCTAGATGCAGCTGAGGGTGCCTGGCAATGGCTGAGCTGGTGGCAGCCACCTCCCTCCTGGGCCGGTGAATGAGCCAGGGATTGAGCGAGCTGCCCGCCGGCAGCCAGTGCAGATCAGGGCTGAGTACAGCCCATCTAGCTATCCTGGGAGAGGGAGTCCAGGTGCAGGTCCTCATTGGGGTCCCCACGCTAGAGGTGCCTTTGTTTCTTTCTCATTTCCATCTCCTTTCTCCACCTCATGCTTCACAGCCCCCTTGCCCAGGAGGTGTTCCCTGCAGACCCCATCAGAGCCCAAGTCACTCAGGATGAGAACACTGAGACTCCTTGGGCCTGGGGATGCACCTGTGGCCGGGGCTGTTTACAGGGCAGCTGAGTGTCCAGCGTGTCTGACGCGCCTGATTATCACAGAAACTTTGCCCTGGCGCAGTGCTTCCACATCGACTACAGGGTGGGTGGCTCGTGAGCCCAGGTGCTGCATCCAGCCAGGCAGCGCGGCCCATCCCAAGGTCATGTGAGCTGTCCTGTCACCCACACCCAACCTACTCCACACCTCTCAATCAGGGGTCAGGCCCAGGGCTCCAAGCCCTGGGTTTCTGAGTTAGAAATGGAACAAGCAGTCTAGAAGTGAAGGGCTCCAGAGTGGTGAGTGGTGGAAGCCGTCACAGATGAGGCCAGGGCCCAGAGGTGGGGAGCTCCTGGAGAGGGGCAAGTCCACCCAGGGGAGGGGAGATCTGCCTCTGCCAGCTCGAGGGGTGAGGAGCTTCTCACAGGTCAATGTTTATCTTCTGAGCGTGCTGGCTCTCAAGAAACGGGGGCATGATCCCTGACCCCAGGGGAACAATTCTGAACAGTAACAAAGGCTTAAAGCCCATGACCCCTTTAGCAGCTTTTTTCAAGCTTTGCAACCTGAGGAGTCTCTCTGCTCGTCCTGGGCAGGCTAAGGCTGGTGGGCGTCAGGGACCCCCTGCTCCGGCAGCTGGAGTTGCTGGTTTCTCCCTGGAGACGTGCTGACTCTCCATGCTGGGTTCTGGGAACTTGGCAGGTGGTAGGCACCCTCCCCGAGGCTGGCATCCTGGCTTAGAAGAATCACAGTAACAAAAACTGGCATCTCCTGTCATGAGAACATGTTGGGCGGAAACCTTGCCGGCAAGCATGAACCTGACAGGTCATGCCCTGGGTCCCCACTGCTTCTGCTCGCTCAGGAGGGAAGGGGCCTCAGATGCTGCCAGTGCCCACAGTGGCCAGCCCTGCAGAGCAAGGACCATGTGTCCCTCAGCCCCATGGTCATTTCAGGGTAGTTTCTCATTCCAGCATTTGCAAGGCCCCAGTAGTTCCAATAAATACAAATAATCTGGTGGAGGTTGGCCTGCACCTCTCTCAAACGCCTGTGGAGGCCAGATATAGGGTCTGCCAGCCTGGCTGTGTGGCCCTGGGGTGAACCCAGCTGCAGACACAGTGCTGGAGAGTTTTCTAGAAACAGTGGGCTTGCGAGTGAGTCCCAAGAGGTAACTTCATGGGCTAACCTAGGTGAGGACACAGGTCACTTCAATCGAGGGCCGTCCACCCGTTTCTCTAAGTAGGGAGCCAACATTTCATTAGCGTGACTTGGGGGGGTTAAAGGTTACTCTTACTTATCACATTACTATCTTATGTGATAGCATAAGTGACAGCAGCTTCACTATTTCCAGCCAGACAGATTTTTCGGGCCCTTGGCAGAGGAAGCCCTGGCGTGGACAAGGCCCAGGCGATGGTTGGGAGCCCTCCTTTTCTCAGGACCCCGGCCCCCTCCCTGGCTCCCCTGCCCTCTCCCCTGCTCTCAGGTGCCCTTTTCCCTTTGACTAGGCATGGCAGGGGGGGAGCCACAGGCAGTGCTGAAGGCTGGGGGGGGGGGGCAAGGCGAGAGGAAGCTGCTGCGTTCAGGCTGCTTTGCGGTTTTCCCACTAAAGAGACACACAGATGACCACAGCCCACAGCCCCCCTGGTCATCAGAGTGCTTGCTTTTGCCTGTGTCTGCTGGTGGAGGAATGTGCTGGGCTGCTGTGGGCCAGGCCACCCCTAGGCCTGGATGCCCTCCCCACTCGGAAATGCCCCAGGATGCGTTTCAGGATCCTTTCAGTGAGCAGAGCCTGGACCCCTGCCAACCCCGCACCTTGCGCCGCCCTGGGCCATGGCCATGCAGCCTCCCCATGATGCCGGAGCCCTGGAACCAAGGGCAGACACACTAGTCAAAAAGTTATCCACAGAAGAACGCGTACCGCGCCTCCTCCCCGTGCCCACCCGGCCGCTGCCCCGCTTCTTAGAGCCGCTGCTTCCCTCCCCGCCGCCTCCCTCGGCTGCTGCCTGCCTGCCCCGCGTGTCCTGCTCTGTGCGCCTTTGGTTGCCTTGGGCTGCCTGCACTGACGTGTCCGCTGTTCTGTCTCCCCGCCTGGCTGGGGGCTGCCTGGCCGCTGCCTGCCGCCTCCGCAGATCCCCGTGGTGCAGCCCTCGGTCATGGACGACATTGAGGTCTGGCTCAGGACCGACCTGGTGAGACTCCACGTTTCTGTCTTGGTGGGGAGTGGCGAGGCCCAGGCCGGGGCCCCTTAGGGCTGGCCTGGGGGCCCGAGGGCCTGCTCCCTGGGGAGTGGAGGAGGGAAGCTGGGCAGGCACCTCCAGGACGCACCCTGACTTTTCCCAGTCACTCTGTGATTCCAGGTGTGTGCTCTTGGGTTCTTTTGGTTTTTGTGCTTTTTTTAATTTTAATTTTTTGGTTTTCATTTTTTTCTTTTAATTGTGAAATTTTCACAGTGTGAGTGGGTGTTTATTTTTCCATCACTGTCCTCACCCTTCCCCAGCATAGCCTGGCATCTTGGCTTTACTGGCCCCAGAGGCCACTGTCTTTGTCCCCAGAGACGAGCAGGGAGGTTATGATGTCGTGTGTCTCCCTCTGAGAAGGGAGGCTGCGTTGGCCAGTCCCCACCCCACCACCCGGCCCCGTGCCAGCCCCCTGCCAAGCACTGTCACCCCCTGGGGGGCTGTTGGTAGGGCTGTTGAAGAAATGCACCCTGGAAAGGGATGCTTGCCCACGTCATGGCTGACGGGACTGTCGCCCTGACTTGGGGACACCTCATCTCCTGTTCCTTGTCACCTCCTGTCAGGCCCCCCACTAGGACGGCAGACCTCAGGAGGACCTCCTGCTGCTCCGGGCCAGCACACCGCCCACCCAGCCCCAAAGACAGGCTTTCCAGAGACACTCACTGTCCTGTGAGCCACTGCCTGGGGGCCGTGCCAGGGGAGGAAGAGGCACCCATTAGGTCCTTCCCGGGAGACCGCCTGGAGAGAAACAGCTGCTGTCACAAAGCAGGCGGGCACACCTGGCCCCCCACCTCACAAGGGGGACCTGCACTCAAGGGCAGATCAGGGCGGAGGCAGGAAGGAGGCCGGAGCCATGTCCACCACCTGTCACTGTCTGTGCAGAGCCCAGTGGCCCCCACATCCCCCAAACAGAACTGACCTCCCAGAGCATCCTCAGTGTCCAAATCCGGGCATGGAAAGAGACTGGCACCGCTCCTAGAAGGCTGGGGCGCCTTGAGGTCAGGCCCCCATGTTTCCAGACCTCACGCGGTTCCAACTGCTGGTGTGGCCTTGACCATCCAGTGCCATACAGCTGCCTGCGAGGGTCCATGGAGTGGAGGGGTGCCCAGAACCCAGCCTCTCCTGGCTCTTCTGCGGTCCTGCCCCGAGTTTCAGCAGGGAAGGAGCTGCACAGTTCAGTTTTTTCTTTCTGACCTTTCTGGAGACTCTAGAGCCTCCTCAGCTTTTTGTTTTTACTTTTTAAAACCAAAGTTTCTGTTTCTCCAATAAAATGAGAGCGGTATTCTGCTCTTGCAGAACTCAGGACGGAAAGTAGGAAGTGTCACTGGGTGTTGCCCTGGGGGGTGGGCCACAGGTGGGAGTGGCCATGGGACAGCACTAACTCCCTCTCTCTGCTCTCCCACAGAAGGGCGATGACTTGGAGGAGGGCGTCACCAGCGAAGGTAGGCCTGCTTCCGACCCACTGTGGCTGTGCCCTTCCCAGGCTCTGAGAGCCTCCTTGCCGCCCTGGCGCCTCCCCGCTCCTGGGCTCTGTCCATCCAGGTCATGTGCTGATGTGGGAGGTGCCAGTAGGCACAATCGGCCATCCCAGGTCCATGGGACCCCAGACCAGCACTCCTGCTGGTCTGCCCCCCACCCCCAAATGGTCATTGCAGCGGAGACAAGACACATGCCATGCAGTCAGCACAAGGAGTGCTAGTCTGGGGCCCTCTGTAGGCCCTGAGCCCTGCCGGGGTGGGGGTCCCTGCCAAGGTCAAGGAGGAAGTTGCCCCTGCAGCGCTCCCTGCCTTGCCACCAATGCCGATCTGGACGTTGGAAAAGCACTCAGTGGTGGGGCAGAAGTCATAGCTGCCCGCTTCCCTCACACTCTGGGTTGTGGCCTAGCTTCCTGCCTGCCCCTGGTGGTGTCAGAGGAGGAAAGGGGCCAGGCCCTTGCCTGTGGGATCGGGCATGGCAGCTGAGCCCCTACCCATCTCTGCCCGGCCTTGTTCTGTGTTGCAGAGTTTGATAAATTCCTTGAAGAAAGGGCCAAAGCTGCTGAAATGGTTCCTAACCTCCCCTCTCCCCCAGCGGACGCTCCGGCCCCAGCCTTGAATCCCTCGGGCCGGAAGAAGCCAGAGCGGTCAGAGGATGCCCTCTTTGCCCTGTAAGCTGTCCTGTGGTTGGGCCCCCCCATGGCAGGTCACCTCTCACCCCCAGTCCACACCAGGCTCTGGCCACTCCTCCCATCCTCCAGCCCCACTTGGTCCTGCGCTGCTGTGTCTCCATGGAAACACCACCGTATTTGCTCCCAGGCCTCCCACTCGTTGGGCCCAGCTTTAGCCACCTTCTCTTTGGGAGGTGGGATGGTGTCGCTGCAGCTGCAGCTGCAGCCCCTCAGCCTCTGCCTTCTTGTTCCCTCTGCCTGTTTCCTCCAGGAAGAGCTGGTGACCGGCCCAGCCCCAGGCAGGGCCAGCACTTTCGGGCTGTTTGTTCCCGAGCAGTTCCTCTGGTCACTTGCCCACAGAGAAGGGGCTCAGACCCCAGCCCCATGCCCAGCTCAGCAGGCCTCTCCTGCCCTCCTGTGCCCCGCTTGGTCCCAGAAAGGGCAGGTCTGCAGCTGCAGGCTTGGTCTCACTCCCCACTGCCGCTCCCTGATGAACATCGACATTTCAGTAGGCTCTGTGGTGCCCGCGGGTGACATCTCTCATCTGCCACCTGCTTGACCCTCTTCACTCTCCGCTGCTAGCCCAGGCCCACTGTTGAGCTGGGACCAAGGGGTCTGTCACAGGCCTGTGGCTCCGGTGTGGGCAGAGCCTGAAGAGGTAACATGGCGGTGGCCTCGCTGCCCCCATGCACCACTCTGCACGTCGCCCCATCTGTGGAGGGGCCTGCACGGTGAGGGCTGGCTCTGGCCAGCCCAAGAGAGCAAGTCACCTTTTGGAATGTGCTTCGTTTGGCCCGGCCCAGGGTAGCCTCTGCCTCCATCTCCAGGGTCCATAGTAGCAAGCAGCTTTGATCCTGAGTGAGATCCCAGTGACCCAGCGGCTGGCACAGCTCCAAGGCCCCTGCTCCCCCTGGGTGGCGTGTCAGCTTCCCCCACAGACTGTCCTGAAGCCTGACCTGGCAGCCCACCTCGGCAGGGGGGCGCGGCTGGCGAGCCCCACTCCATCCTGGGTCCTCACTCGGCCACAGCCTGGTCTAGCCTGAGCTGCCCTGTGCCCAGAAGAGCACATGGGCTACGCCCGCAGCTTCTCGCTAGCCTGGGAGCCCTAGCCCGGCTCAGAGCTCTAGCAGGAGCTTCTCAGCATCAGGGCAAAGCTGGGGTC
The DNA here is from genome assembly GCA_007570785.1 of Antilocapra americana. Taxonomy (NCBI): domain Eukaryota; kingdom Metazoa; phylum Chordata; class Mammalia; order Artiodactyla; family Antilocapridae; genus Antilocapra; species Antilocapra americana. Next base: position 20,412,960 of record ML664177.1, on the reverse strand, counting down.
TCCTTGGAACATTCAGGGCAGGGTTGGGGGTTGTAGTGGGCACCAGCAGGTGTAGTGGAGACTGAGGTGCCTTTGTGGGACCCACACCTGGCCTGGCCCCCCCGCAGCTCCCTGCACAGGGGAGGCCTGGGGTCCTGCTGGCACCTCACACCCCAGCTCCTCGGAGGACGCCCGTCCGTGTAGCTGGGTCAGCCTGCTGCATCCTGCCCAGCCGGGCCCCCACACGCGCCTTCACCCTGCCCGGTCCTGCCCTCAATCAGCTTTGGATGCTGAACCATCCGAAGCCAGCTGACGAGCTGCAGGGCAAGTGGCCTGCTTGTGCCTGGCCACTTCAGCTGGTATCCCCAGGCCTCTAGTGTAGCCTGGGGGTGTATCTCTGTGGGGTGGAGTCTGTCCTGCCAGCCTAGGGGGGACGTGGGCCTCTGGTGATCAATCCTTCAGGAGTCGCAGTAGCCGGACCCAGCGTCTGCTGAGGGAGGAGCCAGCCTCCTGGGGGTCCCTGAATGGACCGTGTGGCAGGGGCATGTGCCTGCCCCAGGGACACCCCACAAAGCCGTCCCCCAGCTCCAGCTGCTCAGCCAGGCCCAGTCTGAAGAGGCCAAGCCGCTAGGGTAGTGAGTGGTGGCGGCCTCACCAGCCGTCCTGGCTGGAGCTGCCCCTCCGCTCGCCCATCAGGTTGCAGCAGCCTGTCCCTCCTGCCCCCACCACGCCCAGGAAGCAGGTGCCCGGGACCAGTGATGCTCGCCCTTCCTGTCCTGAGGCCCCAGGTGCCCAGGCCCATCTCACTGGTTCCCTTCTGTCTGGGAGGCTCTGCCCTCAGGCCGCTCTCCCGGGAGGGAACCCTGCCCAGAGCCTTCTGCCCAGCAGAGTGAGACCCTCTGAGCCACTAGCCTCCGCCAGTGTTAGAGACCGCAGATCCAGTATGTAATTACACTAAATTATTGCTGGGATTCCTTATAAGCACTAATTATACCTGATTATAGGTTAAAATATTTATTTTGTCAAAATATTTTCTTGGGGATGTGTTTAACCTTTTCTGTGTTGTGTGCTGAGATGTGAAAACTAACCCCTTCCTCTTGCCTCTCTGACCAGTGGGCAGCAGCAAATAGCACTGAGTTTGTGTGACCAGGCAATGGTGGGCCTTTGGCCAGCCTGCCCCAGAGCAGCCCCTGCCCGGAAACCCCAGGGGAATGTGACCGACTGGCTTATCTGTGTGCATAAGGACAAGGGCCTCAGAGCTGCAGTGGTTCTTCACTGGCCAGGCCAGAGGGCAAGGTGGCTGTCTGCTGTCCGTCCTCCCATCTGTCTTTCAGCCCCTCAGTGTGATCAACTGTACTGTCTGCCCTTGATCCCGCCTCGGCGCCCTGCCCTTCCTCTCCTTACCAAGGTCTAGAGAAGGAAGCCTCGGGAGGTGGGGCGGGTGAGGACCCAAGGCAGCAGGTGCCCAGACTCTAGCTCCTCCTGTTCCTTCCTGCCACCACAGCCCCACTTGGCCTCCATACACTTCTAACTCAGTCCAACCCAGCCTTCCGGAGGGTTCAGAGGGCTGTGGGCCAGTGAGGAAGAAACCCCATGGAGGACAGTTGAGCCTTTTGTACTGGCAGCCTCCAGGCCCGGGCTCCCTCCCCTGTCCCCGAAGTGGGCATAGCCAGCTTCACCACCCAGAAGATGCCCCGAGGCCCCCGCCTCTCCCATGCCCAAATTCAGCCCTTCCTGTCCCTGGGGCGCCCTGAGAACAGCTGTCAACTCAGAAGGCTCATGGCATCTCCAGGTGCTCCTGGAGGAAAGGGGGTGAATATTCCCTCAATTTTGCACTTGATTTGTGAGGGTTCTCAGGTTATTGTCAGCGTCCACCAGCCTAGCGGTCTGTCACTGTCTGTCTCTGCCGGCAGAGCAGGACTGGAGGGTGGGTCAGTGACACCAGAGCGTCTGTCTACCCACGAGCTCTTCTAGATACGTCTGTCTAGTTTGGGATCTTGCATGTAAAATACTCCACAATAAACAAACAAACAGACTGCTGTTGTGTGATCTCTGTTCCATTGGGCCTGCCAGAGCTGACCTCTAGCTTTGTCTAAGCAGAGGCAGCGTGGGCCCCCATGCTGCTGGGGAAGCTCGCCCCGCTCCCTCTGCTCGGGGCTGGCAATTGGAATGAGACCAAGGACCCATGCCAGGGGAGTCTGGGAACAGCCTCCAGAGTGTGGGGGCCCCAGGCTCTGTGGATGGAAGGCGTGTCCCCCTGTGAAAGGTGCTGTGGGCCCTGAAAGAGGCCTGCTCTGTGTCCCTTTTCAGTTCAGTCACTCAGTCATGTCTGACTCTTTGTGATGCCATGGACTGCAGAATGCCAGGCCTCCCTATCCATCACCAACTCCTGGAGCTTACTCAAACTTATGTCCATCGAGTCAGTGATGCCATCCAACCATCTCATCCTCTGTCATTCCCTTCTCCTCCCGCCTTCAGTCTCCCAGCATCAGGGTCTTTTCCAATGAGTCAGTTCTTCCCATCAGGTGGCCAAAGTATTGGAGCTTCAGCTTCAGCATCAGTCCTTCCAATGAATATTCAGGACTGATTTCCTTTAGGATGGACTGGTTTGATCTCCTTACAGTCCAAGGGACTCTCAAGAGTCTTCAACACCACAGTTCAAAAGCATTAATTCTTCAGCACTCAGCTTTCTTCATAGTCCAACTGTCACATCCATACATGACTATTGGAAAAACCATAGCTTTGACTTAACAGACCTTTGTCGGCAAAGTAATGTCTCTGCTTTTGTTGTCTAGATCAGTCATAGCTTTTCTTCCAAGGAGCAAGGGTCTTTTAATTTCATGGCTGCAGTCACCATCTGCAGTGATTTTGGAGCCCCCCAAAATAAAGTCTGTCACTGTTTCCACTGTTTCCCCATCTATTTGCCATAAAGTGATGGGATTGGATGTGATAATCTTAGTTTTCTGAATGTTGAGTTTTAAGCCAACTTTTTCATTCTCCTCTTTCACTTTCATCAAGAGGCTCTTTAGTATCTTCTTCACTTTCTGCCACAAGGGTGGTGTCATCTGCATATCTGAGATTATTGTCCTGTGTCCCTGTGTGGGGTGCAAAGTGGAGTGATCCTGAGACATCACCGTGGCTGTGCCAGGATCCCTTGTCGAGCCTGTGGGGTGCCAGATTGGCCAGGAGGGGAGGGGCAGCTCCAGTCCAGTTCTCAGAATTAAGGACACTTTGCAGCCAGGAAGCCCTGGAGCCCTCTTCTAGGGCCTGCAGGGCGGGGAGGTCTTGGGGAGAAGCCAAAAGAGGGGGCAGTGTGGGGAGCCCTGTGGATCCGCTCATGGCTCATGGCCCACTGCCCAACAGTCCCCCACTGAGACATCTGAGGAGAAATCCTTCTACAGCCCCCCTCTCTTCCAAGGAAAAGTTCTCTGGGGCCCTGAGGAGCTGGGCATGGGCGGACAAGAGGCCTTGAACATGCAGGACTCAGCCAGAAGTGTCGTCTGCTGTAGTGGAACCCCTGCCAGCTCTTGCTGGGTGGCCTTCAGAGGGTCTGTGCAGGGGTTCCAGGCCCTCAGCACCAGGGAGCCCATGGGACGGGCCATTCCCTCCCCACCCCTGCCGGGAGCTGCAGGGAGGGTGTCCCGAGATGTGAGAAATGGGGTCAAACGCAGTTAACCCAATGCCTCCAGGGCCCTGCCTGGGTGGATTCCAGGGACAGAGACCAGGGAAGCTTACAGGCCACTGTAGCCGTGCTGTTGCTCAACTGTCCCATTTTTCAAGAAAAGCCAGGAATGCAGCCTTCAGTGAAATGTACACTCCACAGTGAACTCAGAATCAGAACCCGGGTGTACTTGGATGTGGTGTCAGTTGCTGCCTCACTCTTCCTTAAGTCTGGAAGCCCCAGCCCTCACTGAGTTCCTGAGGCTCTTGCCTGGCTGGTGTACCCCCAGAAAGTCTCAGAGAGGGCTTCAAATGACTTGTTCAGTACACAACAGAAGCCAAACTGGCATGAGAACACAGGGTCATCCAGGACCAGAACCAGCCATGCCAATGGCCATCTGGTTCCATTATGACCAGACAGGGAGCTGGGAGGAACCCAGAGCTCCCTGCAGGCTCTCTGCTGCCTCGGACACAAGCTGGGCAGGTCCCAGCTCAGCTACTGCAGAATGAAGCACGAACGAGCAGGCCAGGGCAGGGGTGCTCCAGGAGTGGGGAGGGGTCTGCGTAGCCTGTGAGGCAATGCCCAGTGCCAGCAGCCCTGGCAGCTCCCGAGCTTGCCCCGCCACCCGCCCCTGAGTTCCGGCATCAAGGACATGGCTCGACCCTGCCTGCGCTGGACACTTGCCCCAAACGGCTCTGAACCCACAGAAGATGCCCCTGCGCCTCTCAGGGGCCCACAGCAGCAAGGAGCAGAGACGAGGCCGGCCTCTCAGGTGGCACCCGGCCGGACGCCAGCTCTGGGCGGGGCGGCGCGGGCGAGACGCCCGGTCGGTCGAGCGGCGCACGTGACACAGCCGCCGGGAGCTGACGCCGCGTCACCCCACCCGGGGCCCCGCGCCCATTGGCTGCGCCTCGGGCCGGGGCGGGGCTCGTCCAGCCGGCGTCCCCACGACTCCCGGCGCATGTCCCCGCCACCTCGCTCTGCTCACCTGTGAAATGGGATTCCGTCCTCCGGGAAGAAAACGGTTAACGCGGACGTGCGCAGCTCCGGCGCCCCGTGCTGGTGCGGCGCGGCAGCAGAGCCCCCGGGAGGGCCAGGGGAGAGGCGCTCAGAGGACCATGTTTCCCGAAGAGCCGCAGCCCCAGCCGGCTTTTTCCACCCTCCCCTGGACGCCTGCCCTGCCCTGCTGGTCTTAGGTTGCCCAGTGAAGCAGATCTCTTTGGTGGCAGATTCCTCCCCGCTCCCACGACTGGGCCCTGCAGGGGGCTTCAGCCAGCCTTCACTTCAGCTGGCTGCGGGTCTCCATGGGCCCTGCGTCATCACCCTCTCTCCTGAACTACTGCAGTTACACGTGCATATTGAGTGAGCTTCCTCTTTACATATGCAGTATAGGTGGCTACAAGACAAGCAGGCACGTCTGTCTTGACCTTGACTCCAACAGACTCGGCAGGGTTACAGCAGGAAGGAGTGTGCTCATTTTACAGACACCAGAAAGGTGAAGTAAGCCGTTCTAAGTACACAGCAAGCAGGTGAAAACCCAGACCTGTTTCCTGACTCTAAGAAACTGGTCTTCAGTCTTCACACAGCACCCCCTCCCCTCTCCTCCTCTCCCTGGGAAGAGCTGTTGGAAATTTCAGTGAACTCCCCAGATTCCCAAGGCCCTCTGGGTGCTTGGCTCCTACTTGGGGGGTGGCGCCTGGGCATCAGGATGCAGGGGGCTGTTCCCCAACAGAAGTTCATCTGGAGGGCCAGGCCCCAAGGATCCCTGAGCAGGGCCACTTGGGAAACAGATGTGGTTTGGAGGTCCCCGGGGCCTGGCCATCCCTGTTCTGGGTAATTTTCCACCGCAGCCACTTCCGGGAGGGGAACAAAGTGCCCTGCGTGTCCAGGCTGAGCCCCAGGGGACTTGGGCCTCCAAGGCCTCTCTTGGCCTGGGCAACACCCCCCTTCCAAAGTGCGCCACAAATGTCACTCTGTCAGAGGGTGTGGTCAGACAGGCTATATCTGGAGTCTGAGCAAAGCAGTACTCAGGATGGCTAGATTCACTGAGGAGTGGGGGCTGGAGGTGGGGGTCCAGACCTCTGATAAGGCTCCTTGGCTGCCCCCTTCCAAGGGTGCCTCTGCTCACTGCTTCCACACTTCCAGCACCTGCATGTTAGTATTTCAGTCCACCTCATTAGGACCCTCCCTTGGCACCTAGCTCTGACCCCAATTCATAGGACCCAGGGTCCTGGTCCAGCCATTTCCCAGCCTAGCTGTCTCCTCTGACCTGCCCAGGCCTGTCCTGATCCAGGGCAAGGGGGCCCAGACCCAAAGCACAGACTACATCTACCTCATCCCAGCTGCTCTGGGGACAGGGCCAAGTCCTGGTACAGCTCCAGGTGGCTGTGTGAGCTTGTGCTGGTGAGCTCCTGACTCTGGGTGCAGAGGCCAGCCCACTTCAGCAGGCGTACTGGGCCCACTAACCCCCAGCCCTTCTTGTCAGTCCCACAGCTGTATCTGGGAGTAAACCTGAATAAGTTAGAGTGGGAAATTCTAGCCTCTTCTAGGCTCTTCAGAAGATCTAAAGAAGGAGGGGCAGGCTCATCTCACAGGCCCAGCCGACCACAGTCACTAACATCGTCCCAGTCAGCCCATGCGGAGATACCATCAAGCCCCGTTACAGCTGAGGAAACTGAGGAACAGTGTGGTGAGGTAACTGGCCAGAGGGCACACAGCAGGTCTTGGACTAGTCTGTCTTCTAAAGACCCAAATCTCGGAATGAGGTTTGTCAGGTCGCTTCCCGCCCCAAGTTCAGAGACATCTGGGAAGGACCCAACCCGGGGCTTCCGCTCAGCCTCCTTGCTCAGGGCGGAAGAGGCCGGGACCTGCCGGAACCCCGCAGCAGTCCGCGCGGGGATGGAACGGCCAGGGGGCGGGTGGCGCAGGCCAGACCGGAGCCGCCTGGCGCTCCTCAGGTTGGGCGGGACCGTCCACCCGGGGGTGGGGCTCCTGTAAGGCTCCGCCCCGCCCCGCCTGCCCCGCAGAACCGCCGCCGGGAACCCAGTTTCCGAGGAACTTTTCGCGGGCGCCGGGCACCGCCGAGTTCGGGGCGGGACGCGAACGCGCGGAGCGGCTGCGGCGGGCCCGGCGGACCTCCGGGAGGAGGCGACTGCGCCATGGACGAGCCACCCTTTAGCGAAGCGGCCTTGGAGCTGGCGCTGGCCGAGCCATGCGAGCTGGACGCGGCGCTGCTGACAGACATAGAAGGTGCGTCAGGGCCACTGGGCCCCGCGCGCAGGCGGCGCCAGGCGGGGGGCGCGGAGCGGGTCGGGGCGCGGCCCGTGCCTCTGTGCGGGGCGCCCCGCGTCTCTGCGCCGAGCGCTGCGGTCCTCGCCGTCCTGTCCCCGCGGAGCCGCCGGTGCCCGCCGGGTTCTGTAGGAGGCTCGGCGCTGAGCACGTGCGCCTCTAGGCACCCCGGCCCGCACCCCGCGGCCAGCGAGTCCTCAGTCGCGAGGCGGCGTTGGCGAGAACCGGGGAGCCGGCATTGCCGAGGCCCCGCCCCGCCCCGGCCTTGACGTCAGCGGGAGGTTACTCTCGGTCGTTCCCTCCGGCCGGAGAGTTCAGCTCGGCGCCCGCGCTCCTGCGCACGCGCGCCGCGGTCCCGCGGACCCTGACAGACCAGGGCCCGGTTCTCCTCGCTGGCTCCGGGTATCGGTTGGGCACACGTTTATCGGGCGTCTACTGAATACCAGGCCGGGTCCTAGGCACCAGGGGTTCACCGACCTGGCCCCCCCTTTTCTTGGAAGCACAAACCCACTCTAAGGAAACCCATAAACAGATATTTACACCTTGGGGTGGAGCTGGGGCAGGGCGACTGCTTCGGGTAGGGCGGTGGGGCGGGACCTTAGCTCAGCCCTGAGGATGTCTTCCCCGCAGAGGGCACGGCGAGGAGTTCGAGGGGCACAGGTGAGACTGGGCAGGTGGTTGGAAAAGGACTTGGCAGGGAAAGGTGGGAGCAGCAGTGCGGGCTCTCTTACACACCTGGAAACACTGCTCTGGTTGTTCTACAAAGAGGGTGTTGGGGGAGAAGCTGCAGCAGGGCCAGTCAGAAGGCTGTTGCCCACGGTGCACAGAGCACATTCCAGCCTCTGCAAGTTGCCTCCGAGGTTCCTATGCAGTTTCAGCCACGTTGGCTACCTTTCCCTTGGTTGATGGGGAAAACAGGCCCTGAGCACAGGACCCAAACCTCCCACAGCCTGGATGGACTCATCCATGGAGCCTATGGCTGCCCTAGGGTTAGCAAAACGGACACACCTGAGCCAACCACTCTTTGGATGGCTTGCTGAGAACCCAGCTGGTAGGGCGAAAGAGTTGCCAGGTCCCCTGGAGGGGAGTTGAGAGGAGGGCCAGGCAGCGTTGACTCTGGGGTGAGAGCTGAACTGGATCCCAGAGGCAGTGGGATGTTAAGTGACTTGTCCCAGGTCACACAGCAGAGCATGGTAGAGCCAGGATTCAAACCCAGGGTGGGAGCTCCAGAGCGCACGTTCTTAAATGCTGGTCTCCTATTGTGAGTGTGTGTGTTTGTGACACCGTAGAGCAGGGGACTCAGGAGGCTGCTCTATATGGAGGTTTGCTGGGGGCCTGGGAGTGGGTCTGAACGGGGTCATAGGTCACACGGCCACCTCCCCATCCTAGCCCAGAGCCTTTGACTCATGAGATGGAGGACTGGCATCAGAGAGTCCGCCCATGGCCCTGAGCCCCACCCAGCCTGGGCATGTGCCTCGGCCAGACTCTGTCATGTGACCAGAGCCCTCACCAGGAGCCCCAGGTCCTGTGCTGCAGGCCGGCCCCTGGCTGCAGTGCACCACGACTCCCAGTGGATCTGCCTGCTCCCAGCCTCCTTTTCCTGTTCTTGTTTTGGCGTCCCTTGTGGCCATGAGAGAGGGTATGTGGGAGCCGCCCTGCATGAGTGCTGGGATTGTGTTGATGCCATGGAGGGCCTCACCTCCCGCTGGTTCATTCACTGCACTATGCTGCTCAGTGAGGAAGAGGCGATTGGAGGAGGCTGCTGGTCGTGTGGGCCTGGTCAAGGGCTGGCCTGGGTCTCCGGTGCATAGATGGAAGTCACCACTGCCTAGGCTCCCCAGTTCATTCTGTCTTCAAACTCCAGGTATCTGCCTTCAGCCCAGTCCCTAAATCAACCACAGGGACCTGGTTTCCTGGGCTCCAGGCCTCTCTCCACAGTCTCTCATGCCCAGTTCTCTTCCTGGTGCTGCCAAGCATGGGCCCTCCTTAGAAAACAAGCTCAAGATGGCTCACAGCCCTGCTCTGGCCACAGCACATACCTGCTCAGCTCCCTAACCACCATGGCTCCCCAGAGCCCCAAAATATAGTCCCTTATCTCAGTATGCTGTTTGAGACCTGTCAGGTGGGCCAGGCCTGCCCTCCCATGATGAGTCCTGTCCCTCCCTCCAGGCCCTCCCCATGCCCTGGACACACTCTGCCCCTACGTGGTGCCCTTGTCTCGTCCTCACGTCTAGAGGTCCTGAGGGCAGAGCCTGGGAGAGGCATCTCCCCCTGGACACGGCCCCTCTCCATCCCTCTCCTGCCTTGTGTGCCTGGCCCACCTGACCCGGGTGGCAGGAAGCAGAGGCCCTCCTGGTGTGGCTGTGTGCTCGCTCTAGGCTGCAGCAGCTGTCCGGGAAAGCTGGGGTGAGGCCATAGGTGGGCTGCCCATGAGCCCCTGTGAGTTCCAGCCCTTGCACCTCTGAGGGGGATGGGGAGAAAAGTGCTGGGGGCAGACCAGAGAGGCAGGTGGGCCAGCAATTGGGAGCTACCTTCTGCCCAGTGGTCACCTCACTGGATGCAAGCATCCTAGGTGACCTGCCCAGCCCCAGTTGGGGTCACCACCGGGCAGAGGCCTGGGGTCTGGACTTCGCCCAGCTGATGGGGGCAGGCCAGGTGGCAATGACTCCTGGCCAGAGCAAGTGCCTCATCCTGTGTCCTGCCAGCCACAGGCCCCGTGGATGTGCCCTTTGACCCTGGGACCTATGGGCGTGCACACCTGCACCTGTGATAGAGGAGGGGAGAACCTCAGAAATGCCACAGTCATCTCCTCACTGGTTTACAGACTGGGGACGGACGTGTCCACTGCCCCCAGCTGCCCAGCTGAGGTGTGAGGAGCAGCAGGAAGGCCAGGCCCAGTGAGGATTGCCTCCCAGGCCAAGAACGTGTTGCAGTAAATCTGTCTCTAGCTGGCAGAGGAAGGCCCAAGCCCAGCAGGTGTTTCTTGGTTTCTGGCCATAGTTTATGGTTTGCTGCACAACCACCTCAGGGCAGCCACAGAGATGCAAATTAAAGGACCTTTAAGGTTCCAGTCGCACAGTTTTGAGGACTAAGGAAAGCACCCCAAATTAGGTAAAAATGATAAAACCCAGTACTGGTAATGCTCTGATTAAATGTGACACATTGCAAGGGAGAGTGTAAGAAAGTTTATTGTTCCAGAGAGCAGCCTGGCAGCTCGGAAACAGCGTGCTGCCTTTGAACCAACAAGCAGCTCGGAAGCCCAATGTGCTGCCTTGGAACCAACAGACACACTTTAGAGGGGGCAGTGCCAGGGCTGAGCCTTGGATCTTCACCCTCGGCATAGCACTCTGCACGCACATCCTGACCTGGGATGAGTGGTAGCAACAAGTTGGGACAGAGCCAGGCTGGCCTCAGGGCTCACTCCTGCCCCTGGCAGGCGGGGCTGTGGGCTGTGGGCTCAGGGGGTCGACAGGTCTGGGTGTCTGAGGTTCTTTACTTGGCAGTCGGAGGACCTGGGGCACATGGCCTCCCCCTGAGCCTTAGTGGCCTCATACGGCTAGAGGGCTCATATTCAGGTTCCCCTGGGGCTCTGGCTCGGGGGCCATCCATTTCCAGGAAGAGTGGGCACCTGCCACGTCCCCAGGCAACCCCATACACACAAAGGCAGCCTGTGCCCCCGCTGCACACGATTGGCTGAGGACATGCGAACCTGCCAACTATGCTTCTCAGGAAGTTCTAGGAGATGCTGATGGGAGCCGCGGGGCTGCCTGGCAGGGTGCAAGCCCACTCCACACTGCTGCCCTGTGCCCTCCCTTGTGTGGCCAAAGGTGGAGTGGTGCTGTTGCTTTGTGCTGTTTGCCACAGACTTTGTGACCTGCTTACAAATCCCTTTCCTGCCCATTTCCTGAGAATTGGTGTTCTTAGCTCAGGTGACAAACAAACGTGGATTGGAATTCTAGCTTTGGGCTGTCTCCTTGACCCCTTTCCCTCTTGACCCCCTCTTCTGCAGTCACACCAGCCTCTTCTTTGTTTTGACAGAGCACCAAGCTTGCTCCCACCTCAGGGCCTTTGCACTTGCTGTTCCTACTGCCTGTGACATCCTTCCTTCCTCCTGGCCCACTCCCTCCTTTCATTCAGGCCTCTACTCAAGATGCCCCCTCCACAGAGAGGCCTGCCCTGACTCCCTCTGTTTCTTAACGATGCTCATCACCTGCACCCCCTTCCGCCATGGATTAGTAGATGATTGGCCTCCCTCACTGGATTGGAAGCTCCATTGGGAGGTCTTCACATTCTGTTCCTGCACTCCCAGCACCTGGCACTGGCCTGACATTTAGGAGAGGGCAGTAGATATTGTCAGAGAAATAGATCTGAGCTTCATGGGCCAGGCCATATGGGGGAGATGGTGAGCTCCCTGTCCCAGGAGGAATGCAAGAAGAGTTTGGGGTGCAAGGCCTTGTGTCAGCTGGATGAGTCATAGGCTCCTGTGATAGTCAGAGCTGGGCTCCTGTGGGTGGGCGCTAAGGGAGTCTCCAAGTATTTGTCATAGCCTCACGGAATAAACAGGCCCGAGAATAAAAGGCCCATATCTGCTGCCTTCAGAGGGAGGTTTGAAAGTAGAGCCCAGGAAGGGGGAGAGGGTTTCAGGTTTCCTGTTAGGCTCTGATAGAATCAGGGCAGGCAAGGAAAAGACAAGCCAGGCTTGGGGAGGGGCAAGTGGGCCCCCTGTGGCTGAGCCCACACCTCCCCTTTCTCCATAGAGTGAGTGCAGGAGCCAGGAGGGCCTCAAGTCTTAGGTCACGTGAGTGCTTACTTCACTGGCGGAGGGGCCCCACTATGGGAGCCCTGGCCAGCCTTTCAGACCCACTGGACTGGAGGGAGCTTCCTTAAACTGTGCACCCTGGAGGGCCCTCTCTTGCCTGCTAGAATCCCCTGCTCCAAGGCCAGAGGTGAAGGCTCAGAGGAGAGTGACTTGCCTGGGACTGCACAGCAAGTGAAGGGTGAAGGGAAGTTCAGGCACCCAGATCTGGCTTTAGGAGAGAGTGAGAGGGCCCCAGTCAGACCATGAGTTCAGGGGGTGGTGGCCCCTTGACACGCCACCAGATGCCTGCTTCTCACTGCGTCTTCATTGTGTCCGCAAGGCCAGCCCTCCTCTTGGCAGCTGTTCCTGACCCTGTCAGGCTGTGAGCCTCTCCCTTCTACGTTCTTGGTCTGGATGGGACAGAACCAAGACATGAGAAATGCTAATCAAAGGGGGCGAGAGAGCCTGAGACAGGCAGAGGGAAGGTCAGGAGCAGGTAGGCTTGACGCTGGGTGGCTGGCCCTGCAGAGGCTCACGTGTGGGTCAGCCCTGGAATTCTGGCCTCAGTGTCTGAGGAGCCTTGCCAACACCAGTGTCTTGACTTGGGGGGTGAGGGAGGGTGTGAGCACCCACCAGCTGAGGATGGAAGGAAGTGGAGAATTCAGTTGCCCTTGGCACCCGCTGCAAGGCCATGGAAGGACCGGGACAAAGAAGGGTGGATATGTGAGGGAGAGGAGCCTCCTGGAGAGTGAGAGCCATCAGGGCCAGGGGGTCTCTGCCTTCAACACCTTCTGAGGCTGCAGGACACCAAGAAAGGGTTGCAGGTGGGCTTGGCTGCAGTTGGAGGCTGGCCTGAGCCTGGGGTCCACTTGGCCACAAAAGCTGGAGCTGGCAACCTGAGCTGCTGGCCAGGCTCTGTTCATCTGTGTAGAACTCGAACCTTATGCAGAAGGGGAGAGGGCCTGAGCACTCCTCCAGAGACCCCAGAGCCTGTCACTCCAGGACTTCCTTACCTTCTGTTTGAGGGACTGGGCTGCCTGTTGGCCTCCCCGGACCCTGCAGTGAATAAGTGAGTCAGGTTCACCCCGAGACTGCTGGGGATGGGGGTGTCACTGACCCCGTCCCAGATCAAGGTCCCTCTGCAAAGGGATGTCTGTGTGGGGCTTCAACTCGGGCTCAGCTGTTACTGGCCATCACTTCTGGGTTCCCTTCCTCAGTTCCCCTGGAAAGTGACTGTTGCCAGGGGTCTGTGCGGTGGGGTGTGGTCCATGCTGGGGCGGCCCAGGAAGGGGAGGTCCCCACACTCATTGCCAGGCGGCCCGTGGCCTCATTTAAGCACTGCTCCCAGTAACACCTTTACTTGTTCCCTTTGGAATCATGCTCGTCCCATTTTCCAAGAGCGAACGAGGCTGAACGTGGTCGAGACCGGCTCAGGGTGTCAGAGAGCCAGACACTTAGCTGCGGAGTTGGGACACCCCTGGCCAGCCCCTCGTTCCACCGCTCTTCTCTGACTTGACCGCCAGTAACCCCTGCAGATGTCGGCGCCTAGTGGGTTAAGGGCCGGCGTCCGCTAGTAACCCCGGCCTCCATGCGGCGCCGCGGGGTGCAACCCGAGCCGCGGGCCGTGGGGGTGGGGCGGGGCTGGGGCGGGGCCCCAGGAGGCGGTGGCGCAGTCGGTGATTGGCCGCGCGCACTCACCCCATGCCCGGCCCGCGGCTACGCGGGGCGGGGCTGGCCAGCGGGGCGGGGCGGGGCCGGAGGCGGGGGCGGGACCGACGGGTAGCTCTGTTGCTCCGCGGCTTTAAAGCGCGTCGGCCCCCGCAGGTGGAGTCTGTGCTCGGAGGCCGGCAGGCCAGTCGCCTGGACGCCCCCGAGGGGCGACGGGCCCGAGCCGCGGAACCATGGACTGCACATTCGAAGGTATTTTTTGGAGGACTCCACCCCTTTATTATAGAGCTTAAATCTTCTCAGCGGGGTTCCATCCTCGGTGCCCTGATGGGAGGTGTACAGGCTCCCTGCTCTAAGAAGAGTAGGCACCCCACCCCCATGTCATGAGTAAGGGGGTGGCTTTCCCACATCTGCTCCACAGGGAGGAAGACCGCTTTTCCTTCTGTCTCCTGGGGCTCCCTTTTGGGGGGCACCTTGGGCTTGACAGACAGTGGGAGCCCTGGGTTCAGCCAGTGTCCTCTCTTGGCTTCAGTTTCCCCAACTATCAAAGGGGCTGGTGAAGCCTGGGGTCGGGGGTCCTGCGGGAGGAAGCACTCTGTTCATTATGACCTGCACAGACCTGGAGCGCCTGCCAAGTGTTTGTGTTTGAGTACAGGAGGGCTGAGCCTGGCACCCCGCAACCCCTTCCTCCATTGTGCCCTCCTGGCGGCCTGGGTCGTCCCCTGCAGTCACTTTCCTGCCTGGCACCTGTCAGTAGGAGGGACTCAGGTGACCTTGAGGCCCCCCTCCTTGCAGCTGTCCTGTTACAAAGTGTTTTGTCTGTCCTGTACAGATGGGGAGACTAAGGCCCAGTGAGAGGACACTTTTGCCAGAAGCCCAAGCTGGGGGTCTGGGGGACACCTGGGGCTCCCAGGGTTTGCTCATGGGTCCTGCAGAGCACTTTGACCCAGTGGATGACTCCCTCAGTGGGTTAGAGGGCCCTGGACTGACCCAGCCAGGCTGCTGGTTGCCAGCTAGGGGAGAGGGCTTGTGGCCAGGTTGGGCTGCCGCGGGGCTGTGTGTCCAGTCTGTATGAGGAGAGTCAGGACAGACGGCGTTGGCTTTCATTGAGGGGAGACTGAAGCCTGAATGGCCGGTCCCAAGGCTGCTTGGCTGCAAACAGGGCCTGGGCTTGTGCCCAGAACATTCAGGGACACACTGGTTGGCACACATATGGCCAGCAGTTGACTCTGCCCCAAGTCTCAATCTATTGCACAGAGAAATGGGTTGGCGAAGGCAGCTCTGAATTGAGCAGTCCTGGGCCTCTGCTTCGGGGGCCACTGGCATTGTCCAGTGTCGCAAGGCTGTTTGATGCACTGGGCAAAGCTCCAGATGTCCCAGGTGTCTGTGAGCGTGGGCTCTTGGGAGTGGCTTTTTGTTTCTGTGGCATTGCTCCCACATGTACACTGTGTGGGTAGGGGGCCGTGAAGACACATGACACCTGCTTCACTGCTGCTCACAGCTTTTCTTCCTCCCGGCAGACATGCTTCAGCTCATCAACAACCAAGACAGTGACTTCCCAGGCCTGTTCGACCCGCCCTACGCTGGGGGTGGAGCAGGGACCACAGACCCTGCCAGTCCAGATGCCAGCTCCCCAGGCAGCCTGTCCCCACCTCCTTCCACGATGAGCTCCTCACTTGAAGGCTTCCTGGGGACGACTAAGGCGACACCCCCACCCTTGTCGCCTCCCCAGCCTGCACCCACCCCCCTGAAGATGTACCCATCCATGCCTGCCTTCTCTCCGGGGCCTGTGATCAAGGAGGAGCCAGCGTCCCTGACTATCCTCCAGCCCACCACGCCCCAGCCCCTGCCCGGGGCTCCCCTGCCACAGAGCATTGGGGCTACCACCCCACCGCACTTCAGCTCTGCCCCCACTGTGGGCTACCCCAGCCCTCCGGGAGGCTTCTCCACAGGTAAGGAGGGCGTGTGGAGGTGGGAGTCAGGTGTTCTTGGTAGAGGAGTTTGCAGGCTTTAGCAGTCAGGCCCCTGCTCTGTGGCTGGAGGCGCCTGCTCACCAGCAGTTCTTGGGCTCCTGTAGATGAAACACTGCCCAGGGTCCACACCAGCTACCCTTCCACAGAACGGTTCTTGGGTGGGAGGCTGGCATACCCGCTTCAGAGCCCTGGGCAAAGCCATCCAGATAGGAACCCATAGGGGCAGTGACTCATGCCGGGTCACATGGTGATGAGGACCTGGGGGAGGGGTTGGAAGTGGGTTGCGACAGCCTGTGTCCTCAGCCCCAGCCTTCATCTCTGCAGGGACCCCTCCAGGGAGCAGCCCACAGTCACTGCCTGGCTTGCCACTGGCTTCCCTGCCAGGGGTCCCGCCCGTCTCCTTGCACAGCCAGGTTCAGAGCGCAGCCCCCCAGCAGCTGTTGACAGCCACAGCCACCCCTACGGCGGCCCCTGGAGCAACTGCTGTGACCTCCCAGATACAGCAGGTCCCGGTGAGGCGATCTGGCTGGCATCAGGGAGGTGGTGGCCCTGGGCCCAGACCTATAGCCCACTGCTGAGGCCCCTACTGTCCTTAGGTCCTGTTGCAGCCCCACTTCATCAAGGCAGACTCATTGCTCCTGACGACCGTGAAAACAGATGTGGGAACTCCCTTGAAAGCAGCAAGCATCCGCTCCCTGGGCCCTGGCACTGCTGTGCAGGCAGCGCCCTTGCAGGTGGGGGGCTCGAGCGGGGTGGGGTTGGGTGGCTTGGGTGGGCTGGGGAGGTGGCTTGGGCGGGGTGGGGAGGGGCGGGGTTTGCTCACGTCCATGTCCACCTGCTAACTGTGCCTGGCCTTGCAGACCCTGGTGAGTGGTGGAGCCATCCTGGCCACAGTGCCGCTGGTAGTGGACACTGACAAGCTGCCCATCAACCGACTTGCCAGCGGCAAGGCTCCAGGCTCGGCACAGAGCCGCGGCGAGAAGCGTACAGCCCACAACGCCATTGAGAAACGCTACCGCTCTTCCATCAACGACAAGATCGTTGAGCTCAAGGACCTGGTGGTGGGCACTGAAGCCAAGGTGTGGGCTGAAGCCCTAACAGGGCAGCTCTGGGAAAGGAGGCACCTGGGAGGAAGAGGAGGATGGAGCTGGGCAGACAGTCCTGGGGCCCCAGCCTCCTTGGGCCTGGTGGCTCTGTTCAGCTGAGCTTCAGGGAAGCCCCAGGTGGCACAGGCTCTTCCAGGTGCTGGGGATTCAGCAGAGGACAGAGATCCTGCTGTTGAGTAGCCGACGTTCTAACAGGGTGTGGGGTGCCAACAGATCTGAGTTGGGGTGCACCAGGTGGCATAGGTGCTGTGCTAGAGAGAAGGGGGATGGGGGAAGTTGCAAACCTGAATTGGGTGGTCAGGGAAGGCCTCACAAAGGTGATGCAATGTGTGAACAGAGACCTGGAGGAGGTGAGGGGGTGAGGCATAAAGGTGGGATGATGTTGACAGCAGTCAGCCAGGTGCTGTTGTCTGTATCTTACTTACCTGGGTGGCAGGTTCTAGGGAAGCAACGTTCCAGGGAGTAGGAACAGCAGATGCAAATGTCCTGAGGCAGTTGTGTTGCAAAGCAGCCCTGCCCCCTCGCTTCAGTGCCCAGCTCTCTGGCCTGACCACTTGTGCCATCTCCCTCTCACCCTTGCAGCTGAATAAATCTGCTGTCTTGCGCAAGGCCATCGACTACATCCGCTTCCTTCAGCACAGCAACCAGAAACTCAAGCAGGAGAACCTTAGTCTACGCACTGCTGTCCACAAAAGCAGTGAGTGCTGGCCCTCTCCACGCCTGGCCTCACTTGAAGTTCTTACCCTGCAAGGGCCCTTCACCCTCTCTTTGGCCCTCCCTGACCCACAGCTCCCCCAGGTCCTGAGCTCTAATTTGGGGTGAGGTGGGCTGTGGAGCTGTCACTCCAGCCTGCTCCTCTCTGGCCCACAGAATCACTGAAGGACCTGGTGTCGGCCTGTGGCAGTGGAGGTAGCACAGATGTGCCCATGGAGGGCATGAAGCCAGAGGTGGTGGACACCCTGAGCCCGCCCCCCTCAGATGCTGGCTCGCCTTCCCAGAGTAGCCCCTTGTCTCTTGGCAGCAGGGGTAGTAGCAGCGGTGGAAGTGGCAGTGATTCAGAGCCTGACAGCCCGGTCTTTGAGGATGGCCAGGTGGGGCCTGCAGTGTTGTTCCCTTCTTGTCATCTAGCAACTTCCTCTGAGCCCCATGACTGAGTCATGTTCCTTACATATCCCACCTCTCCTTTTATAGACAGACTAAAGGCAAGGCTGAAGGGTTCCCACAGTGAGGCAGAGGGCAGAGCTAACCCCTCCTTCCCAGAGCCGTGCTCTCTGGGTCATGCCACCCCGTTCTCAGCACCCTGCCTGCCCCCCCCAGGTGAAGCCAGAGCTGCTGCCCGCCCCCCACAGCCAGGGCATGCTGGACCGCTCTCGCCTGGCCCTGTGTGCACTCGTCTTCCTCTGTCTCTCCTGCAACCCCTTGGCCTCCCTGCTGGGCAGCCGGAGTCCTGCTGGCCCCTCTGACACCACCAGCATCAACCACCGTCCCGGGCGCAGCATGCTGGGTGCTGAGGGCAGAGGTAGGGTGGAGGAGGGGGGCTCTCGTGGACGTGGATCCCATCCTGTGGGCTTGGGGCTCTGGATTTCCTGGGTGCCCAGCCTCTGTGTCCCCAGCCTCTGTCTGCCCCCAGATGGCCCTGGCTGGGCCCCGTGGCTGCTGCCCCCACTGGTCTGGCTGATGAATGGGCTGTTGGTGCTCTTCTCCTTGGCGCTTCTCTTTGTCTACGGAGAACCAGTCACTCGGCCTCACTCGCGCCCTGCCGTGCACTTCTGGAGGCATCGCAAGCAAGCTGACCTGGACCTGGCCCGGGTAAGCGGCCGGACCCTGGGGGATGGGAGCAGCCAGGGCCGGGACCCTGAGCAGTGCCTGGGAAGGTGCTGGGCATACTGTGGACCTCTCCTGTTCTCTTCACTCCTGTCTACCCCTCCGGCTCCTGCAGGCCCCAGGGGGCCCAGCCTGTGCTGCTGGGGATGGTGTAGTCCTCGCGGGGGGCCCAAGGTGGAGGAGTAGCACAGCCCCACGTTTCTCACCTGAAAACCCCTCACCCCCAGGGGGACTTTGCCCAGGCTGCCCAGCAGCTGTGGCTGGCCCTGCGGGCCTTGGGCCGGCCTCTGCCCACCTCCCACCTGGACCTGGCCTGCAGCCTGCTCTGGAGCCTCATCCGCCACCTGCTGCAGCGTCTCTGGGTGGGCCGCTGGCTGGCCGGCTGGGCAGGGGGCCTACGGAGGGACAGGGCCCTACAGGCAGATGCTCGCACCAGCGCCCGTGACGCGGCCCTCGTCTACCACAAGCTGCACCAGCTGCACACCATGGGTATGCGGGCAAGGGCTGGGCCCCTGGGTCCTGCTGTCTCCACACCACCCTTGGCCTCACACCCTCTTATCTTCCAGGGAAGTACTCAGGTGGGCACCTTGCTGCTGCCAACCTGGCGCTGAGTGCCCTGAACCTGGCTGAGTGTGCGGGAGATGCTGTGTCTGTGGCCACACTGGCTGAGATTTACGTGGCTGCCGCGCTCAGGGTCAAGGCCAGTCTGCCCCGGGCCTTGCATTTTCTGACAGTGAGTAGGTAGTTGCCACTGGGGTCTCTCTGGGTGGGTGAGGGCTTCACAGAAAGGCACATGATTTTGGGGGCGGCTGAGGGCCTGCTGGGGTCTTGGCCAGGGTTCAGTGTGACGGCCCGTTCCCTCCTCAACAGCGCTTCTTCCTGAGCAGTGCCCGCCAGGCCTGCCTGGCACAGAGCGGCTCAGTGCCCCTTGCCATGCAGTGGCTCTGCCACCCTGTGGGCCACCGTTTCTTCGTGGATGGCAACTGGGCCCTGTGCAGCGCCCCGAGGGACAGCTTGTACAGCGTGGCTGGGAACCCAGGTGCCTTCTCACCCTGGGCCCGTCTCTGTGCCCACCCCTTTCCCCATAGCTGGCCACCTCCTGGGTCCCCTGTTCCCATTTCTCATGCCTATCCCTGGTCAGTCACTTATCCCCTGCCTCTCTGCTGTCCCTGCCCACCCTGGCCTGCTGCCCGCCATCTAGTATGGCCATGGGGATATGCAGACGGGGAGGCCAGCCTGGCTCTGTCTCAGCTGGGGCTCTTCAGAGGCAAACAGGAAGACGGGGTCGGGGGGTCAGGGGGCTGATTCAGGAGGTGCTCCAGACAACATCACCATACAATGAGGAGGTTGGAAAAGGGCGTGCATCCCAGGTGGGTTATCCTGTCCACAGGTGGGCAGAGTATTTATCCACCAGCTTTCATTTGTCTCAGAGCCAGGCCCACCGGTGCCCAAGAAAGAGCCCTAGTGCAGGGAGGTATGTGTGCACAGGAGGGGTGGGGCCATTCTTGCCCCTCCACTTGCTCACTCTTCTCCACAGTGGATCCCCTGGCCCAGGTGACTCAGCTGTTCCGTGAACATCTCTTGGAGCGAGCACTGAATTGCGTGGCCCAGCCCAGCTCCAGCCCTGGATCAGCCGAGGGGGACAAGTGAGTGTCTCCATGCGCCTCAGCAGGCCAGCGCCCCCTGCCCAGTGGAGCCTGGGAGAGGCTGTGTCCAGCCAGGGACCCTGTGGGTGGCCAGAGTTGGGCCACTGTGGCCTTAGGTGCATTTCGGTTCCTCTCTGGGCCTCAGTTTCCTACCAGCCCGGCAGGAGGGGACAGAGGCTCTTGGAGGAGCCAGGAGGCCAGGCTGTGCTGTGTGCAGAGGTGAGGACCCCTGCCAGCCATCCTGACCGCCCGTCTTCTCCTGCCACAGGGAGTTCTCAGATGCCCTGGGGTACCTGCAGCTGCTGAACAGCTGTTCGGACGTGGCCGGGGCTCCTGCCTGCAGCTTCTCCATCAGCTCCAGCATGGCTGCCACCCCTGGTGAGCTCCCTGGCCTCCCCACCTGTGACACCCTCAGTCCCAGAGCCAAGCGGCTCAGCCTCAGGTGCAATGTGGCTGAGTTTCTGCCCCCTGTGCCCCCTCTGCAGGCACAGACCCGGTGGCCAAGTGGTGGGCCTCTCTGACAGCTGTGGTGACCCACTGGCTTCGGCGGGATGAGGAGGCAGCCGAGAGGCTGTACCCGTTGGTGGAGCACCTGCCCCATGCCCTGCAGGAATCCGAGTGAGCACAGGCTGCATGCTTGTGCCCCACCCCCAACCCTGCCCCCAGCTTTGTTCTGTGTCCTTGGGGTCCAGCCATGTTCTTCCCATGAAGCCAGAACCAGGGCAGAGGGAGGTCCGACCATGACACTTCTGCCTTGGTCCCAACAGGAAACCCCTGCCCAGGGCGGCTCTGCACTCCTTCAAGGCTACCCGGGCCATCCTAGGCCGCGGGAAGGCTGAGTCTGGCCCAGCCAGCCTAGCAATGTGTGAGAAGGCCAGTGGGTACCTGCAGGACAGCCTGGCCACCACACCAGCCGACAGCTCCATTGACAAGGTAAGGGCTGGGGCCAGGGGCCTGGCCTGTCTCAGGGGCCTTGGCCTTTCCATTCCCTGGATGGTCCCCCTTGGGCTGCAGAAGACTGCAGGGTCAGCCCAACAGCACAGGACTGGGGACCTGGCTGGCCTTACCTTCTGGCTAAGGCTTGGGTCCAGGGGAGAGTGGCTGCTCCCTCTGGCCTCAGTGTCGCCCTCTAGGAGGAGGGTGGGGTGAACATGTGGCAGGGCCCTCCTTGGAGGCTGCCCTGCAGGCCGGTGGGGGCATGGGGACCTGGAGAGCGGGCGGCCCCGCGGTGCATTGCTGTTGCATTGCATGTGTGAGGCGGGTGCAGTGCCTCGGCAGTGCAGCCCGGAGCCGGCCCCTGGCACCGCGGACCTCCAGCCTTCTTTCCCACAGCCAGAGGCCCTGACTCCTGCCCTGCCTTACCCACCATCCCCAGGCCATGCAGCTGCTCCTGTGTGACCTGCTCCTTGTGGCACGCACCAGCCTCTGGCAGCGGCAGAAGCTGCCGGCACCCACCCAGGCCTCGCAGGGCCCTGGAGGTGGGGCCCAGGCCTCTGCCCTCGAACTTCGTGGTTTCCAGAGGGACCTGAGTGGTCTGAGGCGTCTGGCACAGAATGTCCGGCCTGCTATGCGGAGGGTGAGTGCCCACGGGGCCCTGACTTGTGATGGGGACAGACATGAGGTGTCTGAAGGGAGCGAGGGCCTGACCTGAACCTCTCCTGGCCCCTCCTGCCCAGGTGTTCCTACATGAAGCCACTGCCCGACTGATGGCAGGGGCCAGCCCGGCAAGGACACACCAGCTCCTGGATCGCAGCCTGAGGAGGAGGGTCGGCCCCTGCAAAGGAGGTGAGAAGAGCGGCTGGCCCATTGGGAAGGGTCACAGGCCAGGTGAAGGCTGCAGTGGGAGACCATAGACACACAGGAGCCTCAGGACTTCGAGGTGGCCCCCGATGGGAGCCCTAATCTGAAAGGGGATGACCTTTGTGGAGCACTCACTCTGCGCTCCAGGGGCAGGCGCCGAAGGGACCAACTGCACGGAAGGAAGCCCGGCAGCCCCACACGTGGGGCCGCACGCTGGAGCGGGGGGGGGGGGGGGGGGGGGCGGGGCCGGGGTCCGAGCCCCACCCCCGGCGCGGCCCCGCCCCTGATGTGCTCACGTGCATGTGCGCAGGCGCTGCGGTGGCAGAGCTGGAGTCGCGGCCCACGAGGCGGGAGCAGGCCGAGGCTTTGCTGCTGGCCTCCTGCTACTTGCCACCCGGCTTCCTCTCAGCGCCCGGGCAGCGCGTGGGCATGCTGGCCGAGGCGGCGCGCACTCTCGAGAAGCTCGGTGACCGCCGGCTGCTGCACGACTGTCAGCAGATGCTCATGCGCCTGGGCGGTGGGACCACTGTGACCTCCAGCTAGACTCCTGCCGGCGGTCCTGCCCCAGAGCCTGGTCTCCGTCTCAACGGCCAAGGGCAGCGCCGGAGATCCGGGGCTCACGCCCAGTCCACGGACTGCACGGCCCTTGGGAGGCTGGAGACCCTCGGAGACGTCTGCTCTTTACTGCGGGCCTCTTCAGCCCGCTCCCGCACTCGGCGCTGGGTGGCCAGGATAGTGCTGGCCCCTGGTGGCCGGATGGGGGATTACAGGGGCCTGCCGCCGCCGCCGCCGGATGTCACGTGCTCCCAGTGACACCCGCTCCTGGGTGTCTTGGGCTTCCAGTCCGCAGCTTTCCCCCTCCCTCCAGAGAGAAGAGAGGGGTGCGTTTCACCGAGCTGAGGGACCCTACCCCCGGTGCCTCCCTCCCATATGGGGAGAGCTGTGCATAGTGTAGATCTGAGTGCACCAGCCTCCTGGCCTCCAAGGCTCAAGCGTTACTTTGCCTTTTGCAGACTTTATTTTCATAGGTTGAGAAGTTTTGTACAGAAAATAAAAAATGAAATTATTTATAATCTGGGTTTTGCTCCTTTGGGGAGAGGCTAACCAGAGGGGATTCTTTGGGCCTTCCGTCCCCGAGCACCCAGGCAAAGGCTTCCCATTCCCACCTGCCCTTCTGTTTGGGAGGCCTGGCTTTATTCCCTCCAGCTGACCTTGGCCCTGGCGATCTCTCTCATCTCCTAACCCTTAGGGCCCTTGTGGTCTCAGCTTTTCCTTCTTGCTTCCCCTCCCAGCTTCTGCCCCCTTCAGGTCCCAGAATTACAAGTCCTTGGGAATCTGTGTTGACTGGAGGAACTACAACCTGTGTCTCCCTGTGTGTCTGGGTGTATCACCAGCCTGACCCCTGTTCCCCTCATCTGAGGCCACACAGCTGTGGCAGGGCAGCAGGGGCTTCTCTCCCTGACTGCTCATTCCTGTCTCTCAGCCCTCCCCTAAAGCCTGGACCCTCTCCCAGCAGAATCTGGTCAGAATCCAAGGGCTGCAGAATTCCAAAACAATCGTTGTATCTTTATTGACTTTTTTTTCTGAATGCAATGACTGTTTTTTTTTTTTACTCTTAAGGAAAATAAACATCTTTTAGAAACAGCTCGATACACACAATCTTCAGTGTGAAGCAATATACTAATAAGAACACTAGTCGTCTTAACATTTACAGTCTTCATATATATTATATATATGTATATGTATACATATATATACACTATATAACGAGGCTGGATATAATACACACGTTCACCATTTTACAGTCATATGTACAGGAAGTTGCTAGGGCGGCCCCAGGCTGGGGCTGCGTCAGGCCTATCGAAGCGTGGACAGAGCTGAGGACACGGACAGACAGGCGGACGAACTGGTGGGCACTGGCCCGGGGCGGTGGTGGCTGCATGGGGAAGGGGCAGCGCGGGAGCCACCTTCCCAGCAAGGGCCCCGTGCTAAGGGGCGCACGACGCACAGTGGCGACACACGGAGAAGCGAGCATGTTCCCAACATATATACATTCTATGTGACATATATATAGAGGGGCACACAGGTGTGTACATGGATCTAGCGCTGTCTCCGCTCCCGTGCGAGTGGCGCTGCGGCCCCTGGAGACGGTGGTCGTGCGGAGGGTTGGTCACGCATCTGCCGGGGATCGAGACTCCTGCGCTCCCAGGCTGGGCTCCAGGTATGGGGTGGGCTGGAAGGGAGACGAGAAGAAGCCAGCGGGGGCAAGTCGGCCCACGCCCAGGAAGGTCGCATCCCTCGAGCACAGACCCCAGATGCTCAGCTCTCCAGACCTTCACGCAGGTTTTGGCCAAGGCGGGGCAGTTACGGCACACAGCCTCCAGCCCCTCCTGTGCGGGTCAGGACTCGCCAATCCCCTATCCCTACCCACCCCCAGGGTGTCCGGCTGCGAGCCACGACTGACCCACGTGGAATGTTACCACGTCATCCTGGAACTTTCAGGGGAGAAGTGTGTCCCCAGGCTACAGGCCTCCCAGCCCCGTCAGAGTCTGGGTTTCCCAAGAGGTCTGGCCGCTCTGCGGGCTAACCCCTTTTCAAGCCTAGCCGGGGAAGGGGGGCGAGAAGGCCCTGTGCCATCCGGTGCCAGGAGCAGACAGATCCGGAACGTGTTTTCTACCCAACCGGAGACCACTAGCTTCCGCCCAAGGCGGCCAGATCCAAGATTCGGGTTCCGGATCAGGGATCCGTTCAGGACCTGCGCCGGAAGCAGCGCAAAGGCCCGGGGGCTACGCCTGCGGCTCCTCTCCTCGGCGGCGGGCTGGCTGGCTCCGGCTGCTCCTCTGGCCGGGAGTGGATTACAACGGCAGCCTCTGCGGAAAAGAGACACGAGGCGCGCTGCCTATGGCGGTGCACGTGCCGAGGGGTCAACCCCTCCGGACCCGCCCCGGACCCGCAGTGAAAGCGAAGCCCTGCGGGCAGCTTGACCTGGAGGCTGGCCTCCGCGCCCCGCCCCCAGGCTGGGCCCGCCCCCGGCGCACGCGGGAGTTTAAGTGGCCCGGGGCTCTCGCGTGCGTACCCGCCACCGCCAGGTCTGCCTGGAGCCGATGGGCTCGCGGCGGGGTATGCTCTACAGCCTGGGCACCCCCCCCAAGGGGGGCTCGCGGTCACTCACCTTATGTTTGGGGCATTTCAAAGAAAAGTTCTCTTCAATGAATATACAACCTACGAGCAAACAGAAGTTCGTGCGGTCAGAACCGGCGTCGTGTGTGGCCGGGAGCGGGGCACCCACGGCCCCGGATGCCCCCGCTTGCGGGTTTTTTTCAAAGAGTAAGTCAAACTCTGCCTGCCCTCCAGCCCCGCTGGCTTGCCTGTCCTTTACTCTCCCCTCCCCCTGGGACCCCTTCTCGTCATTGGGAGGCCTCCCCTAACTCTCCAGCCTGTCCCCCTGCAAACAGCCAATCCAATCCAACAGCACATCCCTTCTGCCCCGCCCTGGCCGGCACTGGGGGTGGCCCTGCTGAAGGCAGACGGGGCGGGAGCAGAGCTGGGAAGGCTCCAGACCTCGTCTGGGTCCAGCAGCCTCAGCTGAGCTGCTAGCTGACCACAGCCACCTGGGTGGGCTCCGCCCGCCAACGCTTGTGCGCCTTCATGAGACTTAGTAATACAGCTAATATAGCAGCGGCACAGCCCGCCCTGCCTCAGGCCTGCTCCCTGCCTGGGGACACTGGCCACCTCCCTCTTTGCCATCCCCCCAGTGCGGCAGCCCCTGCTTCCTGTGTCAAAGCCTCTGGGGGCTCCCAGGGTGGTGGGAATGGGGAGAGTCCTGGCAGGGGAGGCGTCTGCTCTGTCGTTGTGTGGCAGGGTTGTCATACCCTCACCTCCTTCCAGGGCAGCAGGGGGTGGGGAACAGAGGTCCTGGGGCCTCCTTGAACTGAATCAGTGCTACCTTCTCTGGGTTGTGTGCATGACCTCACTGCCTGCCCTAGAGAGCTGCAGAAAGAAATGACTCTCCCCTTTGCTTCACAGATGGGGACCTGACTGCAGGCATGGAGGGACGCACGCAGGCCACGCATGAAGGATGCCACCAGGATCAGGGGCTCCAGGCTCTTTGGCCTAAGCAGTCTGTGCTCTGCGTGCCTGGCAATGGTAAGTACTCTATAAATGCCCACAGAACAGATGAGTGAGTGAGCGGAGAGAACAGGGCAGATACAGGGAGCCTGGCATGGCTCTGCTTCCCCCTTCCACAGCTTCTGTTTTGAATTTCCTCCCTTTCCATCCCACTCAGTTTTTGTCACTGAACTGTATTTCTCCCCTTTTTTCCCCAACCCAGTGAACTCCTATTCAGACTTCAAAGGCCCAGCCCGGTAGCCCTGCTCTTTGAGGCCTGAGATCCTCCCCAGCTCTAGGCACCCCTAGGCGACAGCAGCTCACATACAGCGTTCAACCTTGTAGTCTATGCTTCTCCAGCAGGTGGCTGGGGACTGACGTGTCTCACCAGCATTGCCCAGCAGAGGGCCTGGCTGAGAAACACCAGAAGACAAAAAACTGCTGGGGAAGCTGGGTGGCGGGGGTCGAGTGGGGCTGGTTTAAGGAGCTGCGCACGCATCCCCCGACCTCCTGTCCACTAGGTCTGACTCTTACCTGCATCGCTGGCACACGGGTAATGGTAGGTGTGGAGGCATCCTTTGTGGCAGCACCCTATGGTGGCCCCTGCTTCTTGGCAGCTGGAACAAGTCTGGTGAGGAGAAAGGGAAGACAGGTGAGTCTGCAGCTGAGGGGCCTGGGAGGCCCCCACCCCTTTCTCTGAACAGGCTCTCGAAAGGCAGCTGTGGGGGAGCTCAGGATGGTCATCAGCACCTTGGGTGGGGCACTCTCTGGGTGGGAGACCTCATGCATAACCATAGGAGTCTCTGTGTGGGCGAGTGACAGCTTGGCCACCGTGTACTGTGTGACGTCAGCCGAGTGCCATGGCTCTTCCCACCTGGTGTGTACAGTGGGGACGGCTTCTGCCTCACAGGATAGTTTCAAAGACTCAAGGAGTGACTCTGGGGACCCAGCGGGTGACAGGAACTCACGAGGCCAGTCACCACCCAGCAGTGCCCTCGCTTGCCAACTCCTCCCCACTCTCTCAAGGTGGGCTGCTTTCATGGGCCTACTCTACAGTGAAGTTGGGGCTCCCTCCCACTCCAGGAAAGGTGGTGAGAATTGTTTTTCGCCCTTTCTGGTGGCAGAAGCAGCACTGAACCAAGTCAGAGGCCCCACCCTGAGGGGCCATTCACCACCCCCTGCCAGGACTTGGGAGGGGATAACACAGCTGGTGCCTGGATGCGGGGTGCATGTGAATCCCAGGCCAGCCAGCAGGGCAGCCAGGCCACTCTGGGTCTCAGAAATGGGTCTGCTGAGCTTGAGGGCTGCCTGCAGGGCGACCAACTTGGAGAAGATGGCAATGCCAAGAAGGCCCTTGGAAGAGCAAAGCAAAACCCGAGGCCTGGGGAGGGACACACCCCAGATCCTGAAGACCCCGGGGCCCCCACTGCAGCAGAGGCCTGAGATGGGGGAGGGGAGCAGAGAAGGGAGCAGGCCCACGCCAGGAGGCTGAGTCCCAGAAACCAGTAACTGCAGTTTGATGCACCAGGTCCGTGTGGAAGCCACCTCCTTGTAACGACCTGATGGCACTGGCATCATCGTTCATTTTACCCAGGTGAGTGATGAGAGCTCAGAGAAGCCCAGTGAGTTGCCCGAGGGCACATAGCTCAGGAAGAGCTGGACAGGGCTTTGAGACCAGCAATGGAGCTAGGGCACAGGCTGGCCATCATGGTGCTGTGCTGCGGGGGCAGAGGTGGGTGGGCTCCTTCCCAGGACTTGGAGGGGAAACCCACTCCCAGCAGCAGGGAGAAGCCAGGGATGGTCTCCACCCTTCCTGGGCCTAGGAACACCAGTGTTCATATGCTGCTTCTGGATGGTGGTGTCTTTCTGATCAGGGCTGAGTCTCCAGGCCCCCTATTTCTTGGCTCACAGTGGGGTGATGAGGCAGGAACAGGACCCCAGACCCGGCCCAAGTGTTCCACCCACAGTGGCCCTTGGATGTTCTGATGTCTGAAGAGTGACAGTGGGCTCCTCAGGCTGATGGCTTCTCACACCCCGTCTGCAGAGGCCCCTCAAACCCTGGCGACAGGCCTCTAGACTTGGAAGCAGGGCCTCAGGCCCTCCTGAACGCAGCTCGCACATTCCGACCTTTCCCCCTGGGGGCGGCCAAGGGCCCCAGCAGTTCAAGGGAGAGGCGGACCCCCAGGCGGTAGGCATGGTGTGACTCAGGGCTGACAGGTGGTGTGGGGGCTGCAGCAGGGGACACAGAAAGGCGCACCCCTAGAGGCCTGCACAGGAGTTTGGATCCGGCAGAGAGCTGATGGGTGCGAAGGTGGGAGCAAAGGCCTCTACTGTGTGGGTGTGGGGAGTGTCTGGCCATCCACACGGCCATACCCTGCTGATGGGCTTGGCGCCCTGAGACACAGTGGACAGTGACTTGCTGGGGTCATGGAACTGGCTCCCTGTAGAGCTGGGACTGGAGTTGGGGTCCACACGACTCCAAGACCACCTTAAGCCACCAAGCTCCGAGGCAGAAGAGGGTTTCAGGGGGACAGGTGGCCCTCAGAGACCTGGGCTGCCGGAGGCGAGAGGGATGAACCATGATCTGGGGAGTGCCAGACACTGCTTGTCTTCCCAGGGTGTCCTCCAGGTGGGGTGCTACTCCCGTGAGCCCCTCAGATGCTTGCCTGGCTGCTAGTTCCAGCCAGCTCAGCCCAGGAGCATCTCTCTAGCAGGGAGGCTCTTCTTATCCTTCAGTGACTGGAGTGGACACTTGCTGGTGACCAGTGAACATCCCTCCCCCCAGTTCCAACCTTCCAGGGCCGCTCCCAGGGTGGGAGACGTGGGACCCGTTATGGAGGATGGCACAGCGGGCAGAGATGGGACCACCAGGCCAAGTGCTCCAGTACTTAACAGCCATGTGACACCAGGAAAGCACAAGGCCACTCAGACCCCCTGGGTCTGCCTCAGTCCAGCAGGCCAGTGACGTCAGTGAGGTCAGACCGAAGCTCCCGGAACAGGCAACTGAGGAAGGACCAGGGTCAGCCTCCACCCAAGCTCAGACAAGGTGTAGAAGCAGCACAGCCGGGTCGGGGCTGCAAGGATGTGCACCTCGGGGATAGGCTACCGGCACTTTCTGGAGGGGATCTGAGTGTGGGTGTTATTGTTCAATGGAGGGAAACACCTGAACCTATTTCAAGGAAGCTGGGAAGGAGACCATGATGAGAAGCAAGGAGGAAAGGAGAACTGAGCAGGGAAGCACAGGGGCCCCAGGCTGTCAGGCCAGGAGGGCCTTCCTCCATCAGGGTGGAGGCTGGCAGAGGATTGCCCCAGCAGGGAGAGGTCCCGGACCACATCATCTGGTAGCAGAGGATCAGGAAACAGGGAGATGTGGACAGCAAAGTCGTCTCCCTGGTGACAGCCAGCACAGGGCTGCTCGTCGGGGCTGGGGGAGTGGGGACCAAGAGGGAGTAGGTGGGCAGGCAGGGAGCATGCAGGGCAATGAGCTGGAGGGCGGCATGGTGGGTACCTGCCCAGGAGACACTGGACGGCAATGTGGTGAGGGAACAGGAGCATGGTCCACAGCAGGGAGCTTGTGGAGCAAGACAGCTGCAGTAACCAGAGTGACAGTCACTGCTGGGACGTGACATGCTAGTGTTGTCGGAGAACTGCCACTGTTACAGTCCGAGCAGATAAGTCATGGGCTCATGGGTAGGCCAGGCACAGGTGTGACAGCTTGATGGGACTGTTAGGCCCGCTTTAGAGATGAGGAAACGGAGGCACAGAGAAGTTAGGCTATGTGCCTAG
The DNA here is from genome assembly GCA_007570785.1 of Antilocapra americana. Taxonomy (NCBI): domain Eukaryota; kingdom Metazoa; phylum Chordata; class Mammalia; order Artiodactyla; family Antilocapridae; genus Antilocapra; species Antilocapra americana. Next base: position 20,383,324 of record ML664177.1, on the reverse strand, counting down.
ACGCACACAGCGACCACAGTTTCTCTGGGGCGTTTCAGGGCCTTGCAGGAAAGACTCCTGAACCACCCTACTGACAAGGGCTGACCGTCCAGCCACCTGTTGTTGGAGGGGCTCTTTCTCCGAGGCCCTGATTCACCTCAGATCATAAGAGGCAGGCAGTTCTGAGGCCCCTTGTCATCTGGGGACTCAGCTGATTACTGAAGACAGGTGTCAGGAGGGCGCGAGGGCTTCCTGCAGCTGGAAGGAGTCAGCTGAGAGAGTGGTGGGTGCAGGCTGAGTGGGCAGCAGGGAGGTCTAGGACAGGGTGGGCAAGTGTGTCCTGCCTTGGTCCAGGGGTGCCTCTGCTCTCTGGTTAAGTGCCCCGGACTCATTTGTGACTTGGTCTGTTTAGCCCCACACCACAGCTCTGGAAAGAAGGCCTGCCTGACTGCCTGCAGAACCTGAGGACCCCACCCGGCGGGACTGGCCTCTTACCATGTCCAGGGCCATCTTCATGGCCTCTTGCAGCCCAAAGAGCTTCCCAGCCACCAGGTAGACCCCGCCTGTCCACACGGCACAGGCCTCATGCACCCAGTGCTCCTGGGTGTCCCCGCCAGGCTCGGCCGGCGGCTCCTTGCTGCACTCATGCTTGCGGCTCTTGTCAGCTGGGGCTGCCTCCTCACTGCCATCCCCCTGACCATCACAGCAGTAGCAGCTCTGCAGTCGCCGGGACAGGCCCCGGGCACTGGTGCGCAGAGAGCCCTGCTTGACCGGATCAGCTGGGCCATCAGGCCTTGGGGGCTTTCCGGTGGTGGTGGTGGCAGCAGCAGACACAGCAGCTGGGCACTCAAGGCCTTTGAGTGTCCTCTCAAGAGGCAGCGGGGTCTCCTCACAGGTGCCCTCCAGCCGCACCTTCTCCTTGAGTTTTGGCTTCTTTTTGGGGAGGCAGTGTTCAGGGTAGTAGGGCCCACAGAGGTCCCCGAGGTCCTTGAAGTTGGCCGGGTTTTGGCAGAGGCAGCAAACAAGGCAAGAGGTACTCAGGGCCTTGGAAACCACGGGCCCCAGGTGCATGGTGGAGGAAAGGGGCAGGGAGGGCCGAGGCTGTGGGACAGAGCCTCCAGGGAGCGTGGCTAGGGAGGCCCCAGCTGCGTCCAAGGAGAAGGAGCAGGACGAGGAGGAGGAGGAGGAGGAAGGCTTCCTCTGGGGTTGGGGCTCCTCTCCGGGGGAGTTGACAACAGTGCACACGGTGGTGAACGCACCCCGCTTCTCTACCCGCACGAAGGGCGAGAAGGCGGGGGTGCGGCTGTCTGCCCGCAGCCGCTTGCAGGAGGAAATGTACTTGAGGCGGATTTCAGGCTCGGCGGGATCCAGGGGCAGCACCTGCTGCTGCTGCCGCCGCCGCTTAGCACGCCCCTTACAGGGTGAGGTGGTGCTCTTGGCCCGGCCCCGGGTGAGGCGCTTCCGCTTGGAATAGCTGCTGTAGTTGGCATGGCCCGGCTGCTTCTGTGCCCTCGTCTGGGGTTGGCAGGGCCGGCCCTCTGGGGGCTGAGCGGCCAGGCCCAGCTCCTCTGTCTTTGGCTTCTTGCCTCCTATGCCAGAGCTGTCCTCGCTGCCCCCCTGTGTGCCATTGGCCCTGTCTCGGGGAGTCAGCAGCAGAGTTGGGCTGAGGTGGGGCCTTTTCTCCAGGGAGCCTTTGGCGAGTCCAAGGGCCCCAGCTCTGCCTTTCCGGCTTCTCTTCTTAGGCGCCAGGGCAGTGCCCCCGGGCAGCAGGGCCTCTGGGGACGTGAAGGCCTCCGTTTTGAAACCATCGGTCAAGGACAGTTTCTTACTGTTCACGAGTTTGCCTTTTAAGGATCTATTGGTTGGATTTCTGCACAATGGCTGGGCCCCCGGATCTGCCGGGAACTTCTGCCTGGGGCTCACATTTAAGAGACCTTCCTCTGCCCCCAGAAGGCTGCCCCCAGTGCTCTTGAGCCCACGTTCCTTCTCGGGGAGGGATGGGCTCACAGGATTCCCAGGAGGGGCCCCTGGTGCTCTGCACGTGAACTTCTTCAGGCTGGGTGAGGTGATCTTCTGCACAATGGCCTCTAGCTTCAGGCCCCGGCCTTTCCGGGGTGGCAGCACCTTGGTCTTCATGGCCCCCTGGAAAGACGCCCGTGAGGCCAGCTTCAGGCCGGTGTCAGGGGTCTCCAGGGGTGGTGGCTTCGCCGTGGGCTCGCCACTGCCCTTGGTGGGTTTCGCCTTTTTGGGAGACGTCATCCTCTTGAAGAGGGTGGGGGAGCCCTCGGCTCCCTCCTCCTTCACGTCTCCTCCGAGGCCGCCACTGCGTAAGACCAGGTTGCGCTTCTTGGTGGGGATGGGAGCCATGAAGGCTGACTTCCTCTTGAGGGCATGGAGAGGTCGATCTGAGAGCTTGCCACTGGCACCAGGCTTGGGAACCCTCGTCCGCTGGCCCGCCCTCCCTTCCTTCTGGGGGCTGCCAGCAACCTTGAACGTGGCGGGCAGGTGGTTGTTGGCAAGGAGCTTCTTGGTGGCGCGGCAGTTTGGCAGTCGGCTCTCTGAGGGCCGCCTGCGCTTGGAGTGGAAGGCCTCCTGGGCCCTGCTGCGGGACCGGAGGATCATGGACCTCTGGTCTTTGCCTGGTGCATCCAGTGAGTCCGTCTCCTTGGTTTTGGAGCCCATGGGGCTGCTGTCGGAGGCCACAGGCAGGGCGGCCGGGTTGCTGGGGCTGGATGCGGCCTTTGGGGAGGGCTTCCCCACCCGTTTGCCTGACTTGAAGGCAGCTCGCTGCTTGCCCCCCAGCTTGTCTGGGGGGGCAGGGGTGGTGGGCAGGCCTGGGGGTCCAGGTGTGCGGGGCTCGCTCAAGGCCGTGAAGGAGCGAGTGCACATCCTGGGAAGTCCTTCTGAGATCCCCCGGCCTGGGGCTCCCGCCCCCTCCATCTGTCCCTGGGGGGGCCCCGTGCACGATTCAGGGAGCAGCAGGTCTTTGGGCAGCGCCGGTGCCCTGCATGGGGAGTCCTCAGCCTCAGGCAACCCCCGGTGTACCCGCCGGCTCCGCAAGCTTTTGCCGCGAGGCACGGGCTCTTTCTTGGCAATGGGGGCCTCAGGCACAGCAGGCTTGTTCGGCTTCTGTGCCAGGGAGGCCTCCGGGGTAACGGTGGTGGAATCCCCTGGGGCCAGCACCCCCTCGGGCCCCTCTTCCTCGGGCTTCATATGGGACAGGGAGGACTCGAACCAGCTCTGGACCTTGGACTCAGTGCCCACGGTGGGGCCCAGTAAGATGACCGAGTCCCCGGAGAGGGGGCACGGGGAGCCCCAGCCGGCCTTGGGGTCCAGCACCTCCTCCACCTCCTCCTTGCCGCACAGCAGCGGGGCCTTGGGTGACAGCGCATCCTGTAGGCCCGGCCTCTGCTCGGGGCTGCCAAGGAGCTCACACAGGGATGAGTACTCCTCGGCCTCCAGGTCCTCCTTCCGGCCTGGCGCCGGCAGCAGTGGGAGGTCCCCGAAGTCAGCGGCTGAGCAGCAGTGCCGGCTGTCCTCCAGCCAGCGGTCAGCCTTGCCCACCTCGGGGCACTGCAGCAGCCCACCCGCCTCCTCCTTCACCCCGCCTGCCGCTTCCTGCTGGGAGTCCCGGGGCACTGCAGCCTTCTCCCCAGGGGGCGCCTCCTCCTGGAAGCCCAGGCAGGCCGAAGCCTCTCGGGAGTCCTCCTGGCCAGCATTGTCATTGACCTTTCCACCCTGCTCCAGACCCTTGGTCAGCTCGCTGGGGTGCAGCCCCCACCGAGGACAGGCATCCCCCAGATTCTCCTCGGGCCAGGCAAAGGGGTGGGCACCATCTGCCGAGCCGGCAGAGGTCGTGTCTGGGAAGCAGTCAAAAGCCACAGTGGGGTCTGAGGCCGTGGCCCCCAGGGTGGGCTTGGCGCCGAAGGAGAGGGGACCAGCTGTCTTCTTGGGGTCAGAGGTGGTGAAGCCCACAGCGGGGTCTTCAAATAGCCCCGGACTGAAGTCCTTGGCACTGCTGCCCTTGTCCAGCTGCAGGGCTTCAGGCAGGGCCTCTGGCTCCCCTGGCCGTGGCCACGCACCCTTGGCCACAGGGTCCAGGCAGGCGCTGTGGTTCTCCAGAGAGAAGGGTGGTTTGCTGGCGTCTTTGGCCAGGCCCGGCGCCTCGGCCCAGGCCTTGTCAGCCTTCTCGCTGATGGCCTCCTGCAGCCCCAGGATCTCGGAGGCCAAGTCCTCTTGTGCCAGGGCACTGAGCAGCAGCCGCGGGCAGTCCCGCTCGCCGGCCACAAGCTTGGAGAAGCTGTCGAGGGGCAGGCTGCCATGCAGGCTCTGGAAGGAGTCATCGGACTTGGTGGACATGTCGTCCGGCGAGGTCACGGAGCAGGTGGACACGGATTCGGGCTTGGCCTTGGAGCCGCTGTGGACCCTGGCAGGGCTGCTGCGGGCCTGGCTGCAGTAGAGGAAGCTGCGCTCCAGTGGGTCCTCAGAGCCACTCAGGTAGTCGGCCTCGGGTGGCTCAGCATGCGTGGACTGTGGCGTGCTGCTCAGTGGCTCTGATAGTGGTGTGCCCGCCGGCTCAGCCGAGTAGCCGCTGCCCTCGGGGCTGCAGTGCTGGCTTTTGTGCTGCTCTGGGGTCCGGGCCACCAGGCTCTTGAGGCCCTTCTTCTGAGGCCCAGTGGCCTTGGACAGCAGCAGCTGCTGCACGGTGTTGGAGATGTTCTCCACCTGGGAAGTCAGGGCCGTGAGGCTATGCAGGCTGAGGTCCGACAGCAGGCTCTCAGGAAGCTTGTCCTTCTGCAGGGCCTTGCAGTTGGCAGCCTGGGTGTCCACAGAGCCGGCAGCATCTGTCGGGGAGGGGTTGAGCAGGGGCATGAAGTGGCTGTGGTCGGCGAGGCCGGTGGGGAAGGCCCCAGGGCCGAGTGGCTGCTGGTTGTAGGGAAAGTTCTCCAGGTTGGGCATCAGGGGCGACGGGGTGGAGCTGTAGGAGGGTGAGCGACCCACGGAGCGGGCGGGCGAGTGGCCGGAGCCGGGGCTGAAGGTCTGGTAGTACTGCTCTGGGGTCCTGACAGTCGCGTCTGGCTGACAATAGCCTGGGCCTTGCTGCGTGTAGTGTTGGTACTTGGCGAGGTTTTGGTAGTGCAGGCTTTCCTGGGCATGGTGACGGCTCTGGAGGGCCTGCTGCTGCTGCTGCTTCTGTGGGTCATAGCTGAGGCGGCTGGACTGATAGGCATGAAGGTTCGGGACCCTCTGGCCAGGAGCCAGGCTGGCGTTGGCGGTCAGCGGCCTGTCATGGGGCTGGGCGGAGGGGGCCGTGCAGCTCTTGTAGGAGTGGGCCCCCTGCCCGCCAGCCTGGCCACTGGAGGAGTAGGTAGAAGAGGCGGGGAAGGACTGGGACTGCTGGGGGAAGTGGCTGCCCTGGGGGAAGGGCAGGGGGGAGGCAAGGTCACTCTGGGGTTTCTGCCTCTGGAGCTTGGGGTACGCCAGGGATGGCGGGGGCTGTGGCAGCTGCTGCTGGACGTGAATGGCATGAGTCCGGAAGGGCAGCTGGGCACCCTGCTCTGGGTACTGCCGGCTGGGGGGCACCACTGTCTTTTTCATCAGGTTCTCATCATATTTGCCCACCCCGCCTGGCAGGGGCTGTGGCTGAGGAGGGGGTGGCTGGGGGCCCCCCCAGGCCTGCAGGCCCTCCTCGCCCGAGTAGCGGCCTGGGTAGGGGCTGCCGTCCTGGACGGTGTAGCCGGCGAAGGCTGGCCTCCCCGGTGGGGCCTGTGGCGAGGACAGGCCTTTGCTGGCACGCGCAGTGGCGGGTGTGCCCGCGCCACCTTCGTAGCCGGGGAAGGGCTGTGGGCCGTAGTAGTCCTTGGTCAGCAGACGCTGCCGGTCGCAGCTCAGCCCGGCCTGGCTTGGCTGCCTGTAGTTCTCCAGGCGCGACGTCTCCTGTGAGGTCTGCTGGTAGGTCTGCTGTTTGCCATGGAAACCACACCTTTCTCGAAAAGACTGCATGACTTGGGCTGGTTATCTGTGAAAAGAGAAAGGGCGAGAGGGAGGGCGGGGAGAGGAGGGCAGAGCGGGCGGGGTTCAGACAGGCCATTTCCTTCCCTTGGAAAGCCAGCCCCCTCCCACCCTGCCTCCTCCTGCAGCCGCCCCACCAGCTGTGCACATATTGACAACTTCTGTGTCAGGGCCGTGTGCTCTGTAATTCCCGCTCTGATGAGGACAGGGAGGTGCAGCCTGGCTGCCCAGCGCCAGGTCACTGGGGAGCTGTCCCCCCCCCCCCCCCCCCCCCCCCCCCCCCCCCCCCCCCCCCCCCC